>CM055640.1:108311618-108911618 GCA_029378325.1 Elaeagnus macrophylla | reverse complement strand
CAATCCTAGAATGTTGTGGGAAAACCTTTGAGGATCCAATGTTTGAAGATTACAATAAAATTAATAGCATCTCAACTAATATTAAAGTGAATGTATTACAAAGTATAAATTTTACTCTGGAATCAATGGAAAAAAAATATTGATGATTACAATTTAGTTGACTATAATGTCAATTTAGATGAAGAAAAAAGAACAAGAGAAATTTATAAAGAATTGCAAATAGATGTTTATGAGCAAGATATTTTTGCAATTTCATCACTAAATGTAGAACAGAAACTTGCTTATGATATCATACTAGAAAAAAAAAAATTCAAAACAATCGAGGCTATTCTTTGTAGTAGTTTTTGTAGTAGTGAAACTGGAAAAACATTCTTATATAAAACAATTCTTGCTACTGTGAGATTAAAACATCATGTTGCACTTGCAACTACATCATCAGAAGTAGCCGCATCAATACTACCTAGTGGAAGAACAACACACTCATGATTCAAAATTTCATTAAATGTAGAAGATAATATCACATGTAGTGTTAGTAAACAAAGTAGTTTGGCAAAGCTTTTACAAGTTATCAAATTAATCATTTGGGATGAAGCACCAATGTATAAGATGATATCACATATGGTGTTAGATAAAATGTTGTGAGATATAAATGATTGCGGCTTGCCTTTGGTGGCAAAGTGATTATATTTGGTGGTAATTTTCGTCAAGTTCTACCAGTTGTACCAAAAGGCACAAAAGAAGATACAATAAATGCAAGCTTAGTAAAATCCTATTTGTGGCCAATATTTGTTAAAATAAGATTAACTGAAAATATGAAAGCTCAACTTGATTCATTGTTTAATAAATACCTCTTAAGAATTGGCAATAGAATAGAAGAAGTAGATGTTAATGAAAAAATTAAAAATTCCTAATGCAATGATTATGTCATATGAAGATGACTTACTTTCATTGAATGATTTAATTAATGTTGTTTTCCCTCATATGAACGATTATCATCGCAATTTACACATTATGGTAAATCGAGCAATATTAACTCCAATAAATGAATGCGTTGATGAAATAAACAACTTGCTCATAAACAAATTCCTAGGTGATGCAATAAAATATTATAGCTTTGATGAAACTTTAGACAATGGTGACCAAAGTTTTCAGGAGAATTTCTTAAATAGTTTAGTGTCAAGTGGACTTCCTCCTCATGAACTTATACTTAAACATGGTTGTCTTATTATATTACTTTGAAATATAAATCCATCGGAAGGGCTTTGTAATGGCACATGATTAATTTGTCATGGATTTGAATCAAATGTTATTGACCCAGAAATTTGTGTTGGTCATTATCATGGAAAAATGGTCTTCTTACCCAGAATTTCATTCCTACCTATTGAAAATGATAAATATTCATTCACATTTAAAAGAACTCAATTTTCACTTTGTTTAAGCTTTGCTATGACAATAAATAAAGCACAAGTTCAAACGTTAGATTATGTTGGTATATATTTCCCTCAACCTTAATTTTCTTATGGATAATTATATGTTGCCTTATCTAGAGCAAAAACAACAAAATCTATCAAAATTCTTATTAAACCTACTTGTATTGATAAACATGATTATACTACCACACAAATATTGTTTATGAAGATTTATTGAGATTGTTTTGTTAACATCAATATTGGAGCACGTAGCCAACCTTTTACTCAAATGATATTTAGACATGATTTTGTGCATTGTGATCCACATGCTAATAATGGGTTGGTCCGTCCTATATATGCCTTCTAATAGAATGCACATTTCAGGTGAGGTTCTTCTTCAAGCTAGAGTCCTAATCTATTTTCCAATGTAGCTTTTTATAAGTTGTATATAGCATAAACATAATTCTTAACTTAACCATGATAATCTCTTACATTTTTGTATTTTATTTTAATTAATTTTTCTTTTTCCTTCAATGGAATATGATTTGGTACTTTATATTGGCCATTTGAAAAGACAAACTTTAGCAAACTTATGATAAATAAAAAAAAACCAAACCTTTGAGTTGACCTAAAAGATCCATTTGAGGGTGGTCATTTTAATGATTTTAGACTTATAATTTTTTTTTTATTGAAATTAGTTTATGCTATAACTTTTAGTTGTATAGGAACTAATTATTTATAACAGACTAACCATCTTATAATAGAAATTATTATTTAAGAAAAATAAAATATGATAGAAATTATAATATATTATATATGTTTAAACATTATAAATATAATAAAACTAAAATGTGTATTTGAATATATAATTTTTACAGAAAATTAGATAACAGTATAATTCTTCGAATCAAAAACTCACACCTGACTAATCTAACTTATAATAAAAATTATAATTTAAAAAATATTAAATAATAAAATATAATATAAATTCTAATACATGTGTAAATATTATAAATATATAAATTTAAAATATGCATACTATATGTATGTCGTTTCGATTTTTATATAGTCTGTAAAATTAAAATATTTAACCGATCAATATTCAAAATTTCTTACACCATTTGAATCAAATATGACATTTTACGGTATTAGCGTCTGACAAGATGTGCAACTTGAATAATCTGTTTAAAACACATAACTATACAATTTTTTGTTGCCTTATGATAATTTGATGTTTTTTTTTTTTTTTTTTTTTAAAACAATTCATCTATCCTAACTTCGGTGTTAATATTACTTCTCCAATCAAAGTAGTTTATGTTATTTAAAAAACAAAAAACCAAATATATATATTTATATTTGCAACAATTACATATTCTTCTATAAACTTAAATTCTAAAATATAAACCTTAAATTTTAAACCCTAAATTAATAGAACTCATAGTTATTGCAAAACATATATATAATGGATGTCGCTAAACATATTATTGTAATATATATATATATATATATATATATATATATATATTACAATATATATAAACAAACAATTAGATTTAATATTGTATAATTATTGTAGTTATATAAGACAATATTTGCTAATAATTTTGATTTAGGATTTATTTTTAAATAATTAATTTTTAAATTTTTGTTTATTTTATAAAAATAATCACCAATGGGTTTGATAAAAGTTTATGCTTAGTAACCAAAAACTCCAAGTTATTTGGTAAGATTTTTTGTTTTCTGAATTTTTTCAAATAACTTCAAAAATAAATATTTTTTATACAAATTTTAAATTTTTAATTACTTTATTCCAATATTTATACATACAAAAGTTATGAGACTTGATTTACTCTCTAAAAAAATGTTTTGCCAAAATGAAAAAAATTAAAAATTTGGAATTTGATTCAAAAAATTTATTTTTAAAAATTTATAAATCACCTCATATTTTAGTAATGATTCTTTAAAATGTAAAAATTAAAATAAAAAATCGTTATCAAACAAGCTCTAAATTATTTATAAATGTTGAAATTATTATGATATGTTTTAAATTTGAAATGATAAAAAACAAACTTCAAGAACAATTTGGCTAAACATCTTAATAAGCATTTTTTTTTTTTTTTTGTTCTTCGAACAATTTTTAAAAATAATGGCCAAATAAGTTCATTGTTTTTTAAACATCTGAAATAAATTACAAGAGTCTTAAATAAATTAGAATCATGTACAACTTAGAGTTCTATTACAGATAGACACATATTAATTACAATATATTATACACTAATTTCATGATTCATGCTAACACTCTCCCTCAAGTTGGCGCATATATATCGATCATGCCCAACTTCTTAGTGAGTCATAAAACGTCTTCTTGTAAACTCATTTGGTAAGCACATTTGCAAGTTGCTTCTCAGTGAAAACAAAAGGGAAGCTAATGAGTTTGGCATCTAGCTTCTCTTTTATAAAATGACGATCAACCCTACATGTTTAGTGTGATCATGTTGTACTAGATTTTGTAATAAATCAATGATTGCCCAACTATCGTAATACAACTGCATAGTACTTTTGAATTCGAAAACCAAATTAAATAGCAAACTTCTTATCCACAGCAATTCACAAACCTCATGATACCTCTATACTCAGCCTCAGCACTAGATCACGCCACAACTTTCTGCTTCTTACTTTTCCATATAACCAAATTACCTCCCACAAAGGTGAAGTAACCTGATGTAGACCTTCTATCTGTAATATTTCTTGCCCAATCTGCATCTGTGAAGCCACAAACTTCAAGAGGATTGTTGTGTTTAGAGAACATTACTCCTCTCCTTGGAGCTGACTTCAAGTACCTTAAAATTCTCACAACTACATCCATGTGACTCTCACTCGGGTTATGCATGAACTGACTTACCACACTTACTGCATATGCAACATTTGATCTAGTATGTGCTAAATAAATTAGGCGCCCAACCAACCTCTAATAGCAGGCTCGATCAGTTGGTACTTGATCTAGATGTTCTGCTAGACAATGGTTTTGCTCAATAGGAGTGTCAATAGGTTTGCAATCCAACATACATGTCTCAGTTAGTAGGTCAATGATGTACTTTCTCTGACATAGAATAATTTCTTCACTCCCCCTAGCTACCTCAATCCCTAAGAAGTACTTCAGCTCACCCAAATCCTTCATCTCGAACTCAAAGGCTAGTTGTCTCTGTAATTTATCCATCTCAACAGCATCATCTCCAGTAATTACCATATCATCAACATAAATAATTAGAGCTGTTATTTTCCCTTGTTGATGTTTAAGAAACAGCGTGTGGTTTGAATTACTCTGTCTGTAACCATCCTTTTGCATTAACTATAAAAATCTTCCAAACCAGGCTCAAGAGGATTGCTTAAAACCATACAAAGACTTCCTCAATTTGCATACAAAATTACTAGAAGAAGTAGCTACATACCCAAGTGGAAGACTCATATACACCTCCTCGACTAACTCTCCATAAAGGAAGGCATTTTTGACATCAAATTGCCAAAGTGGCCAGTTTAAGCTTGCGGCAAGCGAAAGCAGAACTCGAATAGTATTCATTTTGGCAATCGGAGCAAAAGTCTCATCGTTTTCTATATCATACGTCTAAGTGAACCCTTTTTCTACAAGGCGGGCTTTATACCAATTCATACATCCATTAGCATTATGTTTCACAGTAAACACCCATCGACAACCAACTACCTTCTTGCTTTGTATTGGATTCACAACTTGCCAAGTATTGTTCTTCTGTAATGCCTCAATCTCTTCCTCCATTACCTTTCTCCATTTTGGGTCTCTCAACGCATCCTGCACTTTGTTAGGTACTGACAAGCAAAAATTTGATTTACAAATGATTCATATGACTTAGAGAATCTTTTAATGGACATGTGGTTAGCTACTGGATATTTGATTTTGCATGGATATTTGATTCATATCTTTTGGCTGGTTGACCCCTAGTAGACCTATTTGGTAACACATACTGTCCAATACTAGACTCAATGCTATTAGTATCAGTAGGTATACATACCTTAGATGAGTGACCTTTAGTACTAAGGAGCTGTTGATCAAGGTATGAGTGATGCCTGAGGGAACAACAGTGTCTTCATTTTCATTTTCAGTGAGCGAAACTGGTGCTTGGATACTTGGAGCATCTGCCTCTTCGATTACTGGATTCCATGGGTTAAGAATCTCAACTAGACCCATCGAAATATCAGTAGGTGATTCTTCTAATTCATTCCCCTCACCATGATATAGCTCTTCAAAATATGAATCCTTCCCCTAACGAGCAGTATCAGATGAGAAAAATTAACTCATGTCCTCAAAGAAGGTAACATCCATAGTGACATAATACTTTCTGATCAGTGGATGGAAGCACTTATACCCTTTCTGATAACCTCTATAACCAACAAATATACACTTAATTGCCCGAGCATCTAACATAGATCTTTGATTTTTAGGAACATGTACAAAAGATTAGATGCGAGAATCTCAAATGGAATTTGTTCATGAAGGACACTAGATGGGAGACGATTGATGAGGTGGGCGGAAGATTGTATAGCATTGCCCCAAAGATATTTTGGCATATGAACACTAAATAGGAATGCACGAGCCATATGAAGTAAATGACAATTTTTTCTTTCAGACATCCCATTTTGTTCTGGTATTTGTGGGCAAGTAGTTTGGTGAATAATCCTATGTGTTTTGAAAAAATCTTGAAAAATACGATTAATATATTCTCCCTCATTATCAGAACGTAGGACTCTAATGGTGCTATTGTATTGTGTTTTAACACGAGAACGAAAATTTTGAAAAGTTGGAAAAACTTCATCTTTGGTTCTAAGAAGAGCAACCCGTGACAATCTTGTAAAGTCATCAATAAACGATACAAAATACCTCATACCCGATACAGTGGGCTCTCTAGACGGTCCCCAAACATCAGAATAAATTAATTCAAAAGGAATAACACTTTTATTAGAAATACTAGGAGAATAAGTAATACAATGGCTCTTGGCCAAAACACATATCTCACAAAGTAAAACAGACTCACTAACACCAATAAACAAAGTAGGCATAGATTTTTTCATAAGACTAAAAGATGGATGCCCTAAGCGGCGATGCCACAACTAAATTTTACTTAGCTCTTGGTTTCTCCCCTGTGTAGTTCTGATCCAAATGGAACAATCTATCCTTCAGATACCCTCAATCAATTATTTCCTGGTAAAAAGATCATGAAAAATCACATACATAGGATAAAATGTTACAGAACATTTAGACTCAGTATTCAACTGTGGGACAGATATTAGGTGATGAGATAAGGTAGGCACATATAAAACATTATGGAGCTGCAAAGTTGGAGTGATACAAACTGACCCCTTTCCTAAGACAGGAAAAGCCTCACTATTAGCATTCGTAACATAAGACACTGGTGGGAAAGATAACTTAGTAAAATAAGATTTATCATAAGTCATATGATTAGAAGCACCAGAATCAATAATCTAAGTATTAGACCCAACAAAATGAGAAACGCTTAAGGTCATACCAATCTTACCACGACCAGGTATTGAAGCTATAAGGATACCTCCACATGTCACATGATGATCTTGTCTAATTACTCCATAGATATCTGATTCTTGGACAGCAGTTGCTTTCACTTTAGAACGATAATTTTTCCTTTTAGATCTCAAGTGCGGATTCAGTTTCCAACAAGTCTCTTGGATATGCCCAACTTCATTGCAATAAGAGCATTGACGACGAGGGCGGTTGGCAAAGCCTAGTGAAGGTTATTGTTGATGAAGTGGAACTAAACTCTGCTATTGAAGGAAAGGTGCTTGATTGGCTTGAATGGGTAGACTAGATAATTCAACTTGTGCCTGATTAAGACTTTCTTGCTGAGATTCGTCCTTACTGAGGTATGTAAAAGCTATGGTCAAGTTCAGAAGGTCTGTCATTTGGAGTGATTCGCCCTTAGCACTATTATGTTTCGTATCAACTCCTCTTAAGAATACATGAACTAGCTCAAGCTCCTTTTCTTTCTGGTACCATATAAGGTCCTCCTGATTTTTAATTTTACACGGACGTTTTTGATCAATTTCAGCCCATATATTCTTCAATTTTGTAAAAAACATAGACACTAGTTGCCCATTCTATTGCATGCTGGCAACTTTGCACATTAATTCGTGGACTTGTATAAAGTTAGATTCATTGGTGTAGAGGTCTCCCAAAGTCTTCCATATGGCCTCAGCTGTGTCACACTCTTCCACCATATGTAGTACATCATCAATGATAGCTCTAAATAGAATAAACATTATGAGGCTATCATCATCTTCCCACTTAGTATAGGCCTCCACATCATCTTCACGAAGAGCCTTGATTGTTCCAGTAACATGTCCCATCTTGTGCATCCCATAAAGATAAATAGACATAATCATTTTCCATGTTCGAAAGTTGGTACCACCGAAAGAGCCACTTTTTGAATTTTTGACAGAGACTTCAAATTTTGGAAATTTAGTTATCTTAGAACTCTAATTTTCTCTTGAATCTCCCATTGAAACAAACAATAATAATATGCAGCGGAATAAAATTCACCTCTTTTGTTTTTACCGTCAACTGAATTCACTGTTGACTGGTGAATGGGCTAACTGGGCTGGAGATTGGGAGTGAGCTGTTTGGGCCACAAGCTTAGGAAATGGGCTAGGGTTTGTGAAGATGGACTAAATGGGCTTTATTTTATTGTTTGCAGATCTGGAGTAATGGAAGCAGATGACCGACCAGTTCACGGAGGCATGAAGACAGAGAGCAGTTGGAACCTGCAGATGGCAGACGACCCTGGAGAGGCAGACAGGCGACTAAGCCGCACGATAGAGAGGCACAGGCGATGCTGACGGTGCGAACGGCACTATGGGCAGCGCGGGAGAGACAGAGCAGATGCTAACGGCGGTGCTGACGAGTGGTAATAGCAGCACTGACAGGAGACGGAAAAAAAAAAAAAAAGACAAAGTTCCTTTTTGAACCTTCGCTTTGATACCAAGTTAAATATTATGTGAATTAAATATATTTCTTGTTATTTCTTGCCTCACAACATAAGTATATATAGAAAATAAATTACAATAGTTCTGAATAAACTAGAATATTGTCCAACCTAGAATTCTATTACAGATATACATATATTAATTACAATATATTATATCACACCAACATTTACTTGCAAAACAGTTTTGGAACATGATACAAAATCCAACATCTCTGGCAACAAGAGTTGTTAAAGCTAAATATTAAAAAGATGAAGCAAAATGCTGTTCACATTCTACCTATTTGTGGAAGAGCTTAATTTGGGGAAAAAGAGTTTCTAGACAAAGGATTGCGGAGGAGGATTGGTGATGGCCAAACGACAAAAATATATCGTGATGCATGGATTCCCCGTAAGAGGAGTTTTCGCCTTAATGAAATGCGATCTTTTGACGATCAGGCCAAAGTACGTGAACTTATCACAGAGTTGGGTACTTGGTATACATGTTTGAGTAAAAATTGTTTGGATGAAGATGAAGCAAAAATTATTTTTGAGTATTCCATTACCCCTTTGTCGTTGTAATGATCAGCTAATTTGGCATTACGCTCCTAGTAGACTATTCACAATTCATGGTGGGTACCGCCTGTCAATGGAGTTGAAAGAAGAAGAAGTAAGTGGCCCTTCTTCAATTTTTCAAATTCAACTACTTTGGAGATAGATGTGGAACCTACAGGTAATGAATAAGATCAAGATTTTTATTTGACGTGTGCTGTGAAATATTATGCCTCGTAATACTAAGCTGCAAAGAAGGCACATTGTTAGTTCTGCCTTATGCCCAGCCTGCAGAAAAACAAAATGAGACAATTACACATGCTTTATGGTCTTGCCCAAAAATCAAAGAAATTTGGAAGAACTAAAAACTTGCAATTTGTTACCAGGATCATAAACGCATAGCAATTGGAGAAGTTCTTTGGTATGCATTGAAAAAGTTAGATGTTTACTCATTAGAATTTGTAGGGTCTATATTTTATAACATTTGCTATGCCTGAACACTCTTCAGGGAATGGTTGTAATGTTTTAATGATGGCATATATGTCTTTGGAGGAATACAAGAGATGGAACGTGCAAAAGCCAAGAACGAGTAATGCTACATTGGTGATATGGAATTTACTCGCACCAAATTTGTTTAAATTGTGGATGTTACAACTTCAAATAACCAAATCAGAATTGGTTGCATTATTAGAGATCATTATGAGAATATAAGAGGAGCTATGATAGACAAAAAGCCATATTCATATTCAGCTTTAGCCGCAGAATTGCTAGCTATTTGAAATGGAATAAAATTTAGTCTTGATCTGGGATTTAGAGACATCCTTGTAGAGTCCGACTGCTTACTTGTTGTTCAAATGATAAATGCAGTTGACGTGTCTCTGGCTGTAGAGGGTATGTTGGCTGAAGACATCAAAGTTTTAGTTAGTGGAGGCAAGATCTTTTACTCGTTCAAATCGTACAAATATAGTTGTCCATACCTTAGCTAAATTTCCTATTTCTTGTAATAAACCCTCTACTTGGATTGTGGGGGGGGGGGTGTCCTATTGGCTCTTACCTATTCATGATAGGGATGTATGTATTGCTAAGTCTTCTTAACAAAATTATTCTACCTTAGTCTCAAAAAAAACGTGGATTAGAGTTTTTTTTTTTTTTTAAGAAACAAGAGATACATTACTCATATGAAGCAATACAAAGAGCCCATTCAAAGTGTAAAACTCTAGTAATTATTACAGGACATAAATTAAAAAGACCACAAGTATTTACCAAAGAATATTTAGCTGCTAAATTAGCACTCTTGGCAATGCAAGTAGATTAACAGAAAGTAGAATTAACTCTGGATCAGATTCTATTCTGTAGATAGAGTCAATTAAGTTGTTAATGTTTAACATATACGATGTCAACATTCTCTCCCACTTTTCCAAATCAATAAACTCTTAAAAGAACTAATTGAGGCCCCCAACTTCTGCTCTCATATCGTGTTTATTCGAATATTTTTTTGGGGAAACAAGAATATTCGATCTTTCTTTTAGTTTCTGAAAATGTACCAAGAGTCTGAATCATCTTTCTTTCTGTTTTTGAAAATTGTACAGAATTATCTTGGTAATAATCCTGTGCTTTTTGTTCTATATCACATAACTCAGTCCACACGCTTTCAAAACCAATGATATCACTATCTAGTACTTGTATTCATCAAAGCTTGAGCTCAATCAATGTCAATATATAATGAAGTAATGAACATATAAATTTGATTATTGGGCCTACAGATACAGATAAAATGTAAGATTAACGCAGTAACTTTTTCAAATAACACAAATATTCAATAATTGATTAGAAAAGCAACTAAATTGATTGATAGGGAGTGATATCGAATCCTCTTCCGGAAAAATATTTCTACAACATAAGATAAGCAAATCAATGCACATGCAGGCAAAGTTTCAGAAATAATTTATTACTAACGAGACACTTAAGTCAGCAAGTAAATCATAGTGAAGACAGCTAAAACTATTGAAGTTCCAATTAAACTCACCAACAGTAGTTGGGGTTCCAACGATTCAAAGGGAATGTAATCAAGTTGACGGCAGCACAGCAAATGATCTAATTTGGCTCATTTTGTACTTCAAACTTTTCAAAATCACTTTCTTGACATAACTGTGACGTGAAATTTCTTGACATTACTCTGCTGAGCTCACTTGCTGCCTAACTCTTCGGGCACAATCTGCAAAGTTTTTAACAAGATGAGCACATTTTAGAGGATCCTTGACATAGTCCTTGTAGCAAGCCAAGCAAGCCTCTGACTCAACTAAGCAGGGCATAGGCTTCTGGTTGGGAAGCTTGAACTCCTTCTCACGGAGATCCTTTGCTCTCTGTGTTACTTCCTGTACCATGGTCTCCTCCTGCTTCTGCAACTTCTCCATGACACTCTCACTCTCTTTTAGAACTGATCGGATTGCTTCTAGCTCTACATTGGAAGACTGTAGAGGGGGGGTTACAGGCATAAAGTAAGGAGGCTGCACTGGCCATCCTGATGCTGCTGTCCCCTTGTGTGTTTCAGTAACACCAGAAACTTGCTTCTGATTTATCTTAGTTTGGGGCTGCCGAGCCTCTCGTGTTGCCTTGGTTCTAGTCATTTTTGTCTTCTTTGGTTTATCACCATCATCCGTGAGCCTGTTAACAAGGTTGCTGCTAATCTGAATAGTAAAATCACCCATAATGGAGGAACTCCTAGGGGAAATAGCTGGAGCTGAAGTCATCAATAGAATGAAAGAGGTGGCTCAGAACTCGATGGCACAAACTTGATATATAACTATATGTCTATATATACTAGCAAATATTGATTACAAGAGATGGATCCAAAGTGATGGTTCATAACTAAAATAGTTTTAAAAAGGAACTATTTAGTTTGTCTAGGACTACATTGTCTGTTATCAAATAAGCAGAAGCCATCATGTTCTAAATTCAGAAAACTTCCATTCAAAATTAGCATGCGAACTTAAACACGAAGCAGTTTTATAAATAGAGAGAATTGGTGAATATTGAAACTAAAAATTTTAGATAAAGGAGATCAAAGGATGAAAAAAGAGAGGAGCATGAAAGTTCAGGATTATCATACAGCTGATATATCAACATTAAGAAGTCATAATTAATGGCCTTCTCCTACCCTTTATCCTTCTATGTTATATTTTCTCTTCTTGGGAAAGTAAGGAACTTCCCTACATGCTACTCTTTTTATAAAAGGGAATATTATTGGACCAATGCCAGTAAAGTTCCTGTTATAGTGTTATACACAGAGTCATTTGCACAATAATATAGCAGTACCGGGAGGATACAAAACTTGACCCCTATAATCACAACCCATCAACGTGAATGAACTGAACATTCTAATACAGCCATGTCCTAACTCTAAAACATTCAAGCACTTCCAAGTTGAAAATATATATCTTAAACGGTTGAATAGTGTTAAGATCTTTCCTATGTATCTACTAATATGTTCTTTCAAGTCAGAACTTTATCTCATTTCAAACTGCAACCTTCCACTACTAAAGTTCCAAATGCGGTCTTATGAATCAACTTCCAGTATCAATATCTCAAAGAAGAAAAAAACCTCCAACCAATCTTTTTTAATCAGCAAAGAAAAAATCTTTAACCATCAACACATAGGCATACAAGTGTTATACAAAATCCTATTAGTAGCACATTCATATAACAAAACCTAATTCTGTTCTTGCAACATCAAAAACGTGGCAAAGAGACAACAGTAGGAAACTGGAAAAAGGGATCGAATATTATAAGGGAAGGCGCCGATAAATTGAAAACCAGACGATTAACTAGTGCATTCAATCGAGGAATTTGTTTTTTTTTTTTTTTTTCAATTTCTCAAAGATGCAACTAAAAAATTTAAAGCGAGGAGGTGGGGATGAGATGAGGACCTTGTGGTTCGAGGATGTAACGAATCTGCAATCAGAGGCCGATGATGATTGATTGCTAGCTGGAGAACCCTAGATTGGAACGCTTTGATTTCACGCAACCACAGCTGGGCGGTTCTTCCTTTTGCTGCCGCAAAGGCTAAAAGACGGTCTCAAAAAGTTGAAGAAAGAGAGTGGAGCGAGGTCGAGTTGGTTCATAGAGGTGTCCACGGTCCGAATTCCTTAAAATATTTCAAAACCGAACCAGATATTTGTATAAATTGAAGCCGGACCAGACTCAAAAAAAAAAAAACGTACAGTCCAATCCAATTTTTGGTTTTCAAATTTTTTAAGCATTACAAGTTAAATTTGTGGGCTTGATATTATAGTGCCACTGCCACCCTTATTAAGGAAAATGTACTTATTTGTCTATATATCTTTCGAGTAGAATTCTATTAATTCTTACATTTAATTTAAAATTAAATAATAAATTAAAATTTTGAACATAACATAGATGACTATTTTTAAAGGTAATATAGTCAATTTTTATTTGTCTTTCTTTTCTATTTCTTGACCTTAATGAATTGTGTGTACCATAAAACCAAAATAGATTTGGCGGAATCGAAGACTTGTGTGTAACATAATGGATTTGGCGGAATCGAAGACTGGTGTGTACCATAATGGATTTGGTTGCTAGGAGATAACAATAAATGCTTGTTTCTTTAATTGCATTTGACCTTTCGCTCTGAACCTGACCCAAGATTTATTTTTCAATTTGATAGTGAACCCAATGAAGTTCTCAAGTTTTTCTAGTTCAATACAGTACTAAAGAACCTGTTTTCATTTGTCAGTTTGGATTAAGAAGCTCCATCGATCTTAATTTCAGGTTTTGTTTCTCTTTCTTCACTTGAATCTTTTTTTTTTTAACCCATTTGATTCGTGAGAAAATTGAGAAAGAAAATTATTAAAGAAATAGTATAATATCAACTTAACTATTGCTTTTACTATGTTACTTTTCTCAGCCCTGTTTGTTAACGATTTCACGGTTTTGGAAGTCGCTTTTTATGTATCGATGTTTTAGTCACCTTATTAAAAAATTTTGAAATAACAAAGATAATTTAATAGACATAAATTTATTATTTTATTTTAACAATTTAAAATTTTATTTGAATAATATAATATTTTATTTTTTATTTTTTTAGTTAATTTTATTGTAAATTTTATATTTTATGGAATTTTCTTTATTTTTTTTAACACTTTTATGTATCTCATTTTTCAATATATATATATATATATATATCGTATTTAAATCAAAATTGTAGACTTTACGGTATAAAAAATAGGATGTACACAAGTCAAAAAATTATAAAATTAGTGGCATTGAAACCACACAAATAAGTTATTTCCATTTTACTAACATCAGAGACAACACAAATGAAAAAATTGCTGCCCAACTCTAATCAATATAGTGAAGGTGTACAGTTCAATTTATAGTATTAGTCTCTGAAGATGATAGACTAGAGAGAGCTCATTAGTATGGTTCTAACACCACTGATCTTTTAATTTTTTGACATGTGTAGCCTTTATTTTTTATTTTATAAAATCTAGAATTTCACTATAAATACAATACCTACAGAAAAATGCGATATAAAAAGTGCTAAAAAAATACATAAAAGTTTCATAAAATATAAAATTACAACAAAATTGACCAAAAAATAAAAAATAAAATAACAAATTTGCCTTCATTAAATTATATTTATTATTATTTCAAAAAAATTTATTAATAAAATAATATTTTACTATTTAAAAATTGATTAAAATATTCTATTTTTATAGAGAGAATGATCTATATATTTTTTGTAAAGATAAAGTAACTAAAATATCTGCTTGATACATTCAAAATGAATCATAAGATACTTAATCCATTCTAAATAGTAAAGAAAAAAAGGGACATAAATAAAAATTGACCACATACCCTTAAAAAATTCTAGTGATTTGCATTGAACTAGATTACTCAAGCCCAAGTTTTCAATTTATTATTCAATTTTTGATTAATTTAATATCTTAAATTAAATATAAGGACTAAAAAAATACCATTAGAATAAATGAATGTATTTTCGTTAATATAGCTACAATATGATATTGAACCCTAAATTTGTGCTCCAACCTAATGGAGAACTGTTGGTTTTCTTTCAATAAACTAGGGATCTAATCCTAAGAGGTGCATTATATTATTTTACTTCCATTAGAAATTTTAACTCAATAAAAATTAAAACAAAGGGGCCACCATCAGTCAAAATTAAAAATCTTAACCAAAGAGATGCAAGAAGGCCGCCTATTCCATTAAGCCACTAGTATCTCACTATCTTCATATAAAGATATTTGTGATTTAATATATATTCAGCCAGATGGTCAAGTTTAGTATACACGGTTTTAAGTCTAACCAAATTGTATTGTAACATGAAAAATTATTAAAAATAACATCCTTAAAATTTATAGTAATAAAATTAGCACTCTAATAATATTGAACGTTTAATTTGAACGTAAAATATTGAACGTTCAATATTGAACGAGTCTAAATTGTCGTCGTTCAATTCTAATTAGATGTGTGTTCAAAGAAAAATAACATATTAGTCATTTTTTTAATTGTAAAAATATAAGTTTGAATACAATGGTGCTAGTTTTGTTATTTTCTCTTAGATTATTTGATACTATAAACCATTTGAACCAGTCCAGCATTTTAATTTGGTCCAAATTTTTGGTTTCTTGGACACTCTTATATAAAATTATGGACCGACAAGTGTTTCTTGCCACGATTAGTATATAATTTATTTATTTAATTGATTTTATGTTTAACTTATACTATAAAATAATATATGTTCAATAATTTTATAAATTTTGGATGTATATTTGGCACATTTTTTAATTAATTTTTAATATTTATATTTTTATAAATATTTATATTAAAAATAAACATATATTCAAAAATTGAAATGTTATCGAAAATTAACATAATTTTGAAATATTATAAAAAATTTATATATATTTATTGCATTTATAAAATTCGTTTAATCACATTATAAAAAATTAAATATATATGTAGCGTGTATTATTATTTGTTTTCTTTGTATTTTGTTAAAATATCAATAATACCAATCGTGTTTCATTTTGACTCAATTAGGTCCCCAACTTTGAATTATTATTAAAGACAATCCTTTTAAGTCAAAATTGATCAAAAAAAAATTATAACACGTGCTCTCTGATCAATTCTTATAATAGAGGTTGATTGAATCTATTATAAGGCATAGAGAAGTAACTAAATCGAAATGAAACATGCTTGAGTTAGAATGATTTTTAGGCAAAAATATAATAGAGGTCCATGATATAAAATAATATATTTTATAATTACGTGTCAATTTTTTCGATCTTTTTTTATATAAAAGACTATCTTTGATTATAGCTTAAAGTGAAAGAGACCTGATTGATTGAATGAAAATGAAATATGTCTAGTTTCATTAATATTTGGATAAAACACAAGAAAAATCAATTACCCTATGTTTACCACCTGAAAGAGTTGAAAATAATTACAAATAAAAAAATTTAAGCAATTTATCAAAAAAAAAAAAAAATATTAGTTAAAAACACATTTAAAAATAATATTTTATTTTTTATATAATATAAAAATATAATTTAGATATAACATTTATCATTGCGTCTATAAAATAAATTTTAAGTTTCTTTGCTGTAATTCTTGTTTTAACGTGTTTTGATGAATAAACTAATTTTTACTGGTTTGTTTCTAAAGATATAATATTTATAAGTATATTTTTTAAAATATGTATAATTTATCGCTGCGGTGAAAAATACACATATGCATATTTCTTTTAACTAAAGAAAGTAGCATTTTAGCCGGAAATGATTACTCGTTGGAATGTTGCATTTATTTTTCTCATCATTGCCTCTTTCTCGGCTAAACTTAATCAATTAAATATAATAATATATTTCAGATATGGGCTTAGAGCTTAATGACGATAAAGTGTAAGGATTTTATAGACATTTTATTTTAAAATAAACTATGGCTCGTTTAAATGTACTTTTTCAATAAGTGTTTAAAAAAAAAATAGTTTGATTAAAAGTAATTTAAGAAAAATATTTAAATATTTGTCATAAAAAAAATTAAAAGTAATTTTAATTTATATTTTAGTAATAATTTTAATATGAAAGTATGCATTCAATGTTTTTTTTTTTTTTTTAAAAGTAAGTATTACTTATTATCTTAAAAATATAAGTATTATTTTTCAAATTTTTGAAAACACTTTTAATAAAAATTGTTAAATAATTTAAAAATGCTTTAATATGCTTAAAAACACTTTTAACTATATTTAAAAATAAAAAATAAAAATTATTCTAAACGGACCCAATATAAAAATAACAGAACTTGAACTTACTTGATTTAATTACCTTTAATAGTAGCATTTTTACTATATCCATCACTTTTAACTATTTTTGCTTAACGATACTGTTTTCAAACACAATATTACCATTTTGTACTCATACGGTTCAAAATATTCTGTAGTCCATCCTATCTTCTTCCCTTTCCACTTTTCCTCTCAAATGTATAATATGATTCATCATATATGCCTAATACTCTCCGGCAATGCAATGATTTTTTGCCACTACCATTTCCAGTGATTTTTTGCTACTACTATTTTTAGTGATTTCTTGTCGCTATTGTTTTTGGTACTGATTTTACTATCAGCATTGATGATTTCATAATCACTTTCATCAAGGTGGGCTATCGATCTCAAACTAATATGCCATTTTTTTTCATTAATGTTGATATCATTGGATTTGACCAAGGCTTATTTCAACAATCGGGATCTATCAAGTGATTTAAGACTTCAAACTCCATTTGATGTGAATCAATCCACTCTTTTTAAGTATTTTAGCTTCATGTGTTTTCTGAGTTTTATTTTCAAAATTTTAAATTATGTTTTTCCTCTCATGTATTTGGTACTGGATTCAAAATTGATCTATTATTATAGTTGCATTTGGTTTCTTCTTTTGACTGTCTTTTCTCTTGTTTGTAAAATGTTACATATATTTTTTATGTTGTATGTAATATTTTACATATATTTTCATTATTGTATGCAACATGTTACATGCATATCTGTTGAATATTACATACATCTCTGTCTTTTATGTAATCTATTACATACACTTACATACACTTCTATTGTTGTATATAACATGTTATATAAACCTCTGCTGTTGTATGTAATATGTTACATATACCTCTCTATTATATATAACACGTTATATACACCTCTATCGTAGTATGTAACACATTACATACCTATCTGTTGAGGTTGTCGGAGCTCCGATAAGATGCTCCAATAATGTCATCAGTTGAGTTACTAGAACTTCGGTTAGTTTACCAACAAAATTATTGAAGCTTCGGTGCATTTGTTTGTTAGCCTTAAAGGGTATTTTAATAATTTGTATGATTTTATGTAACTAAAACTCATAATCTTAGACATATTTTTACTAATTTTGAAAAATATTAATTTATAATCTAAATATAAGTTATTTAAGTTCAAAGCTTAACTTACTTTTCTTCCGATTGTTTCCCCAATCTCTATGAAGATCAATCCTACTAGATTTTAAATTTAAGGCGGATGATAGTATAGGTATCTTATGTAAAATATATATATATATATATATATATATATATATATATATAGTTTAGTTTTTGTTAATTTTTTTGTAATAATTTAGTTTTTTGTTTTTAAAAAATGACAACACAAAAATAAATAATCAAATTTTTCATTTTCATTTTATTTTTTGTTATATTTTTCAACTATTATTGAGTTGTCAATTTCATAAAATGTATTTAGAATTAAAAAATAATGACTACAAAATTGATAAAAAATAAAAATAAAAATAAAAATTTAAAATTTATCTTTATACGTAACTTTTTTATAACAAAAAAAAATTATTACAAAAATAACAAAACATCATTTGTCTCTTTAATTTAATCCTTATAAAGGTAAAAATTCATAAGCGAAATGATGAAAAATAATATGCTTTTGGGACCTTACAGTGAAAAACACTACATACAAGGAAAGCACTATGCCTATGTAGTCATTAGTCGGTCAAAACTAGTGCGCTTTTTAAATATACATACACACAAAACAAGCCGATAAGCTAGAAAGCACCTGTGACAATTGGAAGGTCATAGTGAAAGTAGTCTAAATAAATATAAAATACACAAACCATTTAATTTAATTTAAACTTTTCTCTTTATTTCATCAGAAAAGTGCATCAATTATGTTCAAGTAAAGATTTCATTTCTACACACCCTACTATGTCAGTTTCACATTTATGAAAATGTGCTCTGCTCCTAAATTTCTTGCTTTGTACATAAGATTACAATAATTTATAAAACCAAATATGAAACACTGTTGTTGGTGTGTCACTGTTGCTTTAGTTGGTATGAGAAATATTGTTGTTTAACTTTAACCATCCAAGAATTTTCTATGACAAAATTCATGGAAATAGTCAACACCAATAGCCCCAAAAACTCAACCAGATCAAAGACCACATGTACTTGTGTAACATGAAGCCACTTAATTGTATTATGCTTGAAAAGTAATATATTCTTAAGTAGTAGTCATAGTTGATATTGCTTTTCTCCAATTTCTAAATTGTTGAAGGAATTGAATTCAATATCCTTGAAGCAATCCAACCCAAAATCCAGAGAATCCATTAGCAAACCACAGTTATTATCCTCCAAAAATGAAAATCCCAATTGATTATCATCAATTATTTTTCCTTCACTGGGTTGAAAATTCCACGAGGGATCATCAACAAGAGAATCAAATTCATCAATATTCCACCAACTGTTTATCAATAAGTCATTATTGCAAATGTTATGTAGCAGAATAGATTCATCTCCATCTCCAGAAGAGTTTTCAGTAGTAGATGGGCTTGAATTGTTGTCGTCTGAAGAGTTGACTATGCTTACACTGCTTTCTTGAGAGTAATGACCCTCAGCTTTTTCTTGAGAGTTTTCAGTATTAGCTGTTGAAACTATTTCATTAATCTGCTCAGATTGATCTTTATTAAGAGGTTCATGAGTAACTGGATCTATTCCCATCTTAATAAGTTTTTTCTTGATATGTGTGTTCCAATGATTCTTTATTTCATTGTCTGTTCTCCCAGGTAATCTTGCTGCAATCTTTGACCACCTATTAAACAAATAAAGTAAAATTAACACTGTTTGTTCTTTCTTCTCTAAATTGATTGTTGAAGAAAAAAAAAAAAGTAAATAAAGATGAATAACCTATTTCCAAGACGAGCATGAAGATCAATAACCAAGTGTTCTTCAGCATCAGTAAGCAGACCTCTCTTTAAGTCAGGACGGAGATAATTAGTCCAACGCAGCCTACAACTCTTGCCACAACGACGAAGGCCGGCAAGGTTAGGCACAGCTCGCCAGCAACACTGACCATTATTGAGAATGAAATTGATAAGCTTCTTGTCCTCCTCAGCTGTCCATGGCCCTTTTTTCACCCCAAGTTTGTCGCAACAAGGTTTCCTACCCATAACTGCTAGTGATTTACTATTCACTCTCTTCCTACAAAATAACAACTTAATTTGCTATAAACTCACCAACTTCTAAGGACACCAAATCTCCACAACCACTTATATATAAACCTCCTTATTAGATTCCAACTTTTTACCTTAATTTCTATTAGAATAAAAATTCCCATAAGGAGAGGGGGTCCACCATTGAGTCTAGAAAGAGACTAGGAAACTAAAACTGGATTCTTCATATAATCTTGCTACACAGTACACACAATGAGGGATTATCAAATATAGGTGTAGAGCTACATGTAAGCAAAAACAATGATAATAAATAAACAAACAAACAAACATTTTCTTCCTATTTTTTAAATGGAACAATTAAGTCCATATTCTTTTGAATCTGAGACAATCAAGGATAATATATAATGTAACTTCTGTTAATGATATTATAAATTAATAATTATTATTGGTATACAAGGTTTCAATAAACTAATTGACGTAATTCATATTTTAGTCCTTCATTGATTATTGTAAATTTAAAAGAATATGGACCAAATTATTACAAATTTAAAATAATATGGATTAAATTATTACAACTTCCAAAAAAAAAAAAACAGGCTAAATTATTCTATGACTAAAAGAATAAGGATTAAATTATTTTAATTAACAAAAATAACAACTGTTTAGAAAAAATAATAAAAATAACACCCATTAAAATTTATAATAATGAAAATAGTATCACTTGTGTTCAAACTTATAATTTTATAATTAAAAAAATATTGATATATCATTTTTTTTTAACACCCATTCAATTAAAATTAAATGACAACAATTTAGAATCATTCAATGTTGAACGTTCAATACTACATATTCAAATTGAATGTTCAATATTATTAGAATACTAGTTTTGTTATTATAAATTTTAAAAGTGTTATTTTGGTAATTTTTTAACTTTTTATGGCTAAAAGAATTGAGACTAAAAGTATATTGACCACATTTTAATACGAGTAATGTTATACACATTAATGTAATTAATTTAACATTAAATTTAATACTAAAACATTATTTAATGTATAAAACAATTTTATGTATGTAACATACTCATTCCAATAACACCTTAGGTTATTTTTAGTTGGCATATAAGTATTCTGTACGTAAACGTTTAGTCATGACTCATGTCCGATAATTAATTTGATGTTTAGTGTTTTCTTCCTATTGTATAAGAATAAGAAAGACGTAAATGTGACAACGCTAACCATACTTAAATTATATTATGTATGGATAATTAAAAACAATTCTTATATACACAACCCCACTGTCCCAGTTCACACTCTTACTCAACCATTCCATCATCCATTTCGTCATCACTACGTTACGTGTACTTATTGCAATAGAAGTAACCCTGATTTGCTAATGCTTTAAAGTTTAGACCTTGCTCTGTTTTTACAACTTTTAATGAACCGTGTGATCTAAGGTGAAAATTGTTTATTCTTTTTTAAATGTGATAATAAGTATGTTTTAAGCTTAATCTAAATGGGTTTAATTTTGCTAAATTCTCTCGTTATATTCTCATAATACATGCTTTACAAAGTTTTTGGTGGGAGACTCTGTTTAGCAAAGCATACAGGATAGGAGTGGATCCAGTTCAATTTTGATCCTTTT
This sequence comes from Elaeagnus macrophylla, assembly GCA_029378325.1. NCBI lineage: Eukaryota > Viridiplantae > Streptophyta > Magnoliopsida > Rosales > Elaeagnaceae > Elaeagnus > Elaeagnus macrophylla. Next base: position 108,889,481 of record CM055640.1, on the reverse strand, counting down.
TAGTTTAAAATACTAACCCAATCAGCATATATTAAATCAATAGTCGAATATAAAATATTGTAAGAGAACATTATGTCAAGTTATTTATGTCGATTTTATATATTGAATTTACGGTTTGAAGTTATTTATTTTAAAATTTAATTTAATTTATATTTATTCATTAATATTAAATTAATAAATACGATTTAATGTTTAATTAATAATTTAATTAAAAAAATTATATATTAGGATTTAAAAATTGGGTACTAATTTTCTTTTAGAATAAATGAGTAAATTATTCAAAATTTGAGAGTAAAAAATAATTTTGATTTTTGTTAATTATATTAAATAGTAATAAAAAACTAATATTGTAGAAGAATAATGTAAGTTGTTTAACTTTTTAAATTAATATAAAAAATTAACTAAAATTAGATTATCATAAATATATAAAATATATGTAATATAAATATAAAAAATTAAAATATATATATATATATATATATATATATATATATATATATATATTAGTAATATATATGTCGGTTAAAAAATTTTAAAATCTTAACTTAGGGACAGCTCAAGGGCTTTTGTGACTTAAGATGAAATAGAAAAACGAGGTAACAAGTATTTTCATAAATTAAATTTTTATAGGTCGATCGATAATAATTGGTTAATAATATTAAAAAAATTTATATCAAATATAAAAAGAATAAAAAAAAATTAAAGTAATAATTACGTTAACAAAAACTATGTAGTAGTTTAACAATGAATTAAATTTTATTTTGATTTTGATAGAATAAAATTAATTTTTTTTTTATAGAAAACTTTGAAATAAAATAAAAGATTAAAAATTATCTATAAAATTTAATATTTATATCTAAAATTTAAATAAAAAAACATATGAATAATATATGTTTTAAATTTTAAGTCAAAGAAAAGACATAAAAAAAAGAGAAGAATACATACTTAAAAAAAAAAATTCAAAAAAAAGACATTTTTACAATTTTTATTTTTTATAATCTCAATTAATTAAAAAAATTAAATATTATTAAAAAACTCAAAGATTTAAGAAATGTAACTATTTTTTATACATAATAAAATTAAGAATGGATAATTGTTTATGTTTATTATTATTATTTAATAACATGTATGTTATTCATTAAGATAAGATTATCCAATAATAATATTACTAAAGAATAACATGAATAAATACAAAATAAGCAACTTATGTTTTTTTTTAACAATAAAAAATTGTGTGTCAATATCTCTATACCTATTATATTGAATTAAATACAATATTTTTTTTTTAAATTAATGCTTTCTTACAATTTATTTTAATAAATTTATTTTTTAAAAATATAATAAGTGATATGAAAATTTGGGGCCACTATTCAATTAAAAACCTAAAGTAGCCGCCTCATCTCATAAGATACGAGTCATTTCTTGACTCAACACAAGTTAATTTTTTGCATTTTTAAAATTGAAATCAATTTATTTAGACTAAAAAATTTTAGTTTAATTTAATTTAATATATTGTTTATTAGTTATTATTATATTTATTATTTTATGTTAATAAAGTCTCGTCAAGATTTAAGGTACAGTGCATTGTTATACATTCATACTATCATAGTTCAATAATTATAGAGTGGTTTCTACTTACAAGAGATGTATATTTTATTACAAAATATGTAAGACTCACGTTAGGCTCGTCATTGATATACAAGTTCTAAACTTTGAACGTGCATTATTTTTCAACAAAATTACAAATCTTAAGTAATTATCTATATGATTCTATCATTTTTACTGCCGCTTAAGGTACATCCCTATATTAGGGAACTATTTCGTTTCATTTTTACTGACTGCTTAAGGTACATCCCAATTAGGGAACTATTTCGTAACAAAAGTAAAACAGGGGACTCTATTCCATGAAAAAATAGTTTTGTACATTTTAGATATTTAATTTAATTTTAATTTGTTAAATGAACACTTAATCAATCTCTTATAAAATATATATATATATAAGAACTAATATCACGTTTCACGTTTACCGACGGTGAGATATTTAAGTGAGTAATATTATTAGATTATATATTCAAGATTATATATTTAAAGTAGTAAAAAAAAATATGTAGTAATTAATAAAAAAATTTGAAAATAATTTTAAATGCTAATTATTATTATATTCATAAATATAAATAATAATTTAAATAAATGAAAAAAAGTAAACCTTATTATGTCTCTGAATAGATTTTTTTATGAAAAAAAAAAAAATATATATATATATATATATATATATCACTTTCACGTTTCACGTTTCACGTTTCTCCGGAGGGAGAATCTCGTGGAAATTGAGTATCATTATTATATTAAAGAAAGCGAAGAGGAATGTAAACAATAGAACAACACATTAATTTATATTCGTGTTTATTTTAAATAATAATTAAAAGTATATATAAAATTATTTTTACTTATTTTAATTTTTAATTAACTTTTAAAATATATTTAAAATAAATATAAAATTAAATTTTATGCTTCTAAATTAATTATAAAAATAAAATAATATTTAAAAAATTTATTAAATATAGTAATCATAATCATTATATAATTAAAATTCTTATCAGATAATATTCTTATTTCATTAAGAATTCTTATTTGATGTAATAATATATCTAAAAAGATAATTAATATTGATAGTTAAAAATCTAGTAATAATTTTGTTCAAAAATATATTAGTACCTATTCAAACTTTTATAGATAGTATTACAATGTTAATATTATTTAAAAAAAAATGTAATTTTTTTTTTATTTTCAAAACAATTTTAGCATTTATCATAATATAAAAATTTGAATACAAAAGTAAATGTAAAAGTAAATAATATTAGCATTTTTTTAATAAAAGTAGTAATATATCCATCAAGTTATGTATAAATCGAATCGAATGACGTGTTAATTATTTATTAAATTTAAAGTTGATAATATGAAATTATGAAGTGATTGTGTTGTCATACTAATAAATTATCAATTAAATTATGTCATATAAATTATTATTATTATATGCATTAAATTGTGATAAAAATATTTTTCGTTTTCAATCTATATCTATATCATATATAAAAATATAAATTACATTTAATATTTTTTAGACAAAATTATCCATATATTTTAAGTTATTAATATTAGTCACTTTTTAGAATTTATTATCAAATTAAATAAAGACGTTAACATAATTTTGTAATAAGAATTACATTCAATAAAAATTAGGAAAAATAAAAAATAATAGGGAAAATAACAAAACTAACGCCCCCCAAAAATTATAATAACAAAACTAGCACCCCTGTGTTCAATTAAAATTGAACGACGATAATTTGGACTCGTTCAATATTGAACGTTCAATATTATCCGTTCAATTAGAATTGAATGACGATAATTAGACCTATTTAATATTGAACGTTCAATATTTTACGTTCAAATTGAATATTGAACGTTTAATATTAAACGTTCAATTCTAATTGAACACAAGGGGGTGCTAGTTTTGTTATTATAATTTTTAGGGGGTGCTATTTTTGGTAATTTCCCAAAATAATACTCCTAAAATTTATAATCACAAAACTAACACCTTAATAACATTGAACGTTTAATTTGAACATGTAATATTGAACGTTCAATATTGAACGGATCTAAGTTATCATCATTTAATTCTAATTGAATAAATATTCAAAGAAAAGTGATATATCAATTATTTTTTAAATTATGAAAATATAAGTTTGAACACAATAAATGTTATTGTTGTTATTACAAGTTTAAAGGGGTATTATTTTTGTTATTTTTTCTAAAAAGTATAATTTATCATATTTAATAAGTATTGTAATTATTTTTTAAAATTAATTTAAAAGTATAAAAAAAATTAATTTTATGTTTATTTTAATATATTATAAAAATTAATTAAATAAAATAATTTTTAACTAGAAGCACCAAATATTCAAACATGACGCAACACCAAGATGGGATGAGATGAGAGCACAGAAGATTTGAATAAAATTTGACTAACGCATTTATTACTGCAGCTACAATATATTCATAAATAAAAAATTTAATTGTATAATATATAAAATTTTATTTTTAATTTTTTTAAAAATATATATTTTTTTAATTTTTTTATAAAGTAAATTTTTTTTTAATATTATAAGTAAATAAATATTTTTTTATTAAGAAGAAATTAAAAATAAAATTAATTAAATAAGATCATTTATATACATAGGATAAATAAAAAGAGTTTGGTAGTTTATTAATTTTTTATTTTTAAGAAATATTTTTTAATTTCTTTTACAATCTAGGTTTTCTACCGTAGATATGTTAATTTGTCTTATTAAAACCAATATTTGTGGACAAATTCGAACTTTAACATTGTTGGAGAACGTTCCATAGAAAATGTAATGAAATTGAGAATTAGCTTACTTCTCTATTCCCATTTCATATATATATTTTTAAATTTATTATATATTTATAAAATTTTAAAATTAAATTAAATTAAATAAATTTTAATTAAAAGAAATATTTTAAAAAATAAATTCATATGTTAATTATAAAAATTCAATATTATCATATATGAGACAAAATTTATTATAATGATCGTTAAAATAATAAAATAAATTTTAATTATAGCTATATAGTTTTTACTTTAAGATCATATTCGATTAATAGTAATATAAATCATAATAATAATAATTCAAGTTAAATGGAAAATGGGATAGTCTTCTCGCGTCCATCTTTTTCCGTTGATGTCTCTATCATAATCTTTTAAAAATTACACTTAAGTTTTATTTTTAAAAAAATATTAATTTTTAGCACATATTTTCTTATGAATTTTTAATTGTGGTAATTTTGAAATTTGTTTTTTTGCTAAAAGAATTTTCCAAAAATAACAAAATAAAATCAGTTTCTGAGTTAGAAAAAATGAACAAAAAATATTGAAAATTTTATTTTATAATTTAAAAAAAAAAAAAACTAGCTCGTTAATGATTGATATACCAGTTTTTTAAACTTTTGATTTTTTTTAAATGATTTTGAAATTTAATGGAAAATAAAATTAAAATTAGTTCATGAACAAACCATTCACAAATTTTTTTTTTTTTTTTTGATAAAATAATTTTGAAATATAATAAATAAAAATATTCCGTGAACCAGCATTAAGGAACTAATTGTTTTTTTTTTTTTTTTTGAATGTAAAAAAAAAATTGTAATTTTTTTCTAACTTAGGAACTGATTTTATTTTATTTTAGTTTTTGTAAATTTTTTTAGCTAAAAAAAACAATTTTGAAATCCTAAAATTACTTTCTTAAAAAGTTATATGAGAATTATATGTAAAAAAATTGACAATTATTTTGAGAAATTGTACATTTTAAAAAGCAAAAATTCTTAAATGTATAATTTTTAAGAAAATAAACTAAAATATATCATTTAATAAAATAAAGGACAAATTAAGCACTAAATCCTAAATAATAGTACCTGATAATTAACATATCATTAGTTAATAGATTTTTATTATTACATTATTTTTGAATTAATATATAAATAAAATAATTTTTTTAATACATATATTATAATTTATATAATATTATAATTTTATATTTAATTAATAATTAATATATTGCTTAATTTATATAATACTATTTATATAAATAGATATGAAACTGACTACAATGATGTTCCATATTATTTGTAATGGAAATAGTTTATCCTGTATTCTAATTTAACATTATTATGCTTAAGAATCAAATAAAGACGATATGATATGACTTTGACCTTTAAGATGTCATGCTCATCAGTGGTTTGAAATTGGACATGATTAAAATTTTGATATTGTACCGATAGAATAGTTTAATTGGTATTGTATTTAAGAAGTTATGTGATCGAAATTAATAAAATTATATATAATAATTATTAATATTTTTTTTATGAAAATTTTTTGTGTTAATTTATTATTGATATTTTTAAGTATAAATAATAATCTAGGTGAATAGAAAAAAATTGACGTCATACGATTCATGAGTAGCTTTTTTTACCAAAAAAAAAAAATTGAATAGTGCTATATACATTAAATTATAATATATATTAAATAATGTGTTAGTTATTAATTGAATGTAAAGTTGAGATGTAAAATAAAAAAATAATTGTAAGATTCTTATTAATAAGGATCAATTAAATTGTATCATATGAATTATAATATGCATCAAGTTATGATAAAAAAAAATAATTCTTAAATTTTAAAATGATCTATTATTATTTTTTAAATTTTATTTTTGCCTTAAATACAAATTAAATGAATTTTTTCTTTTTTAATTTTATAAAGATCCATCAATATTCCACTTGTGTGGACATTGGAAAATTTAGAATTTTATATCTATAGTTTTGTACCACTATTATTCTCCTTAATAATACTATGTCCTATGTCATATTATTTAAAATGCAATATACATGTCATTTTTCTAGTTGGACAAATTTGAGTATATCTGAAGAAGTTCAACAATAAAATAATTATGCAAGTTAATATTTGTAATTTAATAATTAAGATTATTAAAATTTGAACAAATGATTCCTCCATCTCTTATACCAAGTTAAAAAAATGTTGAAAAATTAATTCTTAAAAAAAAAATTAAGTTAATAGGACAATAACTTACAATAATTTTACCAATTTTATAAGTTGTTAGGATAATGATGCACATTTTCAAACTAAAAAAAAAAAAGTCTACGCCTAACCCCTTTTCACATAGCATAATAATGTTTCCAACACCAATAAGCATATCATAAAGCGACCCGTTAGCTACCAAATTGAAAAAATTGATCGTATAAAATATGATGAGTTAATTACTATGTTTTTTAAAGCACATCTTGAATAATATTTTACACATGTTCAATTACAATTATTTTAAAGGGCCATCTAATTACGCAATTATCAAGTAATGCAATCGTCATTAAGACATTATTATTATTTTTTGGATAGTTAAAGGCATTGATTTCAGGGACAGAAAATTAAAGACTTGAAAAATTAGTAACCAGAAGCATGTGGAAGATTAAGAAGCAACAAAGAAGTGCAGCCACTTACTTTTGTTTTCAGGATTGAAACATGTAATTGTATAGCAAAAAAAAAAAAAGATGGTTTGAGACATGTAATGATTCACAATACCATATCTTTGGGATGGAGGATTCTTCCAACTAAATTAAACATTTACTAAGACTATGTTTAGTTAGGTCACATGTCTCACAATTTTAAGAGTATAATTAAAAATATTAAATGAGTTTAGTTGACTAACTCATTTAGATTTCGTTCACCTAAAATAAGATATAGATCGACTAAGCTCATTTAAGTTTTATATGGGCTGAGTTGAACTCAACTTATTTTTAAATTAGTTGAATTGATTAACTTATAAGTTGTCTCATTTAAATTTCTAAAAAATAAAACAAAAAATAATAAATGTATTTATAATTTTGTTTAAAAACAAAAATGTTATTATACATATTATTTTTTAATTATGTGAAACAATAAAAAAAAAAAAAAAAAGTAAATCTTTTAAGTGCAATATTCTATAATAATATTCTTATAATTATAAAAATGATATCATTTGACAAAAATATTATTGTTAAAATATTATGTTTAACAAGCTCGCAAATTGCTCATAAACTAGCTCATCTGAGCTCATAATATTTTTAAAATTAAGCTATTCATTTAACACCGCTACCAAACATAACTATTGTTTTTGGTTACAAGACATCCTGAAGACTACGAGATAGCAACTTCAAAGACGTGTTACAATACTTAAAACTGAGGTAAGGTGATTGTGAATCTGTGATGATGGTTGAGATTATTTGCGTTTGATGGTACACGCACTATAGTCTATATGAAAGGGGATGTGTTCTTATATTTGAACAAGTTCATTTTGTTACCAATTCAGCTATTCTTTAAGCTGAAAATCTTAAAAAAAAAAAAAAAAAAAAATTAAACCTCAAAGCTTATAACAATAAATATAATATTTTTTATGTCTGACCGAAAGATTTTTATTTTATTATTAAAAAAAATTTCTAACATTTCACATTAAACACTATTTAATTAAAAATTAAATTATAATTATTTAAACATGTTCAAAATTAAATTTTAATTAATTTGATAATTCTCAAAAATCTTCTGGAGAACATAAAATCATTGTTGCCCAACAGTTTAGTTCGTTGCTAGTTTTGAACCTATGCGTACCGAGGTTCGTTTCTCTTGCAACGAATATCGTTAATATTTCCAACAATAATTAAATAAAATTCAGTACAACATTATTTGAGGAGGCTAATAGTCCTCAATTGCTAGATGAAAGGGGAGTCCGTATCAAATTCGAAGAGAAGCAATTGAAACGTGGACCATTACTTCGTCACCTTATTGACAGAATTAGTTCAAAATTGATGCGGAACATTCAATAGATACCCTGCGAAATCGGCCTCTTGGGGAATTTATTTTTTCCTTCTTCGATTGCCATCTATGAAGCCCAGCAAATAATTGGCCTTTAACTCCTCATAAAAGGACTTAAGTCTGCTTTTAGCGTCTAACAGTAACAGTTGGCACCAGGCAGGCACCATATTTCATATTATGAGGACCAGTTTTTATTTATTTATTTTAAAGTCAGAAAAAGAACCTAGCGACCACGCATCAAATGCCTATCAATCTATAGGCTAACTTTCAGGGGGAAAACACTGTCGATACTGTGATGTTTCAAACGATCTACTTTCAGAAAAAGCAATAAGCAATCCGCAACCGAACAACCTCCCAAACATTTCACTCTCAGACATAAGTAAACTTATAATTGGATACAATAACATTTACAACCTATCTCAAGTAAGTGAGCATCCTGAGACATGACAACTAGGAACTCATTCACTTCTTTCCAGCAAATTTGCTCATCATTTTTGCAATAATTGGAGCCACCTTCGGATTTGCTTGATGCTTTGCCAGATTAGCAGGATTTTTCATAACTGCAAAATGACCAACCAATAATAAGAATATCGAATTGCCCATTCATACAGGAGAATGTATTTCCATTCACTTCAGTATTTTCAACTATTGATCTTAATGACAATAATATTGTTCAGGGTCCAACAAGAATATCCATGATATTATGTTCCAACACAAAATTCATCTAAATTACTCCTTAGTAGACGACTTTATAGACCCTATCATTCAAAAATGGGAAACTTGCAGACTGATTCGTATATTGAACATAAGCTCAATCAACCAGAAAAGGATAAGGCATTAAAGAATATAGAAAAGCATCAGATACCATCTTGAAGAGCAGCCATAACTTCTGGATCCGAAAATGCTGTCATCAGTTCAGGGTCCTGTCCAAGTTGTCAAGAAGAAAATCACATCAGCAAGCCCATTCACAGAAATGCAACACGGGCCTTGTCTAGGAGGAAAGTAGGTATGTTATGGACATAACAAACCATAGAAGGTAAGCTTATCATATTCAAAACTTAAAATTAAACAAACAATAAATATAAAGAAAAAGGGGGAAAAAAGCACACATACTTTCATTTCATTGATATATACATCCATACACATACATATCAAACTTATATTGAGTGTATGACTTAAGATTTTCAAAAACATAGCTGAAAGCCAAATCCGACAATCCACAACAGACTTACATTCAATATTTTACTGAAATCAACATTTCCAGGCACCCCTCCAGGCATACTACCAGGGGAACCTTCAGGCATACTCCCTGGGAACCCTTCAGGCATACTTCCTGGGAACCCTCCAGGCATACCCCCAGGGAATCCTCCAGGCATACCCCCAGGAAATCCTCCAGGCATTCCCCCTGGGAACCCTCCAGGCATGCCGCCTGGAAACCCTCCAGGCATGCCACCTGCTCTGTTAGATGAAGACTGCTCTTGCTTCTTAGCTTTCTCGTATGCAGCCTAGTATAAGAGGTACACAAAACTTGAATCATACAGCAACATTGAACTCACATAGAAATTATTTTATCATATAAAGTAATTACCTGAGCTTCAGCTCGGCGATGTTGCCTCTCACGCTCAGCCTTTTTCTCCTCTCTCTCCTTGCGCAGTCTATCATACTTACGACGATGTTCCTCAATTCTGTGAGCATTAGGCTCAACCTGCAAGTCGAGGAATTTCAATTACCAATGGTCTAAGAGTTGCAATTAGACAGCATGTGAAAAACTACAGAAGAAAGAAAACAAATGGAAAGCAGCATGTGTGCATGTGTGTCTGTATTGGGGGGGAGTATGTGAATGCTTCTGTCAAATGTCCTCTTTTTCCTTTTCTTTTGAAACAAGAGAGTAGTCTCATCCAGCAAAAACCCCATCAACATGAAATTACAGTGCTCTGGAAAAGAGAGAGAGAGAAGATATTTTGGGGGTGGAGTAGCAGTGTAGAACGTAGTGGTCTTTCCACAACAAATTGAGGAATTTAAATGAACAAATACGAAAAGCTAATAAACATAGACATGATGTCATTTTAATGCAAATATAAAGTGAATATCAAGTTTTGTATTCTTCAACCAAATACACAAAAATGTACTAGACTTGGCATAGAGACTATAAACACTTGCCAAAAGCAAATCAATTAAAACTCGAACTCATGACGCTAAACCAGACAGAAAGAGCAAGAGTGAGAAAACCTTCTTGAGTACAGCATTTATCTCCTCATCAAAATCTATTTTTGAAGCCACATGAAGATCTTGTGCTGCTGCTTCCCATTGACCCAGCATGGCCCTTGCAATACAACGAGACTTGTAACCTTTGGCTGAGTCTGGATTAATCTGAGATTAAATGAAGAAAATACAATAAATTAACTCAACTTGCAGTGTGACAACTTCAAAGTATCTAGTAAACGAATTACTAATTGGTTAGGTTACTGGATATATAAACTAAGAATAGGAGTAACATTTTGTATTCATTTGTTCACTATTTATTATGGAATTGAAAATTGAATAAATGAATATTGTTTAATTTTCCCAAAACGATATAAATATTTTTATCAGTAATTGAAAAGTTCTTTTTGATAAATATATATTAAAATCTTATTCAAGAAATAACTATTCTTCTTGAATAATAGATATTCTTTATAAGAGAATAGGTATCCCAAAGTATTGCAATTCTTAACCTTAAAAGTTCAAACAAACAAAGAACGAGAATACTCGACTCTATTCCTACTAATCAAATATGCCCCAAGTACTGCAAGGACATGTATTAAAACATGACCATGCTACTTTTCCGTCGTTACAAGTAAACCAGAAAGACGTGTACTGATATACACAAAATTTTAATTAAGTTTAAAATAACCTTATCCAGATTTCATGAGTAACAAAGGACACTGATACATTGATTAAATGTGTAGATATTACCATCATATGATTCAAATAAACAGTAACATTCATAATTAAAACAACAGGGAAAAAAAACGTTAAAAGTGGGTCGATTTAACATCGTTAATAACCAACAAGGTAAAACGAGACCAACCTCAAGAGCAGCACCCGCATCCCGGATGGCAGCGTTAGGTTTCTTCATTTTGATGTAAACACTAGCTGTCAACGCATCAAACACAACTCAGCATGTCATGGCATCACAAAATCAGACGACTGATCAAACCAATAGCAGAATCCCAAATACATGCATACCTCTAGTTCCATACATGATGGCTGAAGTCGGATTAAGCAAAATTGCCCGAGTAAGATGTTCTATCGCTTCCTCCAATTTACCTAGAATTCAAAGAAACCCATCAAATTTCAAAAACAATCCGAATGCCCATCCTTCACTCAATAATGAAGAAAATACTACAAGATACACGGAAGCATGAAATGACAATCATACCTTCAGAAATGGCTTGCATGGCTTTACCCTTTTCGGTCTGCGAGGCATCTCGATTCTCCTCGGTGACCTCAATCGACGGGTCTCCCATCTGCAACCACTCGATTATTCACTATATACAACACTATATTGGTAGAAAATACGAATTATTCTGAAATAAAACCTTTTGTGGGGGATCATTATCTGGTTCCACAGTATCGCCTTCAAGCTCGATATCAGATTCTATTATTTCATCGTCCTCTTCTTCATACGTATTTTGTTGTGTGCCTTCCGCATCTGCAATGTCTTCGTCGCTCTCATCCACAACATAGCTTTTCTGCAATCACTCCACTCATTCGCTCATGTAAGTACAAAAACGGCGCAGAATACTTTAAGCCCTAGAAGATATAACATAAAGTGAATCGAAGATTACCGATTTGGTCTCGCTGCCAGGGTAAGCAGAAGGAGGGAGCTTAGCACCGAGACTGAATCCAGCGGTTCAGTTAGTCATCTTGAAATTGAAAACGGAGACATTTCTGTATCTAGTAAATTGAACAAGGCAGAGTAAAATGAAGGTTTATACCTTTCGAGATAATCACGGAAGAATGAAAGAGAAGGCTGACTGAGAACGGAGGGATCGGACTGGCACTGTTCGACGAAATGCTTGAGGTGGTTCAACTTCTCAGCGTCCATGGTGTGAATGTTTAGAATCGGAGAACGAGAACAACCGTCTACGCCTAGTGAGACTTCGGTTCAAAAGCTCACGATGTGGTGTAGTGAATAAATGGTAAAGAGTAAACAACTGGACTGTTCTAACCAGGCTCTTCTAGTAGCTTCTATATGGACATCGCCATCATAGCATTTCTATTTTTTAAATAAAATAATAATAATAAGATTTTTTTTTTTTTTACTGCCAAAAACCAAGTTGTTATTCATTTGACGATAAAATAATATATAGAGTATAATAAAAAAATTCAAAAGTTAAAAATTATAGCATTTTAACTAAGAAAATAAATAAAGTTAATTATTCAACATAATATGTAAAAATATAAAATATAAAAAAAGTGATACAAACAAATATCAAACAAAAAAAAATTATATAACAAAACTAAACATAAAAAAATTATCAGTTAAATTTTGTTGAAGCTATCCATAAAGAATAATAATTATTTTTTATAAATGCTCATAATTAGATAGAGAATCTTTTAAGTATTTATTATTGAAAAAAATCAAGAATACACAAAAATACACAACGCACAAAGATACGTAACGTAGAAAGGCACATTCCAAAAATATAAAAACATCTCACCGATAAATCATCTCGACATAACGGAGAAACAAATATTATAGTTTTATCCCTTTAGTTTATATAAATCAATTAACACAAACTATAATCAAATGTGTAAACTATTTTTAATTGTCCATTATAGTACTTTTGAGGTAAAGATTATATTCCATATTCTCTTAAATAATGAAGGTTAGAAAAATTATTCATTACTTTGACAACAAATAATTATGTGTTATTTTAAATTAACAAAATACAATATTAATATAGCCATTTTTTAAAAAACAAAATATAACTATCTAATACTTGATAAAAAGATCAACTAATAAGATTGATTGAAATATATTCTAAAAATAATAAATAATACCTTTAGTATAAAATAATTAATTATTGGATATGTTGTGTATCTTTTGGTGAATTGTATCAATTAGCTAAAAAAGCCTATAATCAAAATATAATAAATTTGAAAATAAATTAAATGATGACAAAATATACTAAAATTTGTTACGTTTTAAAAAAGGAATGGGAGAAAATAAGTAAAGAAAAGAACATACAACATAGTAGCAAAACTCATAAAGCCTAATGAGAGAAAATAAGTTCAAAAAAGGAGAGCATAAAACATAGTATCAAAACTGATAAACACACTCTCATATCCGTTGTGCAGGAGTATGTTTTTCTCTAGGTAAATGTCATATTGCATGCTTTTGATCTAGAATGTGATATGGACTAGTTAATTTGTTTATTAGAGTTTTTTTTTTTTTTTCTCCTTTAAATTATTGGAATTTTACTAGAATAAAATTCAAATGCACAAAATTAAGTAGATCAAATGAATATATAAATTCAATTTTTAAAGCAATTTAAGCAAACAAATTGAAGTCCGTTAAAAAAGTAATATCGACGGCCCTAATATTGTATATTGTAATTGAATTCCATAATATAATAGAATTATGACAAGTCTATATCAAATACATTTTGTGGGGAAGTAATTAGTTTTCATGTGTTTCATTAGATGGATTATATTATTTCATTTATTTTAAAAAATCAATCGAAACAAACAAATACTCATCCCTTTTATTTACCAAAGCAAACATTATCTGCCTTTTATTTCATATAGAAATCAAAAGAAACATTACCTTAATTCACAAGTTAAGTATCATTTGGTTAGCTTTGCAATAAAGAGGGAAAACCACTGGCCAGATGAAAGCTTCTTAACATTTACAGATTACAATAAAGTGTATTAAAGTAATTTATTAAAAAAAAAAAAAAAAAAAAACCTCAACATTTTTTTTAAGATTATTGCCTAACATATTTCCTCAAAGAAAAATATCAATATATCTTATATTACTATTTTAAAATAAAAAAATTCTTGTAACAAATTATCAAGTGATTTTGATTTTTGATTTCCAAAATAAAAATGATTAGGCTAATTAACATAAACCTAACTTAGCTCTTCCAATTTTAGCATAATGTGGAGTATAGAAGTGTCTATGGTACGTTCTAATCCAATTTTTAGCAAACAAAAAAAATAACTAAATTGGATCGAATATATTGTTTTAATTAAATTAAACCAAGTTATTTAGCTAATAAAATTGTTAAAACTGAACTATCCAGCCTGATTTGATTAATGATTTTTCATAATTTTCATTTTTTTATATAATTTTTTTCTTTCAAACTTGCTAAAACTTGAAATTAATATAAGAAAAAAAATCTTTGAATCTAACCACATTAAATAATATATGATACAAATATAAATCATATAACATCCCAAAGATAATCATAGAATCAATTACAGTCTAAAGCTAAATATTTTTATAAATTCTACAACAAAATACAATAATACATTAATTCATGAAAAATTCAAAAATAATTACGATATAGATTCTAGAATATTAAAACGTTTATACAAGTTCATAATACTGACTAAGAAAATAAATAATTCAAATTCATCAAATTAATAGTAAAGTTTCCATAAAATCCCCAACTACAAGAAAAAATAGTTATTACCTATATCTACTCTAAATTAGGGAGTGGCTTTGAATAGCAAAAAGACTAAACTGCCCTTCATATTAATACTTGGACAATAGTATTATTAATATCTTATATAATTAGCACAAGCAATGACTAAAATACCCCCACAATATTATTAAAAATATTTATAAAATCAAAATGCATCAATATTTATTATAAACATTTGTTTCAAATACTTTAATTACAATTAAACTTGTAATGGTTTAATGTTATTAATGTTTTCAATTAAAAATCAATAATTTATTAAAAATAATCATTTATTAAAATTAAAAATTGATATTTTATTAAATTAATATAATACATACACTTTTTAAATTATTACAATTAACTTTATAACGACTATTACAATTATTATTATTATTATTAAACCTATAATTTATTAAAAATAGTCATTTATTAAAATTAAAAACTGATATTTATTAAATTAATATAATACAGATAATTTTTTAAACAGTTATTACAATTATTATTATTATTATTACTATTCATCAATAGATTATTATTTTTATGATTATGATTTTGTTAAAAAATCTCATCTATATTTGTCTAACATTTTTAATATAATCTAATTTAACACACTATTATATTATATATTAATTTAATATTTTTTTATACCCAATCATCACATAAGCCATAATAAAATATAAAAAATAATATTAATTCTAATTATTCAAACAATATTTTTTCTATTTATTGACTTATTCAAATTTTATATGTTGTATTATTATATTTATTAAAACAATAATCATAATTAATTTAAATATAAACTAATGATCATAATTTTTTAAATTATAATTGTAAGTTGTAACTCTTATGGTTAATTTCATTTTAAAAATCTACTATTAATAATAAAATTAATATTAATGTGTAACCTTTGTATTAATAAAGTTAGTTTTATTATCTAATAATTATCTTTGTAACTCTTATAATTTTAAAATGTTATTAATGTTTTTAATTAAAAATTAATAATTTATTAAATTAATATAATACAGATAATTTTTTAAATTATTACAATTAACTTTATAACGGTTATTACAATTATTATTATTGTCATTACTATTCATCATTAGATTATTATTATTATTATTATTATTATTATTGTTAAAAAAACCTCATATATGTTTGTCAGTTCATATACGTTAATTGTGTGATTACCGTTTAATTCATCTATATATGAGTTTGATGTATGCATTCTTTTGTTAGATTGTTCTCTTAGGCCTAAAATTCATATGACTTTTATTTTGATTATTGATGCAGTACAATTGGTTAATCAAGATGAGTTTTTGGTTTAGTTCGACATCTTTGCAAAATTAGCCACTATTTATGTGCTTGTAATGTTCCCTTGTTTCTTTATATGTATTTTATTAGTGAAAAATGTTATTACTTATTTTTTGGATTACATTTAGTTTCATATATTATTTTGAAAGTTTATATTTCATTATCTCTTATTAAAGTCTTACTTTTCCTGTATTTTTATTTGTTGTTTTATGATTAAGAGATTTGCTTTGAAAAAGTAAATATATTGTTTTGAAGATAATATAAATGAATAAAAGTTATAAAAATAAATAAATAAATTCACATAAAAATAAAATAAAATATAAATTACATTAAAATACATACAATAAATGAATATTTTAGTATTTAGGCTAAATTATAAGTAGTAAAGTGATTAATATCATTTTTTAATTCCTAAAAATAGTTTAGAATATAATTTTAATAAAAGTGACTGAATATTCATTTTTAACTTTAAAATATAAAATGAGTAACAAAATTAACAAATTCAACTAATTTATAAAATTTTTTAGAAATTGAGACTAAATTACGAATAAAATTTAATATTTAAGGACTAAATTATAGTTACTTTTATTTGTTATAAAATTATCAATTGTATAAACACTTTTTCAATTTTTTCTTTGCAAGTATTAATATATGACATATAATAATTATTTAATTAACATTTAAATATGGCAAAAAAGATAGCATTTACTTATTATTGCTTACAAGATATATGGAACTGTATGTAAACCCAAAAAAAAAAAAAAATTTAATGAAAGAATTAAATAATTATATTTTACATAAGTTATATGGTATGATTCAATATTAAAATAACATATTAGACGTTACTAATTTATTATGATATTGAATTAATAAAAAGTTAAAAAAATAAAATATTGATAACATGAATTAATAATTATTGTGAATTATTATGACATTAATAATAATATTAAATAACTAAATTTATTATACATTACTAATTTATTATGACATTAAATTTTATAAAAAATAATTATTTATTAATTTTTGTTTACTTATTATAATATTATTGATAATTGTTATGTTTTAAAGAGATTTTTTTAATAAATTTATGTGGTATTTTATATCATTATAACAAAAAAATTGATAAATTATAATGATGATGAATTATTACGACATAAACAATAACATTAAATTAAATAAATTTACTATCTATTACTAATTTATTGTGACATTGAATTTTTGCTTAATTTTATCAATGTTATTTACTCTATCTTTTTTTTTATGCTCTAAACTCTCTATCTGCTTATTTTACAATTATAATGAATTTCATGTAAGTCTTATTTTCTATTATTGATACGCTTAAAATCACATAAGTATACGTAATTGGAGTAAAAATGATAAGTAATTTAAGAATAATAATTGTTGTACCTACAAGATGGATAAAAAAATTCGCACAAAAAAAAATCACTTATTAATTCTATATTTTATATATATTTGTTTTAAGTTTATGTTTTATTTTATATGATTATAAAATTAATTTTTTATTTACAAAATAAATTAAAAACTTAATTTAATTTGTAAAATTTTTTAAGATGGGGTTCGTAATTTAAACTCATTTGTATTAGAAAAATAATTTTTTTAATAATTATATATCTTTTAGACATTAAGTACATTTTTAATAACATAAAGTATTTATTTAAGGGTATATTTATTTTCATGTACAAAATGATTATTTCACTTATTTTACTAAATTTTTGAACTTTTTTTTTTACTAATAATAAATTTATTAAATTTACTTTATATGAGGTAGTTTAGACATCTTAAATAAAAATAATTTTTTTTATTTTATTAATCTTAAAATAGATTTATAAAATATGAAGGACAATATTAATTCTAATTATTCTAATAATAATAAATTCTATATATAATGGTTTTATTTTATGAATTAAAAAATTCATAAAATAATTCTATGTATATTGATTTCATTAAATTAAAAAAATCCTCCAAATAAATAACTTTATTATGTGTTTTTAGTTTAACATCAATAGTAATTTATTAAAATATTTAACCTTTATTTTAATTTTATAAAATTTTAAATAAGATACAAATACAAATTTCTTAAAGAAGATGATTATTTTTTTCTTAATAAGATATTATAATTTTTTTTAAAAGAGAGAATTTCTTTCACAACAAAACTTTTAATGAAAGAAGCATGCACCATTTATTTTTTTCTTATAAACTAAAAATTACAATATAAATATTCAAATTATACTTGATTTAAAAAAAATTACAATAGAAAAATTCAAATTATAGACTATAGAAATATAATATAGAAAAAGATTGACAAACCTTGATGTATACCTAATATCAAAATCAGACAAAATTTACAAACACTATCTTAATTTTAAAATATGTAAATAGATATTTATTGACTAGAGTCGCGGAAGCGAGGTGAAATTACCAATATAATATCTGCAAACAAGACAAGAGAGCAATCAATATAAGATCTACAGAAAATATAAGTGAAGTCTACTTTATGTGTCATACTTATCCATAATATGTGTGCAATGTCATACTTATCTATCTGTATAATACGTGTGTGACTATAATAATGCCAACCGGTAATATTAAATGTAATAGTAACACTTATCCTATCTTTTGGATAAGTGTTATATATAGTCAAGATAGAGTTAATAGTTAGATGCTAGGTAGTAAGTCATAATAAATGTATAAGATAAATAGTGAATAGTAATAGTGTGAATAATAAAGGTAAATCTCTATTATAAATAGAGGTAGTCTGTAAATAGTGTAAGACAGACTTGACCTTCTTACTGGAGTATAGTTTAGACTTGGTCTTTCTCTCTCTAGTTTGTAATATACAAGTCTCACTGTACATAAATAAATAGTTGTTTGCTTGTATCGTATATGTATTAGAGCAATTCAGTTATCCTGTTTTTGTGTGTGTGTTCTTGTAATATATAACAAGCTTGTATTGTATATTAGCTTGTTAAGATTTAATGGTATCAGAGCAATTCAGTTATCCTATTTGTATGTGTTCTTATAATATATAACAAGCTTGTATTGTATATAATAACTTGTTAAGTTTAAATGGTATTATTATAAATATTATTAATAAAACTTTATATTTTAACAAGTGACTACAATAAATTATTAATAATGAAATTTAATTTTTACCATAAAAAAATTAAAATTATTAACATAAAATAAAATCAATAAAATAATTAATTGAAAAAAAATAATATCACATGCATTAGTACGTGCTTCCATCTAGTTATATTTAAATGTAAAAAAAAATACATTTAATAATATATTTGATTACTTTCATAAACATATACTTAATTATTTGACTAATAAGAAGAAACTTACCCATCCATCAATCATCATTGATTAATATAGTATCTTTAATTAATTCTATAAAATCATATATCATTAGATAATAATATATAAAAATTGATATTAGGAATAATATTGAAGTAATGCAATTCTTAAATCAATATCTTCATAAATTTCGAGATCATCAATATATTATTGTAAAGT
Organism: Elaeagnus macrophylla; assembly: GCA_029378325.1. NCBI lineage: Eukaryota > Viridiplantae > Streptophyta > Magnoliopsida > Rosales > Elaeagnaceae > Elaeagnus > Elaeagnus macrophylla. The sequence goes on along the minus strand of CM055640.1, from coordinate 108,869,528 downwards.
CACATGAATCTTATTTTTAGTAGGAGAATGAAACCAATTTTGAATGCATATTAATGTTTCCACCATTTTAGAATTAATAGAACTCCTAAATAGATTAAGAATACGTCCTCCTATACTAAAAGCTAACTTTGATACAAAAGTTGAAATTTAAATTGCTAAAACACCACGTGCAATGAGAGAGGTGATAGAAAACTTAAAAGAATTTGCGATCCACCCTTTCAAAATATCAAATTTATTCAACATGACACTTTCTCATGAAGTGTTTAAATATTTCTCAACCTCATTTTTCAACTCCTAATTATTTTTCTCCTCTAAACATTTAAGAAATTTCATATTTCTTGTTTCTTCAAATGATAGAATCATTCCTATTACATCTTGTGGTCGAGTCGCATTAAATTGACAATTATCTTCATACACTAGCTTATAGTAAGCTTTGAACGTATCAATGAATAAAAAAACTTCAAATACTCTAATTTGTATCTTGGTCAAGTACATATGTAACATACATTTTATTGGTCTTATCAACATTTTTTCAATATTTCTCAATTTTTTTATGATAGCAAACATATTTTTTAATAATTCATCATCGAAACCATATCATGTAAGTATTTGAAATTGAATATTATGCAATTGTATAAAATATAAATTTAATGTGGTATACAAAGATGCACTAAATGCTAATATAGAGTCATAAAAAATCTTTAAAAACTTAACAAAAATATTAGCATTTTTTCAATTATCTATTATTGAAGGCCTAACACTAAATCGTTCCTCATAAAAATAAGAAATAAAATTTGATCTTTCATCTTCTTCAAGATGATCAAAAGTTTTTTGAAAATTTAAAGAATATTTTAACATTAGATATATGGAGATTCATCTTGTAGGCATATCTAGCATAACACTTTCTTTGGACTTAACATTTTTCTTAGCAGAACACACTTTAAATTTTTATAATTTCAAAGGAGAAGATTTAACATATCTCGCTACACAATGAATACTCAAAAGAGTATTAAAGATCTTTAAGTCCTTCTTTTACAACCAAATTTAAAATGTAAGCATAACATCATACATGAAAAAACTTTCCACTCATAACAAATCTATCATTCCAATTTTTTAGCTTCCTTTTCAAGTATGACACAACAATATCATTTAAAAAAGCATTATTAAGAATTAAGGTGAATACCTTATATATATCTTAATCACGAAAACTTTGATCTATCACTTTTCCAACTGTACCATCTTTATAATTCTCAATTTGACAAAAGTTTATGATTCTTTTTTGCAATTTTCAATTTTTGTCGATATAATGAATAGTGATACAAATAAAATAAACATTTTGAATTGAAGTACAATAATTACTAGTAAGACAAACTTTTTGCTTTCCATTAATAAAAAGTTTGAACTCATCTAAATAAAGTTGAAACACATTCTTAAAAATTGTTTGATGTGATGGCACATGAAATTTAAGACAAATTTTAGTTATAATTTTTTTAAATTCCTTGCCTTCAATAAATTTAAAAGATAATTCATCAATAGTTATTATCTTTGCTAAAGCAACTTTAGCACATTTTGTATCAAATGATATTGTAACTAATTTATGAGTTGTTACATCACCTTTTTTTTTTTGTGGTTAGAAACTTAAAATCTTTTCGCATCACCTTCTCCTTTTTGCGGTTAGAAACTTAAAATCTTTTGCCTTTTATCTACTTGCTTATGAATCTTCTTGCATAAATTTTTGAAATAATTTATCATTGAAGTAGTTACATTCTTGCATAATCTTTATTACAATAATAACATGCAACTCTAGAATTTTCACATCATAGGATTTAATATATGAAAAATGATTCCATATTTCTAACATGGAATTTTTTGACTACTTTATATCATACTCGTTATATTAGGCTAACCTTGTTTGCCTCTATTCCTTTTTTTAAGATGATTTATTTAAATTTAACAGTGTATTTTTCATTTCCTTCGGATGAATTTTAAGGTCAATGTTTTCAATTATAGTAAAGTCTATAAATTAACTTGATTTAATAAACTCATCTAAATCATCATTACCTATATATAGATATGTACACGGTACTAAACATTACAAATAAAATTAGAATAAAACATGAATAAACAAAGAAAATAAAATATGAATCAAGATGTAAAGTATGCAAAGTCTCAGTGGTTGCAAGGTGTGAAAAAGACATCTATATCCACTTTTAAATATCATAGCTCCTAATAAAAAGAGAAATGTTGAATTTAGATTTTTTTTTTTTTGCTACATTGAATAGACTTTTTGTCGTGAGACAAAGGTCTATAGAAGGGGACTCTTGTGTCTTTATGAGTATCCTGCTAAGTCAGAAGGTAGGAGAGATAATAAGAGGTCGCCTACTCTGTTATTATTAGAAGCCCATTGTATCAGATTGTGTGCTCTAGAATTAAGGTCTCGAGGAATCCACCGGATTGAGATCATGTTAAAGCAAGAGAGATGTTGATTCATGCCCAATAAAATTTGTTTTGTGGTGGGAAGGATATTGTTCCAGTTTTCTTCGAGTAGAGCTTGAATTACACTTTGATTATCACCTTCTAGATAGACTGGTTTATCTGAAAATTGTTTCAAGTAGAAAAAAGCGGCAGAAAAGGCGAGGGCTTCAGCTTCTTCACTGCAAGTAGTAGTTCGGAAGTCTACCCAGGCATGAGTTGTACGGCCATAGCTGTCTGTGGCAATGAAACCCAAGCCAGCTGTCCCATTGTTCCAAGCAGCATCAAAATTGACTTTGATTGCATTAGGAGGTGGAGGTTGCCATGTAAAAGGGATGGCTATGGATTCCCCAATTGCAGTTTCCCTAGTCCAAAGAGTGACTAGTTTGGACCTGAATTCGTCAATGCGGTTATGAAGTCTGTGAATAAGTTGTTGTGGATTTAAAACGCGGTGTTTGAATAAAACTTCATTTCGCAACCACCATATTTGCTCCATCATTATTGTAGACACTAAAGTAAACTCCTTGGCACTAATGTGAATTGGCAGCCATGTTTTGGGAGGGTTTAGTACAAAGTTTATGTAAGAGAAAATATCAAGTTTTTCCAAGAAGTCCCATCTGATATTCCATTTCCATGTTAACCACCAAGATCGAAGGATATCACATTTGATGAATAGATGATGAGAGTCCTCCGGTGCGTTATGGCAAAGTGGGCAAAGGGGATCATCTAGATGTTTAAACATGGCAATATTCTTTTTTGTACTAAGACAGTTGTTGACAATTTTTCACAGAAAGAGTTTGTGTCGTTCATGGAGTTTTGCTTTCCAAATTTTCCCCCACAGTATAGAATGTGAGAGAGGGGAAAGTCGAGGTGATATTTGGGTCCAGTATGCATCTTTAACTGAGTAAATACCTTGTCCAGAGCCATATCATTTGACTTCATCAGGATTATGGGAAGGGGGGTTGATATTGAGAAAAAATGGAACCATGTTTGGTCCAAGTAGGGTACTTATTTTGTTGTGATCCCATATCCAAAAATGGTGCCAACGACAAAGATCAGTTATATGATTTAAATGTTGTATGTTGTGTATGGCCTGAGCAGGAAGCTTTTGGGAAGGTAGTCCCGGTATCCATGCATCCTGCTTAAAATTGAAGTGCTGACCGTTTCCCAAATTCCAGTAACTGCCTGCTTTTATTAGTGCTCGTGCCCATAAAATTCCCTTCCAGATGTAGGAGTCACTTGAGCGTTGTAGAGTATCCAGGAAATGTTGATTTGGTAGGTATTTGGCTTTAAGCACTGTGACCCATAATTTCTCAGGCTGGGTAATCATTTGCCAAGCAACTTTGGAGAGTAAAGCCTTGTTAAAATCTTCCATTTTTCGAAACCCAAGACCACCCATCGTTTTAGGTAGGCACAACTTGTCCCATTGCAGAGGCGAATAGTAATGAGTAGCTTAAGGATTGTTAGCCCACCAGAATCTTTTAATTATAGAATCCGCATTGTGGCAAACATTTACAGGGATTCTAAAAGTGCTCATGGAATAGATCGGTAGATTCTGCACCACAGATGTGATAAGGGTCATTTTTCCCGCTTGTGACAGTAACTTTGATTTCCAGCTGTTCAGTTTGTGTTGTATCCTTTCCAACATACCATTGAATTCTGTAGTTTTTTTCCGTCCAATAGGAAGTGAGTGACCCAGATATTTGATGTTATCGACCATGTGTGATACAGATAAAGTTTGGCTGATCAGAAACTGTTGAATAGTATCCGTATTTTTTGAGAAAAATATAGCAGATTTCTGATAGTTTATCTGTTGACCAGACCACGAGCAATAAGTATCCAAGATCCTTTTAGTGTGATGTGCTACCGTCACTGAGCCTTTCAAGAATATAAGAATATCATCGGCATAAAGTAAGTGTGAGATGGCAGGGGCAGCTGGGTTCAGTTTTATGCCATACAGTAAGTGTTGACGTTCCGCTTTAAGCAGCAGCCTAGATAAACATTCCGTTACCATAAGGAACAGATAAGGAGAAAGGGGGTCACCCTGGCGGAGACCCCTCTGTGGTTGTATATGATCATGAGGAGCGCCATTAATCAAGATGGAAAATGATACTGTGGAGATGCATTGATTTATGAGATTGCAGACTTTGTGGGAAAAACCCATTTGATTCATGATGTGCAGTAAGAAGTTCCATTCAACCAGATTATAGGCTTTTTTCATGTCCAGTTTGAGTCCCATTAATCCTTCTTTTCCTCTCGTTTTCCTATGGATCTTGTGTGCTATTTCATGTGCCAGGATGGTGTTTTCTGCGATCCATCGGCCAGGGATAAAAGCGGCTTGGTAAGGTGAAATGTGTTCAGAAAGGTAAGATCTCAGTCTTTTAACTAGAATTCGCGCAATGATTTTGTAGTTGACATTGCATAAACTGATAGGACGATAATCAGTTACATGTATGGGATTCTGAACTTTGGAGATGAGAGTGATGTAAGTATGATTCCAAGTAGGATTGAGTACTCCAGTGATAAAAAAGTTTTGAATTTCTCTGATAACATCAATTCCAATAAAGTCCCAACTCTGTTTATAAAATAAGACAGAGAATCCATCAGGTCCAGGAGCTTTGAGAGCATGCATGTCCCATAAAGCTGCTTTTATTTCTTTTGGTGATGGTATACTTGCAATGTGATCATTTTGATGAGAGGTGATCACAGTGGGAAATAAGTCTTGAATACCTTCTCCGATGAAAGTGGATGTGGTTGAAAACAGGGTTCTGAAGTAACTAGAGAAAGCAGTTTCTATGTTGTCTCTGTTCCAGGTGAGTTCTCCACTTTCTAACTTTAAAAGAGGAATATGATTAGATCGCCTGCGAATGATAGTGGAGGTATGAAAAAATTTAGTGTTTCGGTCTCCTTCAGTGAGCCAAAGTTCTCTGGACTTTTGCTTCCATAAAGAGTCTTGCCGCTCTAATTGTTCATTCAGTTGCTCTTGTATTTGTTTCTCTGATTGTATTTGACTGTCATCCAAAGGACATGACTGTAAGAATCTGAGTTTGTTTTCCAAGTTATTTATCTGTTGCTGAACAAAGCCAAAGTGCTCTTTATTCCAGGTGGTTAACTTGGAAGACAGTGATTGCAGTCTGGAGGAGAGATTCGTATGTGGTGGAAACGAATTCCAAGTATCCTGTATTACTTTTTGACAATGAGAGTCTCTATACCACATGGCCATGAATCGAAAAGGTCTGATTCTGTAAGGTTCTCGAATGCCAGAAGTATGCAAAATGATTGGATTATGGTCTGAAGTGAATTGGGAAGATTTAAGACCTGTGCTTTTGGGAACTGTGTAATCCATTCTGAGGAGGTTAATACTCGATCAAGTCTTTGCAGTATTCTGTCTGAAGAATGTCTATTATTGCACCAAGTAAATCGAGTGCCAGAGCTTCTGATGTCAATTGCATTGGTGGACATAATAAATTGTTGCAGTGGATTATTGTGATGAGGTTGAAAGATCATACCACCAGACTTTTCAGATTGCTTGATTATGTTGTTTAAATCTCCAATTAGTGCCCAAGATTTGTTTAAGTTATTGATGAAAGTTGTTAAATTATGCCAAGTTTGCTGTTTAAGAACATGATAAGGAGGTATATACACACAACAAAAGCAGATTGTATTATTTAAGTTTACTGCATGATTTAGATCAAAGCATACATAGCTAGTACCCACAGCAGTTATCTGCAAATTATAACAATCATTCCATAACAAAAGATAACCTCCCTTGTTTCTTTCAGCCGGTATCACTTGGCTGTGCATGAAACCAAGGTAGGTTTGTAACAAAATAGAGGCATCAGCGCTTAACTTGGACTCCATTAACCAGAGAACATCAGGTTTGTTTCTGCGTACTAGATAGCGCAGAGCTCTTTTGGCACGAGGTCTCCCCAGACCCCGGCCATTCCAACTCAAAAGCTTCATGATTCCGAGGGGGGCAAATTAGAGGCTGCCTCCCCGCCTTCAGCAACAGTTTCAGTAATCAAATGTGGTGTAGCAATGTCAGAGGTGAATCGGTCATTCAAACAGATCAAAGAGGTGGAATTTGTGGAAGCTGTGTGGTGATGCGAAGTACCAACAAAAAGTTTTTTGGGGTCGTTCCATATAGAACTCAGTGCCTTACGCTTTCTGAGAGCTTTACCAAGAGATTTGGCATTGTTTCCAGCAGACTTAAATTTGGTGTCATTTCTTCTTGTGGACTTATGAAGCAGATTTGTGGAAGAGTTGACAGATGGAGGTGACTTCAAAGCAGTTGAGGGAGACCAAGCTTCATGGCGACTTGGGGGGTCATGGTTAGGCAGTTGAGCAGAAGGTATTGGTGTTGGCAGCCGTTGGTTGAATTTCTTATGAAACTGGAATAGTTCACAGAGAATGTGAGAAGAGAACTCGGATGTCGTGAAATAAGTTTCATTATAAACCTCTTGAGCGATGTGAAATATCTGTGAGGTCTGAAAATTAAACCAGTTTCTTGCTATGTCAAATTCAATGTCAATGCCAATGCCATGGGCGATCATCTTGAATCTCAGGTTCATGTCAATAGGATCATCACTTAGACGAAAGTACCAATTATTGAAATAAGCAGCAAAGTTAACCAGGTCCAGCACATGTATCATTTGGAGGAGTTCTTGTACCTCTGCATGTAAGCGGTCAGCTTTGGCTGAAAATTTTTTTTTCATTTCTACTGATTCTGAGATAGGCTGATCAAAGATTGTATGGTTTGTTACCCTGTTAAAGATCCATCTATAATCAATTTTTTTTTTTTCATTTTATTCTAAGTTTGGTGATAACTTGTGTTTAATTTTCGCGGTTTGCATTGATAATGATTCTTGTAATCATGCCACTGTTCTGGAGGTAAACCCAATTGATTTCCAATTTTTACAGGTCACTTGTATACAAATTACTAGCCAGTTAAAAATTTGTTTTCTTTGTTTCTACTGAATTTTTGCTTCTCAGGTAGTTAGTAGTAATAGGCTCGAAATTTTACTTGAAGTTGTTCAATTACTTGTGGAACTCAATCTCATAATCAGAAAAGGCATACAATTCCTCTGATGGAGAATGGTTGATGAATGATACATTATATGCTTAATTAATAAAATTTGTATTATCCTAACAAGGCAACACCTTACTGCTTTCCTATTCCATATTTCTCATTAAATAGTTTCAAATTTTTAATTTTTAATGTAAGTGACTGTGATGGGAATAAAATTACAAACAAAGGGATCCTTGAGCATGTACGGAAGGTAGCTAATTGATTTTTTTGTTCTGTAGTTCCCCTGTAAATGCAAGTTGATATCACATTACTCAAATTGGACTACTATAATTGGAGGTCATTTAGGTTTTAAATATATATAAATTATTTATCTAAAATATATATATATATATATATATATATATATATATATTTTAAAACAATAATTTGTTTATATATTATAAATAACGATTCATTCGAACTCGAATGGTTTAAAAATTTATATAACTAGATCAATTATTTATAAAATGGTTTGAATAAATGAAAATCAAACTGGACTGTATAATTTATTAATCTGTTTGATTAGGTTTGGTTTTTCGGTTTGAATTTATTTGATCCAATTTTTGGACAGATTGACTTTGAAAATAATGTGCTAGTTTAGCAGTACCCATTACAATAACGGATTTAGGCCCAATTTATAAAGTCCAAATAGTCCATGATGTGAGAAATGGACTCTCTTTTTCGCGCCACGAATAAGCATCTATTTACTCTTTCTGCCATCAAAAAAAGATAAGATAAAGCCGAGCCATAACCAGAGAGATTGGAACTAGGAAAGGCGTCAAACATTCACAAAGAGCAACCCATGGCTGCTTTAAGCATTGGAATCGCAAATAGTATTCCAGTAGCTCGAAACTTTTCGAAATCAGTCCCTTATAAGCCCATGAGAATATCCTGCGTTGAATGGGTATCTTTATAACTCTGTTTCTTTGCTTTAAATTATTCCATCTGAATATAATGAGTATCGTTGTATGCAATTTGAAATCTGAAGACTTACATATTATATTTGAAAGGACCCAGAAGGCTTGTTGGGTCCTCGGCAAACGGGTCACATTGCTCGGAGCGAGTTTAAGAGACGTCTTGAGAAGGACTCCGAAGCTCGAGAAGCTTTTGAACGACAAGTCCGCGAAGAGAAAGAACGACGCGTAGCTCTTCGACAAGTAATTCGAGAATGGGATTTTTGTTTAGGTCTTAGCGTTATTGTTTATGTGGGATTCGATTATATGATTGTTATGAGGTTGTGCTTTTGTTTTTTTTCAGTCTCGGGTTATTCCTGATACTCCTGCTGAGCTGATTGAGTATTTTTTGGATACTGAAGCGCAGGATATTGAATACGAAATTGCTAGGTTGAGACCTAGGTCAGTGGTCTACTTCCCTTTTTGTGTGTTTCTGTAGGAGAATGTTATTGTTGAAAAATGCAGGACCATTACTATAGGGGATGATGTAGTGGTTGAATTAAGGGCAAATACAAATTAGGCATGTTTTTTTCACAAATTCACTATTTATGACTTTTACCTGACTGAGTTACATTATCTCTCAGTACATTTTTAATTTTTAATTTGTGGCAAGAGGAATGCTAATTGTATATGTATTTGCTGATTTGCAATAGTCCAATGGATTATGGATTGAGGTCTCACTTATTATTATAGTTGTTTTATAATAGAATTTAGCTTTTGTTGGACAGAATAGCTACACATACATTTCTAGTTCTCCTCTCGTGAGTCCTATTGGTTATATTTGTTTGCTAATGATGATTGCAGTTTTTTTCATTTAAACTCGATAAAAGATGATTGCAGGTTAAAGGAGGAATTTTTTTCAAACCTGCAGTTTGAGCTAGGCAATCTTCGGTTTTCTGTTTCTAAAACTCAGGTTTCTGTTGGAATCTATATGTTGTTTGGTTGGTTTAATATTAAATATTGAAAGTGTGAGGATATGTTAATGGTTTTTTTGTAGGCTATGGAAGATCGATTGATTGAACTAGAAGCATTGCAGAAAGCTCTGCAGGAAGGAATAGGTTTATTAATAGTTCAACAATTTTGGTCATAAAGGACTGGATTTATGGCTTGTTTTCTCAAAGGCCACTGTTTTACTTTTGTATTACAGAAACTCATGATAAAATCCAAGTAGAGCTCACAACAGCTAAGGAAAGGCTAACCAAAATCTTGACATCAAAGGATTTAAAAGCAACTGTATGTACTACCTTTTCTGCTCACTCATTAAACCTTTTGGCACAAATTTGTTAAATAAGACTCAATTAAATTTAACTTAATAATGCAGTTGCTGGAGATGGTGGAGAGAAACGAACTTAATAGATCCTTACTGACCCTTCTTGATGAAAACATTGCAAATGCACACAGGGGTAATCAGGTACTAATAGTCATTCGGAATCTTCTTTAGTCCGGCCATCTTGTTCAGTAGTTTATTCAGTGTTCTATTTTGCTTTGTTCAGTTTGTGTCACAGAAAAATAGGAGACCTCATCAAAACTTTTCACTATTTTTGTTTGTTGTTCTTGTTCCTACCTGGCTACCTCTAAATACAAATTTGAAATGTTGTTTCCTATATCTGAAGTGCTAACTCTTCTCAAAGGATTACAAGGCCAAACAACTTTCTAAAGAAAGAAGATAATTTACCACAGAAATTTATTGCCGAGAAACTTAATATAAAGATGCGTGCATTAAAATTGCTTTTGGATTGAAGTACAGCTATCTGCATTTAACATACATCCAACTTGTACTCTAGCAGGCAAAAGCAGCAGAATTCATGGAAAAGGTTCGCGGGTCTGTTTTGCGGTATATGACAGTGTAGTGCTGGGAGGTAAAATGCTAACACTTGTGCTGTTGTGAATATAATTACTAGGGACTTGGTCTTGTTCAATATTCTGTCACATTCTTTTGATATTGTATAAAATAAAAATATATGGCTGATCTTCAGTATGACATGAAACACATGCGGGCCTTGGCCAACATCTGCAACAATGGAGTTTTCCATAACTCCATGGAAGAAGCTTATTTGGCTGCTTGTAGTGGCCATGAACATGGACTGTGGCATCCTTCAAACAGAGGCTATAGGGCTTGATTGTGTAAGATAAATTTAGTGTTGTTAATTGTACCATGACAAAGATGATAATTTTAAGTTCCAGTATTAATATTAAAGGTTTAGAATTGTAGAATACTTGCTTCCACATCATCCATATCATACAAGTATAAGCAACAGATTGGAATCCTAGATGAAAAGAAGACTGTATTTATTGTTATAAACCTCTACAACTCTGAAAGGCATGGATTTTGATTCAAGCCGAAGTATGCTCGGACCAGAAGGCCCAAAAAAAGAAATTCATTGTAGAACGAAAGCCCAAGTTTAGCTAATGGACTGAAGTTTTTCTTATCCATTTAGTAGTCATTGGGCAGAGAAGCTTCTGATGGAAAAATACTGAAGAAAATTATTGGAATGAGGAAAGCAAGGACTAACAACAATACATAATATATGGAAGAGCCCTTCTATTAATGTGAAGTTAGGTGCATTAACAACTTTGATGGCAGAAAATAATTGGATCATAAAAGCAAATTCATCCAATTACATTCTACCATCTAAGTTGAGATGACATCTCAAGTGTCAGATGAAATTTTTTTTTTTTTTTTTTTTTTTATAGAATGTCTGAAACCTTAAAATTATAAACAATTAAAAAAAAAAAAAGTTGAAAAATCAGCTAAAATAAAACCTTTAAAAATTTATAATAATAAAAATAGCACACTTATTTTAAATTGAGAGAGGATACGAATTAACATTAAGGGGTATTGATTTTATAATTATGAGTTTTAGGGTTAGTTTTGTGATTTTTCCAAAGTTTTCTTTTTGCCACGATGAATAATAGTAAAAAATCAAGTAAGATAAAATCTAGCAAGGCATCAGGAAAAGTTGGGCATTCTCATTTTGCATCTTCTTCTCTTATAAAAAAAAATCAAGTAAGATAGTTTTGTGGTGTACACGGTTCGCAGTTTGCAACTTTGTTCTCTGTTACAGTTAGATTGTTAGATGGAGTATTATTTTTTATGGGAATATAATCAGAAGCGGTGTATTTGAATGTTTTTGCTGTCATTGAAATATTTCTTCCCTCCTTTGAAAAAAAGAAGATAGTGGCAGGGGACAAAGGTTATGTTCCACAATCGTAACGCCCAACATACACAATTACATATCCTTAGGACATGAGAAAAGAGGAAAGAGAATTATATATATCTTATGTTTCGAAAACAACAACACATCCCTACAACATTTTATTAAAATTAAGTAGAACAGAAATGATGCAAACATCAACTGTTCAAGCAAAAAAAAACATTTTAACATGTACACCGAAAGAAAACACATTTGACTGTGTACAACAGAGGTTGACTTGACTGGTTGAGAATCTAATTCTATAGCATCTTCGGATATGTGTGGAACCTGGAGCGTGTGCCTTGTGGCTTTAGACAAATTACCAAAGTCAGAATCTTACAATTTAACTTTGTACCAACCCCCAACTATAATGGAAAACACCAAAAATTAACAAACACACAAAACAAAAGTCAAAAGTGTTCATGATTTTTGTTACAAGTCTAATCAGACACTATTATGAAGATTGTCTACAATGCAGACGGAGCTTCCTCCTCTTGTGCGGTTGCCGTTGGCATTTATCTCCTGAGGCAATTCTGGTCTGCACTTTCTCAAACTCCTGAATTCCACACGGTATGTTGATCCGACCCGGATGGTTGAACCCATATACCTTCTCTGCTTCTTCCAACAATTCCACGAACAGCGGATGATTGAAATATATCACCGGCACTAAATATCTCTGCCTATCAACTTCCGATTCCCCCACGTACACTGCCAAATGTCCTTTTGGTGTCTCTACTGGTTTTGTCTCCATCGGGTCATCACCAACTGGAACATAACCCGATTTAGGAAAACAGAGCTTCTTCGCTCCCCGTCGAAGAGACCTAACCAATTTCAAAACTTTGGACATTGGGTTTGCAATTTTTATTGGAGAGTTGAACAAAAACTTGTTTTGAGTGAGTTTTGTCATGGGTCGGATAGACCATTTGCAAATATTTACGAATTTGGCCCTGACCTTGAAGCCTCTATTTTGTCTCATGTTGTTTAATTTGTTCAAGCCATCTAAAATACAAGTAGAGAATTTAACTAGATTGGTATGACGCAGAAATGAAATTCAAAAGAAATCTCAATCAGATTATAAGAAACGTGAGATCTTGAGCTGGTTCAGTGGCTTCTGATTTTACAGCTAAGTAGACGGTGACGGTAGTGGAATTGTATTTGAAGAGCGTATGAGAATTTGGTTCGTTGGGAGAAAGAGAGATGCTTTTTATAACGAGGTAGTAAGAACACGTGTAAATCAAAGACATGTCTGGCACCTGCCTGATACGCGGTGTAAATTTCCAGGAAAAAATCATGAGGTCAAAATCGCTAAGAAAATAATCGCTTTTTTCTTCTCTCGCTCTTCTCTTTCATTCGTTTTTGTTCCTTCTTTTCTTTTGTGTTTTTTTTTTTAATCAAACATATATTAATTTTGAGAAATTAAATTTGATTTAATCAATTTATTGATCTAAATACATAATAATAAGGATGTGTGTTCCAAAGTACCCCAATAAATTTCAACAAGATCTAAGTGTTAAATTCAATTTGAATGGAGCTGAACATGTTTAACTTATTTTTCTCCTTATGGTAAAATTATATAAGATGAATATAGATGTGTTATTATTTTGTTAGAATTATTAAGAAATGTTAAATATTTTTTTTCCCAAATTCTTTAAGCACAAGTAAACAATTGAGCAACTATTATACTCAAAGAATGTGTGTTCCAAATCTATTTTAGCACATTACAAAAAATAGAGCTAGTATTATTCTACAATAGAGTATTTGGTTGTTTAAACTAATATAAAGGATCTTTTTCTTGAAAAATAAATTCTTCTAATTATATTAGGTAAATGAGTTGACTGTAATAAATGTTATATATATATAAATATATATATAAAAGAAAAAATAATAAAATTAACACATCTTTAAAATTTGTAATAACAAAATTAGCACCGTTTAAATTTATATTTTTACGATTAAAAAAATGATTAATATGTCATTTTTTTAACACTCATTCAATTAGAATTGAACGATAACAATTTAAACCCGTTCAATATTTCACATTCAATATTATTAGAAGTACTAATTTTATTACTATAAATTTTAAAAGTATTATTTTACTTTTATATATATATATATATATATATATATATAATTTTTTTTTTTGGAATTCAATTTTGCACATATATAGTACACGTAATCAAGGACAGCAGCTATCCAATTTTCAAAAGAAACGAATAACCATTTTGGTTTCTTTTTATGTTTATAATTGCAACTAGTCTGATAGTGTAATTTTATGATTTATTAATTATTGCCCTTTTAAATTCATTTTGAGTTACTTTCTTAGATAATTTAACTTGCTTATCACTTCGATCCGAGACTAGGACGTAGCTCTCTGCAGATTTGATTGGATAGCCACCAAATTAAGATGATAAAAGTTCTCATTAAAAATAAATAAATAAAATTTAAACGTCGAGTTTTTCAATTATGGTGAGATCCTGAATTCAAAAAGTCATATTTTTAATAAAAAGGGGATTTTTTAAATTTAAAAAAATTGACTAAATTATCATTCTTACAAACTACTATACAGTGTACAGTCTTTATCCATATACAAAGGTAAATTTATCTATCACTTTATATTACTTTAAAAAAAAAAAAATTAAACCCACTTAATTTATTCTCTAAAAAAATATTTAATTAATATAAAAAAAATTAAAAATTAAATTCAAAAATATTCTTTTTATAGACTTATAAATCATTCTATATTTTGGCAGTAATTCTTTAAAAATATAAAATTAAAAATAAATTTTTTTAACTAAATATATCTAATTGAAAAAATCAATTGAAAAAAAAATAAAAGTCCTTATAAAAAAAGGCCTTAATTATCATCTAAGAGGTTTAGGTTGGAAAAGATGAGCTAAACATAGTCTATCACTTTATTTTTCTTTGAAAAAAAATGAAACTCTTGAACCATAAAATGTGTTTTTTCTTTCTTTCTAAACAAATTATGAAATATTTATTTTGAGAAAGGTGACATTTCATATTACATTTGTACTATTTGGTATATTATTCATAAATAAATAGAGGATTTAATTAACGAGTTGTAATTAGGGGCGAAGGATGGTGGGACTGAATGGGACTGCAGTTTCGGTCAATTTTTTTACAAAAAATTAATTACGTGTATATTTTTAACATTAAATATATATTTTATTTATAATAATATATTGTGTATAATTTTTATATACATATTTTGAAATATATTAACAATATTTAATAAATACATGGATAAAAATAATATGAATTGTAAATAAAATAGTTAAATATATATATATATTTTCATGTATTTGGTAACTATTAGTAACAAAAATAAAATTGTAGTCATATATTATGTAAAAATTCTTCTTAAATGTGATAATCCAAAAAAAAGTTTTAATATTTAACTTTAAATTCAACATTATAAAAATAAAATTAAAAAAATAAGTATATAATAAACTTTATATTAAAATTTTTAAGTTTATGTTTATCATTTTTTATTTCAACTAAAATTTTGACTTTATTTAATATTATAGACATTTTATTTTAATAATATTTTGGAATTTATTTGAAATCTTTTTATATAAAAATTTTATTATTTTTATTATTATTGGTCAGTGTTATATTATTTATAAATATATATTTTTAAATATTGTCTCAAAATTAAAATTCTAAATCATATTGGGAAAACAACAAAAATAACACCCCTTGAAACTTATAATAACAAAACTAGCACCCCTTGTATTCAAACTTATATTTCTACAATTAAAAAAATGACTAATATATCATTTTTCTTTGAACACCCGTTTAATTAAAATTGAACGACGATAATTTAGACCTGTTCAATATTAAACGTTCAATATTATAGAAGTGCTAGTTTTGTTATTACAAGTTTCATGAGTGTTATTTTTGGTAATTTTTCAGTCATATTTTACTTTTTATATTTTTATATTTTTATTTTAGTCTTAACAACTATAAATTTTGGTGTGTTTAATTGAGTTTTCTATTTTCTTAGATTTTTTAGTTAATATACTTATTTTATTCATGAATAATACTAATAATTATTAACTTATTATATTTTTGTTTAGTTTTTGTTATAAGTTAATCATAATGTGTTAACTTTATATTTTTTGAGCTCTAATTTTATATTTTTATTATAATATGACATAAAAAATTCAGTATTGAATTAAGTATAATATATTATAATTCTTACATTTTTTTACTTTGTATAAAAAATAAAATAAAAATTAGCTCTCCCAATTATTTTTTCCTGGCTCCTCTCCACCCCTGGTTGTAATGTTGTACCATCGATCCATGCTAGAAAAATGCACATACGCATATTTTGAAGATTTTATTCCTAGTAAAATAAATGAAAAGGATATTTATTTTGAATATAGGTAAGGAATCAAATCTTTGAAGTTTATAATAAATTAGAGGAGAAAATGAACATTTAGTGCATGCAAAAATCTAAGGCCTCAATAGAGTTGCTCAGAAGCAAAGATTACGGTTAAACATGAAATCAGGATTTTATTATTTTATTTTTATTTTTATTTGTGTGTTTTTAGAGTTATTAACGAAAGATATATTAATATAACGCCGATAATTAAATTGTTTATCCATGATTAATTTTATAAGTTTAATTTGTTTATATAAATATGTGATTCTGAAGCATCATGATTAACGACAAAATATTGCCAACGTATCAAAGAGCAAGCAAACAAAGTTAAATATACGTATGATACGGAATAATCTTATCGTTTTAATACAAACGTTTCATTAAACTACTTAGGGAAACAAACTTATATATATATATATATATATATATATATATATGAAAAGACAAAACGTACGTCATATATGTTTGATGGATCCGTTACCAAACCAAAGTACACTTACTCATCTAGAAAATTTAAACCAAATTTCAAAAGATAGAATTGATATTTGGAAAAAAAAAAATAGTTATTATTTTACTAAAAACAATGTCGAATAATTTTTTATCCACAAGTATATCATATACTTACAATGAATAATTTAAATAACATTTTTTTTAATATTTAATTTTTATGTACTTATTATTTTAAACCATAAATTATTCATTAACTTTAAATTTTATATATATGGTTATTTATTCGACCCTTGTATACAACTCTATTTCATATGTGTTATTATAAAGGTTAATGAGATTACAAAATATATAAACATTGATTTTGTTCCAACTTATATCATCAACTGCATAAAAATTGTATTTTCAAACGCTCTGCAATAATAAAGGCATGAAAAACGTTTCACTTATATGGGTGATTTTTTTGTCAATATCGTAAAGGGCTTAACTTTAAATCATAATAATAGGTATTAAAAAAAAATTAAGTGTCAATTATATTTCTGAAAATTTAG
Source organism: Elaeagnus macrophylla (assembly GCA_029378325.1). Classification (NCBI taxonomy): domain Eukaryota; kingdom Viridiplantae; phylum Streptophyta; class Magnoliopsida; order Rosales; family Elaeagnaceae; genus Elaeagnus; species Elaeagnus macrophylla. Next base: position 108,852,438 of record CM055640.1, on the reverse strand, counting down.
CCTAAAATTTCTAAATGGACTTTGATAACCCTATAGCAAATTTATACAACACTACCAAATAATTAACATACTAAAATACATATTGTCAAAGGTATCAAACTTTTATACCTTTATATACAGTGTATGGTAACTCTGCGTAATACTTTTAAATTATTAGTGGTGTTATTTATTAGAATACATACATGAGGTCATAAATTTGAAGCATCAAAAAAATATATAGTACTTGCTAAGACCTCTTGATGACAATCTTAACTCTTAAGTACTAGTTTACTATCGATATTTTCAAATATAAGCGGTGATTTAGATAATAAAAAAAAATAAGTATTATTTTATCTTTCTCTCAAAGAGTCTTTTTTCAAAAAAATAAAATAAAATAATAAGTTGACACGATAATTTAAACTAATTAACACAAGAAAAATGAATAATTGTGTGAGAAATTACACATTTTTTCCAATTGTTTAACATTGGCTTTAGTCACTGCAAACCAGCTATGACTCGATTGAAGTTTATGTTAGAAATTTGAATATTAATTATAAATAGGTAAATAATGTAATTTTCAGAAAACATGGGCCTTAATCACTAATATAGTAGGATTCGTTTCATTGGGACATGATAGACTACATACTGCCAAATTCAAAATTAGAAGATTGATAATATGATTGTTGGTCGGTAACATCTTAAATTAATGGAAGGTCTGTTTCGAACAAATAAATGTAGGTATTATTTATTATTGTTGAATATATTTTTTATTAATTATGTTACGTTCTTTTTTTATTAGTTATTAATATTTATATTTTTATTAATCTTAAATTTTATTATTTTAAGAACAATCAGTAATTTTTTTTTTTTTTTTAAACATTTTAGTATTAAGAAATTAAGTAGTCACCAATAAGAGGTTTACCTTTTGAATAATAAAAATAACAACAACAACAAGAGGATAGGGCGCATATTCAAATATTTAATATGTTGAAGTTGTTTTTAAAAGACACTTGAATATAGATGCTTCCTGTAAAGTCGAGTCTTAGTTCCTCCACGTCCTTTGGTCCGCTCCTGATCGTATCAAAACAAAAATAACAGTAATTTTTAGAGGTATGATGGTGTATGACAAAAGAGAGAGAAGAGGAGCCTTATTTGTCAATTAAAAAAAAATGCTAAATTATTTATATCGCACTAGATTCTCATCAAATGTGTTCGTTAATCAATTTGCTAAAATTATTGACGTCTTTCACCTTTCTTATTGATGTCCTTAAATATAATACAATCTCATCTTACAAAAAAAAAATATTTGATGATCTGGGGATGCATTTTTTTATTTTATTTTTTCTTTAGAATAAAGTAGAATAATAGTGCATGGTTTAATTATTGAGTAGAAGATACATTTCAGGCAATTGAGGTCCAACACGAGTTTGGTGAATAAGATACAGAATTAGTCCTGTCACTCCATAAGTTTAAATAAGCAATATAGAAAAATTTATTTCTCGTCTTTGTTTTACTTTAATTATATGGTTCAATTCTTATTCTCTCATTATTGATATATTTTGTATATAGGGAGAATATTAAGGGAGATAGAGTTGATAATTTTTGCATGTGATACTAAGTTGACTTTGATAACGATTTTGATTTTTAATATTTTTTAAGTGATTTTTTAATTAGGTATATTTGATAACGATTTCTAATTTTAATTTTTAAGAAATCATTACCAAAATAAAATATAGAGTGATTCATAAATCTTGAAAAATAATATTTTTGAATCAAATTTTTTATTTTTTTAATTTTGACTAAGCATTTTTTTAGAGTAAATCAATTATTATAAATTTTTCAAGTATAAATATTGAAAAAAATGATTAAAACTTAAAATTTGTAAAAAAAAAGTAATAAACAAAATTTTTCTTTATTTTTAAAGTTTGAAAAAAATTAAAAATAAAAAAACTTTACCAACAACTCGGCAATAATTTTTTATTTTTTTTCTTGAAAAACATTAAATATAAATTTTTATCAAACATATTAATAATTAATTTTATAAAAAAATAAAAAATTACAAAATCTATTATTTAAAATTAAAAAATTTATTTTAAACATGTGAAACTAGTATTTGATTACTAGCAGCTGTGTTGTAAGCTCCTTAAGCCACCTTCAGGCCTTTGGTAGTGGAAGACGGAGCTACTATTTCAGCTTGTATTATTACTTGTCCTAGATACTTGTATTAAGAGTTGGTTAAGCTATTTTTATATTGTTAGTTCTGTTCCTAGCTATTTTTTTTAAAGTGGAATTTATAATTTGACCCAAAAAAGAGAGCATTTTGCCTTTCATAAATAGCAACAGATTATTAGTACGTTTGAATCATATAGTAATAATCTGTGCATTACTTTCGTTGAGCTTATAACAATTGCTTCAAGTGCTGTTGAAACCTGTTTTCTCATCTGTCAAAAACACTAGTTTACTTCACAAAACAATGAAATGTCCAGTACACATACACTAGCTATATTGTATTCAATTGTTGAATTGTTAAGTTACAGATATTAAAAGAATGATACGTCCAATAAATAAATTGGAAACATTTGGAAGAAGGAATACATGTCAAAATCAATGAAAATTAAAATCAACAAGAATAAAAACACAAGCCTAAACACTCAACCCTAGCTAAGAAAACGGGATCTGACAGACAACATCGTTGGAAATATATTGTTTAGTCGACAGTGGGAATGATGGCAGAAATGACCACCAGTAGAGTGAAGAACAACATTGAATTGAAGCCTGTAACAGGTGTTGCCAAAGAGATCTGCTGTGGCCTGAACGAAGAAAATAAAAAGTTGGAAGTTATCATTTATGTAATAACTTAGAATCGTTCAAATTTAATGCCTAGTGAAAGTAATGCAAACATACTTCTGTAATTTGCTAAGAGTGCCACAAAAGAGGGTGTTATCTGGCATTGGCAACTCTGTTTTGTTCGTATCTTCTGGATTCACAACCCTAATATATGTTTCTTGGCCAAGATACCATGAATCAAGGTTTTCAGCTCTAAGGTTCCAGATACCAACATTGTCAAGAGAGAATAAAATTGCTGTCCATGCCCCAGGGTAGACCTGAACAAAGATAACCATACAGGAAGGCGGTTAAAGATTGAACAATATGGAATCATAGTTGACTAAATGATGCACACAAAAGGAATGTCATATTCAATTATAAGCAGCACACTGCACACACAATGAGACAAATGAAGTATCAATTGTTAAGCCCAAACAAAGATATGTATGTATTGAAGCATTGTTATTAACTTTTTCCAAGTCATACCGGTTGAATCTAAACGATTAGGCAGCTTAGCTCCTTTTCAGTACCAAGTAACATAGAGGGCAAATGCAAAGATCTAAAACACTAAATTAATTAGTGGTGTTATAACATATCTTAAAATATACCTGAGTTGAGGTGCGGGCTATTCCATCCCATTTGTTATATGTGCCTCTGCTATTATCTGACCACTCACCATAATCCATCCTGCAAACAATCAAATTTCAATAAGAAAATCACATTTGTTAGGAAAGAACCCCTTGAATAATTAAATTCAGAAGATTAACTCTAATGGAAAATTAAATTTTACCCCACAACGAAAAATGCATATCCATCCAAATGATAGGTCTGCATCTTTGTGTCGTTGTTTTGTAGTATAACTTCCATAAATCCTCTGTATGTTCCATTTATTACAGATGTTTCCATTCGAGGTGGTCCTGTGAGTGGCCTTTTGGGAAAATCAAGCTTATATACGCCCTTCAGCTTGTGGTGATCAGCAAGCCTGATTGGCGTGGAAGGATTGATGAATGAGATCCCACTAAGAGTAGTTCGACGTTTACCATTAATTGTTACAGGTGGCTTGTTTCTCAATACATAGACATCAGTCACATTGATAGAGCCATATCTAAAAGACCCCTGTGGATTAGGGCGAGCACCACTAGCGGATACATTCCATCTGCAAAATTTGACCACAGTTATAAACCAAATTGGGAATTAAGCTGTAAAAGAACACCGGAAAATGATCAAGTGAAAGTACAGAGTGCTAAGACAATAAAATCAAAATGAATATAAAACCTGATAGATCTTGCTTGATTCATTGAGAATGTTTTGTCGAATTCATCCTTTGGTGGTTCTGGCAGGGGACCCTTAGCCTTCCCTTTGGAGTTTGTGTATTGCAAAATTGCAACACCAGTAACTCTTTTCCAAATAGATTCATTCACAAACCTAGCACTTGCAACAATGTAGTAATCGGAACTTGCATTCTGATCTGTTGTCAATAAAAAGGAATATGATTGTCCAACATGTATATCTAAGCTAGTATAGTTTTGTTGCACCGTATATGATCCCTCAGTCTCTCCTAGTAGCAGATTATGGTTTTGGATCCTGAAATTCAAACTTGTAGACACTCCAACATTTGTCACACGAATGCGGTAAGTTTTTCCTGTCAAAATTTCTATCCATGTTACTGAAAGTTTTGAAAGTTGAACCATACAAAAGGTAGCCTTAACAACACCGTTAACACATTTACCTAAGGCAATGATGAAGGATGTAATCAACTAGCAACTACCCAGCGCCAATTTTCTACAATTAGGTGCCCACCAAAGACTTTGGAACATGTTGACAAAAAAAAAAAAAGACTTTGGAACATAAAGAAATCTCAGGAAGAACTTTAAAACACTGAAATTGGATTAATTGAAGGATGATTGATGATCAAACCTCAAGATTACATTTATTTATACTAAAACAAGTAAATAAATTAAAACTAGAATCTTCAAAAGTCTGCATGTAAAACTTCTAAAGTCTTTGACATGCACCAAATTATAGAAATTTATCGTTGGGCTAGTTGGTAGTTAATTACTTCATGCATCAGAGTCACTAAGCAATGAATACAGTATGCTCATTGGAACAACGAGTTCTTGAGCATGATCCACCTAAAAACTTGTATATATTCATATATACAAAAATTCTTTCTCAATGGTCATTGGCCAAGCCCGGGGAATTAGGCCTCCTATTACTTTTCAAATCTGACTCACATTTTTAAGCACGCATACAAACACCAAAGCATTGCAACCACAAAGCTCAACGTGCATAATTCAAGCTAAAAAAAATTTCAATGTACATGGCCTTTGAAAAAGCGAATGATAGGTCAATAATGTTTCTTAAATAAAAATCTAAATCATGACGCCTCAAACACCACCACCAGCTCCACCCCGAGTCCTTTGCAAAAGCAATTAAGTAAAATGAGGAAGGGAAAAACAAATAATAAATAAATAAATAAATCGAGGGAAAGGAGCTCCAAATATGTATGGGAGATAAGTTTGTTCCTTTCAGTGACATACCAATCACTAATATAGTTTATCATTAATTTCTATTTGTTGTTAAATCTACATAAATATTAAATAGTGAGAAAACACAGTTAATCTCAGTAACTGTAGTCACCTGGGTGGACTGTAATTTTTTCATAGTCAATGCCATCAGGGACAAGCGTATCGTTGTATCTGTAGGGGCCTTTGCCATTAACAAGAACACCATTTGGCATCCCAAGATCTTTCCCAGCCTCAAGGGTGTTTCTCAAGTCCTACATTTCAAAACACACCAGCAATATCAGACACATCACTCCCTTTAATCTCCACCATTTTCTACAAGAACGTAACTTTCAAAATTCCATAAAAGAATTACCGTATGGTTTCGTGTGTACCAATCACCAATCAAAATGGTTATATCCCCATAAGGGGTATCAAAAGGAATTGGAATTATAGCTCTGTTGTTAATAATAAAGCTTCCAAATCCACCAGCTGCTCTTTGAAAATGGAGAGATGGAAAGTAGAAAAAGCTCCCAATTTGATCCTTAACCTGAAAATTGTAAGTCCAATTCCACTTGGAAGGAATTGGACAGTTGGTGCCCAAAACTCCATCTTGCCATGAACTTCGCCGTTGCTGAATTCCAGCCCTGTTGCATAAATCCAAATTTAACTGCTGAATCTTTGTACATCTTCATAGCCATTTATAAAAGCACGTGCATATATATTGTAAATATTACCAAGTAAGAAGGAAACTCTCGTCTAATTTGTTCCGAACATTGAGAACAACGTTGTTGTTAGTGGTAACATTAATAGTAGGACCTGGAAATTTTCCATTTATGGCAATAACCTGCAAAAATGAAGATATAGAAACAATTACTAGAACCTTAATAGTTATTTTAATATCACCTCAAGAACCCAATGGCTGGCTAGTACTGTAACTACAAGCTAAGCTAAGTTTCATTCCTACAAAGACCACAATATGTAGATCTGAAGCTAAAAGTCGAAACTTTATAGAATCTAAGAAGAACCCTTTTTTTTATCAATGCACATTAAGCAGACCACGTATGAAATTTAGCTAAAAAAAGCCAAAAGGTAGTAAGTTGGACTTACGGAGAGAAAGTAGATGAGAAGAGAAGGAAAGAGATCTGAGGAACATACTTGTTGAGGGACACCAAGAGGAGTAGCAGTGATGTAAGAAACCTCGAAATCATAGTAAACAAACGGATCCGCGGCGAAGCAGAAGTTCGTAAATAAGCCAATGTGGATAAGAAGCACCGTCAAAAAGCTCCAGAAAGCCATTTGTACGACTTTATAAAGCCGATTAGTGACAACAAGCCAATCTTTTTCCCCAAGCTTTCCTATTTCCTTCTACTTACATAATATCAGAAACAGAAGGAAGAAGAAGAAACCAGAGAGCATGACAGAGAACAAGAGACAGGCTGGAGGAACGCAGCGCATGTAAATGAACAGAAATGGCAAGAATACGAAATTTTTGTAATCCTATTGTCACAATGATAAAAAAAAAAAAATTAAAAATAATTTAAGCACATATCATTAATATAAATATAAATTTTATGTAATTATAGTATTCATATTAAATTATTTAATGAAACGGCTATATTTTCCTTTTTCCTATCTGATTTATTTTTTATAATTTAAATTAAAAACAAAATTTATATCACATTTAATAGTTAATTCTAAAAAGAAATCTTCAGCTTTAAGAATTTATGTATTTTTTTTAATTAGTTGATAAGTATAATTTTAAGTATGAGAATGAAAAATTATGGTATACTGAGCATTTATTCTTTAAATGCGAAATACTTTTATGTACCTCCAAAATTATTAGGAGCTGAAGATAGATTTTATACAGTTGTAAATTGGTTGTAGAATTGTTTAATAATATATTTTAAATCATTAAATTTTGTTTGATATTGTTGAGTATAATTTTTATTATAAATTTTATAAATTTTTCAATTATTTTTTTACAGTGCAAGTCAGCTGGCAGTGCACTGCTTTCGAGCAAAAGAAAGGGAATTAAAAATCTACGTTTTAAGCTTCAAATTCAGGAGTCTATTCATCATCACTAATGAATAATGATACGATGATTTGCATAATAAAAAAATAATATAAATAATAATACTAATAAAAATAATATAAAAAAAACAATATTATTATTATGCTCGATTTTACGGCTGTAATAAAAAAGAAATACACTCTATTATCTAAATACTCCTATATTCAAGTTTAAATAATATTATTGATTTTTTACTTTTAAGTTATTATTTTTTAAATAATTATTACTATAAAATATTATTTAATACAAAAAAAAAAATTAAGAAAATTATTGTAGCTTTTTTATGGTGGGTCATGGCCAGGAGATAAAGAGTACATTTCCAATTCATGCCCTTTCTCAGACAAATCCTCTCTAAGTGTTAAATCCAAGTAACTCACAAAATTCATAAGCTTCTCCATGTCACATAAATCAAATTAGAATTAGAAGGAAATGAATCACAAAATAATACCCAGAACTTGAATCAGAAAGCAATAGGTTGAGAAACAAAAGACTGAAAGCAACTCTAGAAATAGTGAAAATTAGGAACAATCACATAATCAAGTGCTACAGGCACTCGTTGAAGGCGTTGCTCACTATTTCTATTGAAATCATTGAAGATATAGAGCTTGGCAAGAGCTCCAATAGGAAGAAAAATATTTGAGTTAATTAATAAGAACCATAATTCTCTTTCTGTAGGGCAGCAGGAATTCTCTTTTCGGCTAGGTCCTTTCCTAATTTTTTTACATTACAATAACCAAAATGTCCAACTAAACATAAAAATTATATTTTATTAGATCCAACTAAATATAACCTAATGGTATTTTATATCGTCTTACCAATTAAGATATTCAAGATATATTGATTCAAATTTTTAAAAGTTTATAAAAATTTAAATATAATTGACTTAAATTTTTTTTTTTTAAAGTCTACAAAAATTTAGAAATGTTCAATTGAAATTATTTTAAAAATTTACAAAAGTTAAGATATATTTAGCCATGAATTTTAAACATCTATAAAATTTCTTTATATTAAAAAAGTTAGATAAACCATCAAAAATAATACTCTTAAAATTTAGAATAAAAAAATTAGCACTCCAATAATATTGAACATTCAATTTGAACATGTAATATTAAACGTTCAACATTGAACGGATCTAAATTGCCGTTATTCAATTCTAATTGAATGGATGTTAAAAAAATATATATCAATTATTTTTTTAATTGTGAAAATATAAGTTTGAATACAATGAGTGTTATTTTTGTTATTATAAGTTTTGAGGGATGTTATTTTTGTTGTTTTTTCGAGATATTGGAAAATTACAAAAAATAACACCCCTAAAATTTATAATAACAATACTAGCATCCAATAATATTGAACGTTCAATTTGAACGTATAATATTGAACATTTAACATTGAACCGGTCTAAATTGTTATCATTCAATTCTAATTGAATGGGTGTTAAAAAAATGATATATTAATCATTTTCTTAATTATAAAATTATAAATTTGAATATAAGTACTATTTTTATTATTATAAATTTAAAAAATATTATTTTTACTATTTTTCTGAAGATCCCTCAACATTGAACGGATCTAAATTGCCGTCATTCAATTCTAATTGAATAGATGTTAAAAAAATATATATCAATTATTTTTTTAATTGTGAAAATATAAGTTTGAATACAATGGATGTTATTTTTGTTATTATAAGTTTTGAGGGGTGTTATTTTTGTTGTTTTTTAGAGATATTGGAAAATTACCAAAAATAACACCCCTAAAATTTATAATAACAATACTAGCATCCTAATAACATTGAACGTTCAATTTGAACGTATAATATTGAACGTTTAACATTGAACCGGTCTAAATTGTTATCGTTCAATTTTAATTGAATGGGTGTTAAACAAATGATATATTAATCATTTTCTTAATTATAAAATTATAAATTTGAATATAAGTACTATTTTTATTATTATAAATTTAAAAAATATTATTTTTACTATTTTTTTTGAAGATATTTCGTTGACCTTATACTTCTCCTCAACTTAACTCTATCCCCCCCCCCCCCCCCCCCCCCAATTCTCTCTCGGTCAACTTAACTCTATGCTTTAATCAGGTAACGATGTTAGCTCTGTTCTTTCAAAAAAGTTCAACCATAACTTTCTAGGTTTTCCGTTATTATTTGCCTGACTTCTTTGTACTTGATCCTCTGCTTTTGTGTTTAATTTAAGAACACGATTTTTGCTAATGGTATTTACTAGTAGCTAAAATGCTGGTTTTGTAATGTATCATGTGTGTGATCGATCGGTTCAAACTTGATTATTAAATATTGTTGTATTAGTTATTAATCTCATACATTGAGAATTTTATAAATGAAGAAGCAACTTCAGTTTTTTATTCGTAATGAGCATTGTTGTAAGGACACAAAGAAAGATTTTTTTTTTTTTCTGCTGTAATTGTTAATTAGGTGATAGCTAGGTTTACATATATGTATGTATTTTTTTTTTTGCCAAGGCCCTGGTAGCCCAATGGCATTGTAACCGCCCTAATAAGGGGAGCTCTCGAGTTCGAGGCTTGTATGTAGCAAAAAAAAAAAAAATGTATGTATTTTTTTTTATTTTTTTTTATTTTTTATTTTTTTGCCGGTGGCCTTGTAGCCCAATGGCAAAACATCTCTCCCAATAAAAGGGAGGTCACAAGTTCAACACTTGTTGGTGGACAAAAGTCCATTTAGCAAAAAAAATGTATGTATTTTTTTCCTATAAACAATTGTTCAATATTCATTCATAGGGTAAATCTTTTTTTTTTTTTTAAATAATATTTTACGATATTATTTAACACGTAAAATATTTGAGCAATCATGTTTCACATTTAGCAAATATGTTAATAGAGAATTAGAGAGTTCTATAAGTATTGAACATGATAGCACCATAAATAATGGCTAAACTGGGAGGCACACTTAGTAAAATATAAACAAACAAAAAAATACTAGATTTTATCCTTATTTTAATATTATTGTCTTTTATTTCACAATATTTTTATAATATTTTCTATATATTTTACTATTAATATATTATTTATATTGTGTGTATATAATTACAAATGTATAACCGTAGATTTTCGTTATGTTAAATTAAGTCTTTAGGATTGCATTTGAGTTATTAATGGTACATACATATTAATTATAAAAACAAAATTTGATAAAAGTAATTATTGTAATAGTAATAAATAAATATCACAAAATATTTTAACTGTATATCACTTTAATTTAAAATTCATATATATAATTAGTGAGTGGAAACTTTAACATAAAATCGATGTATATAATTTAAAGTCCATGTATATAATTAGTAATGGTTGTAATTTGTGTTATAGTTTGATTGATTGAATTAAAAATTATAAATTGAATTAAATTTAGGTTTATTTTGGCCTAGTTCGAATAACTCGAAAAAATTTGAGCTGGGTTAGAGCCAGCCTATTAGCCAGAAATTAAATTAAATTTTAAATAAAAAAAATAAAAAAGACTATATTAAAATTAAAATAATTTTTCATTTCTTTCGGTACTTTTTTTTTATGATATATTAGTTATTTTTCTTTCTTTTTAAAAAAAAAAAAAAAGCTGATAATGAATAAATAATTATAATTTATTTATTTTGTCACAATATTATGCTACATTTTTTGATATTAATGTATTTAGCGTTTAAATCTATCAAACTTTTTAAACAAAAAAATTAATATTTATATTTAATTTAAATTAGTATTACAAATTTTCTATTTTTGAATTGATTATGTATTAATTTTTGAAGTAAAAATTTCAATTTTTTTAATCAACTTGTATTATGCTATTCTCTTTTTCAGTTGTTTATTGTCTTGAGAATTATATAATATGTAATAGTCAAAGTTTTATTCTAGTGTATATAAAAAAAGTTATTTTTTCGTGTAACATTTTAATTTACTTTAATTGTTCATTTTTTAGTAAGTATATTTATTTAATCTATCTTATGCGAATTGAAGGCCACAATTCCTATGACCCACAAACAACAGAGATTTGAGAACTACAAGAAATACAGTCTAAGACACGACACTATATTAACATACAAATTTCTAAGAGAAATTTAGATTTTTGGTTTGCAAGACTCACCTTAAGGTATGAATATTATGCACCACGAATCAAAACGAGGAAAATTCCACAAAGGTTTGCAAATTCATTTGATAAGTTTGTTGAAAGCACAAGGAGCTTTTAGAGCTGAGAATAAAAAAATATCATATATAATCAAAGATAATTTTCAGCTGTTACAAATACCTATTTATAGCATACAAAGAAAACCTTAAGTAAAAAAAATCCTAGCCATTGAATTGTGATCCAATGGTCCAAAAATTATAACATTTTTAAACTGTGCCGCAGTAGAAGGAAAACTATGCTACGGTGGAGGTAACTCAAGATGGCCCAAAATATATGCGGGCCGTGGCGAATGAAAATTCATGCCGCGGTAGGGAACTCAGAATTCACACTCAAGAGGCTTGTACGGCGGCAGCCCATTACACATGTTGCGGCGCTTAAGTCTGGTGTCAGCGCGCGCAGATATGGTGTGTCAAGTGCGCTTGTCTATGCCAGCACACAAGCTAGCAGTGTCAGAGCGCGCATGTTTGGGAAGTCTCCATGTGCATGCCACGGCGCGCATGCTTGGCCATTGAACCCTCGACCAACACAGGAAGTCTCATGTCGCGGCGACTACAAACTTATGCTTAGCAATATTTTCCAGCCAAAACAAAAAGTCTTGGGCCGCGGCGCACAGAAACACATGCTGCGGCACAGCTCTAAATTCTAAAATTTGCCAATTGAGCTTGTCACCTTCATGCCCATGTGCTTGCACACTTGCTCTTGATGTGGCATGCCTTTGTGCACTAACTTTTGACCCATTTCATAACACGATTCTTGACTTGTGTTGTGCTTTCTTTGTTGCACAATTTGGGTCACATCACTACCCATTTCTATTTATTTTGTTTAATAGCTAGAAGAAATTTTATTTTGACTTGAGAATTCTTTATTCTAACCCAATTTGCATGTATGTGGTTTAATGCATTACTCATTGCCTAATTAATTTATTAATTAACTTTTTGCTTTAATAATTAATTTTTTCTTATATTTATATTTTTTTATTATTATTTTATGTAATGTTATTTGAGCTTTAATTATTAAACATATTTTTTTATTAAAAAAAGTCATATTAACTAAAAATATATATATAATTAACAATTTGGACCAATTTGAGTCAACTAATTTGTGTTTTATTTGAATTTGGGCTCACATTTGCTAGCTTGAATTAAATTTAAATTGAACTAAAATTAAATCAATTTAAATTGAGCTAATTTAGACTAACTCAACTAACCCAATTTGCACTAATAATTAGTGAGTTCAATTCATAATTCTAAAGTATTAAGTGTCATAATTTTAAATTATTAAATGACGCTACATCAAGAAAAAATGGACTTAAAGTATCACATTGAATGTATATTTCTTTCTTTCATTTTTTATTTAGTACATTATTTTGCATGTTTATTTGTGTGTACAGGGATAGATTTAAATTTTTTTTTAAGTGGGTTAATATATATTTTAAAAAGACTAAAAAAAGCTTCTGTACTTTAAAAAAAATTTGAGTTTTTCTCGATCTTAATTTATTTATAATATCAAAATTTATAATTAATATTAAAATATATATATATCTTTAAAACGTAAACAAAAATTTTTATTTAAGTTAAGCCTAATGATACTTTAGGATATAAAATTTAACAATTATTAAATTAAATTTAAAAAATTATCAAATAATGTTCAATTATTATGAAGAAAGAAAACTACTAAATATATACAAATTTATACTTATAATATCATTCAAATTAATAATTATACTGTATTATGGATAAAAAGTTTAAAAGTTATAGTTTTTAGAAGTATATATAACACATATTTATTGATTTGAGTATAAATTTAAATATTTAGTTTAAAAAAGAATATAGATAATTTTAATAATTTTTTTTTAAATACTAGATTTTAACTTGATGTAGCAAGGAGCAAAATTGTAGAGCAAAAGAGGAACAGGGTTTTATAAAATATACAATTATGAAATAGTTTATTTATTTGAGTTTGTTTATAAAATTTTGGTTATAAATAATATATTATACTTTACAAAGATACCAATAATATTTATAAAAATTAAAAAAAAAATTAAAAGGTTGCTCGGGCTCAAACACGCTAAAGCCCATAACATGAGTCCGCCTCTGTGTGTGTATATATAGGGTAAAAGATACCATAAATTTATTAATTATGATTAAAGTGCACAAAAATCTAATAATTTTTTGGTAGGATTCTAAAAGTCTAATAATTATTAAAATGGTACAAGAAGTCTAAAAATTTTAAAAGTGTCAAAATTTTGTCTACGTAGCTTTACTTATTACATGTTATATTGACAAATTTTTAACAATTTTAAAAATTTAGAATTTTTAGTATACTTTTTAATAGTTACTGAAATTTTAGTACTCTACACAAAAGTTAGTAAAAATTTGTATACTTTAGTCATAATTAATGAAGTTTTGTTTCCTTTTTTCACATACACATATACATATAATTTTTTTTTTTCCTTTTAGTATATAAATTAAATATTTTATAATCGATTGTGGGTTTGCAAATTATCATATTTTTTTAACTCCAATTTGTGGTGTTCAATATTATCTTTAAGATTTTTTTTTATCTGTTCAAAAAAGAATATTATCTTTAAGATTTTGTTCGCCAATAAACATTTGAATTATTCAATATTCGTCATGCTTATTTAAGAAATATAATCAAAAAAATATTTTATATATTTAAATCTTGTTTTACAATTTTCATGTCTACTCTTTCATTGCCACACAAGACACAAGCTAAGTTAGTGTTAGCTTTTATAGAATTGTACAACTTTTTTTTTATAAAGAGTATCATTTTGATGAATTTTTAATAGAACTATATAGTAAATTAAAATCTTACGACGGAAAGGATGAAGACATTTTTAAAATACAAAAACAAGAACGAAAAATTGTCAATGAGTAAAGATTGAAAATAACATCATAAATGTTGAGAGATACTATTAAAGATTATACTTAAGAATATTCAAAAATAAATTAAGGTGTAGTGTTTTTTTATTATTATTTATTTATTTATAGTGGTGCAAGAGGTTATTTAACAATGAACTTTTTAACATTTTATTAAGTTTCAATTTTATGTGTTTTTTAATTATTAATTCTATTAATATGTATTTATTTCTCTATTATTTTTGGTTAAGGTTGGATTTCATGTATTTTTTAATTATTAATTATATTAATATGTATTTGTTTATTTCTCTATTATTTTTGGTATTATTGCATATTTAATGTAAAATAGTTACATCATTAACATTTTGAAATATTTATTTATGCATTATATTTTATCATTTAGTAAAACAAAAATAATATAAAATTTTTATAAAAATGTAGAGTTGAATGTAAGAGTAATTTTAAATGTTATTTGCTAATATTAATCAGATAGTAGGAAATACGAGATATGAAAATCTTTAAAAAGTAAAGAAAAGAAATGAAAAGAACAAGAAGAAAGAAATTGAAATATGAAAAAAAAAAAAAAAAAAATTCATAATAAAAGTATATGAAATTATGAAAATTTCCCTAAGTTTCTAAAAGTTTATATACATCTATAAAAAATTTATGATTTAAATTCATAAAAGTTTATAAAAATTGAAATTGAATAAACCTATCTTTCAATCTACATCCTCAATTACGTCTTTAAACCATATTTTACTAATTCAAATGTTTTGCCAATATGAACACCAAATTGATCATTTTTTAAGTAATATATATTGTTCAATGGCTATAAAGTCTTCTATAAAACATGTAAATGAAATGTCAGACGTTAGATACACAAAGTATATGATTCCTATAATATTATCTCAAACAGTAACAACATATTTTATATATTAAGTGACATGCATTTTAAATTATGAAGTTTATGTTGAAGTAATCATAAGAATACTTATTAATAGTGGGTGCATGGAGTTTTGAAAAAAAAAAAAAAACATTTCCATTTTAATTTTCCTGTTTGAGAACCCATGACCAGAGCTGTGATGGTTAGCAAAAGTCCAGAGGAATTTAAGTTTTTGGAACAACTGGACAACATAATGAAGATATAGTCGAATACATTCCATTTCCCAATTTCAAAAATCAGAGATTGAGTACAAAATTGAACTCCTAAACTTCAATATGATCAACAGAATATTGCATATGGAGAGTCACTATTCTACAGTGATTCGAAAGAGATTGCCTACATGTATGTGTATGGACCAATCAACTCATGGAACATATCTATACAATGACTGATTTATTTTACCCTATCTGACAAAGAATGAAAAAAATATGACAATATAAAAAAATCATGATATTCTCGTACTGAAATTCTTCTTAGTTATCAGGGTGATATGGGCGGATGAATGCAGAGTTCATTTGCCATACTTTGAGGTTTGCAGTGACACTAGCCTCAGTAGCATTGTTGAATATGAAAAGCCTCGCAGCTCCATAAATTGCCTTCGTTGGATAAACCCTAGATGTGATTACTGTTCTTCCACCTTGGGCAAAGCTTTCTACAATGGAGTGATCAACCTGATATACCACAGCCATTGTTTTTAAAATTTAAAGTTTTGTCTTTCACACAATCATGCTAAAAATGTTTATTGATTCTGACAAAAGAGCATCAATAACCACTCACCAGGATTCTCATGGATAGTTTTTCATCTGATAATACTGGAACAATACTATCATAAATGTCTTTACTCACATCATATGCCCTTGATGATCTATAAGAAACAAATTTAAAAAGATCAATACATAAAAAGAAGTACATGCACAAAAAGAACATGCATATGTTATTACCTTTTTTGGTCAAAACAGAAGTGAGTTTTGAGATTGCCATTGAATACTTTGACAACATAGAAGTATACAGGAGTCTGCTCGGTGAGCTGTTCATCTGCAAGAACAAGCAATCCAAAAGGTCCCAATGCACCGCGTTGAAAAGCTCCCATACTAGTAGTACAATTGAATTCTGTATTGGCTTCCTCTGCTGTCTCCAAAGCTTTCTTGTCCAATTCAAATTCAACAACTATGTCCAACTGTTGAATTGCCAAGAATGATATTGTAAGCTAAGTGATATTATCTTTGTTGTCTTTAAATTATGTTACATCGTAGAAAACAAAACACAAACCTGGGTTGCTGAATCAACATCAAGTTGAACAACTGATCCTGGCTTGATTTCCATGTTCTCAAATGTCTTACCATTCAATCTCAAGCTTTCAGTCTCCTCCACTGGCCATTGAAGGAGATAGTTACCAGTCTTCTTGTCAAGCACTATTGTCCTTGGCATGCTCTGAAATTTAACACATTCATTAATACGTTGAAAAGAAGCAAGATCCAACTATAATATTAGAAAAGGATAATGTAAGCTACCTGAACAGAAGCCCAACCCTTCCTGACATCTGCATATTCACTATCAGATTCACTAATCCAGCCCCATAAAACTCTCCTTTGCTTCTTCTGGTCATAGAAAGTCTTTGAAGCATAGAAAATACCATAATCATATCTAAATCCAATACCAACATCAATCTTTGGGTCATCTGGAACCCATTTACCAGTTGGTTCATGATAAGTTCCAATTGCATAGTAATCTCGTCTATCATTATCAAGGCTAGCCTTAACCACATGCTTCAATTCAGGACCATTAGCAGATGTATCCATGCCTTGTTTGTCATTAGTTAACGACACAGGAAAGAAATCCACACACTCCCACATTCCAGTACCAGGAACAGAATGAAGAACCCCATCAAGTTGTGTATAAGTCTTGAAGTCTTCAGTATCATAGACAAAGGAAATGCCAGTTTCATTAACCTTGGATCCTATGACCATTCTCCATTTCCCTTCTTTAGTGAACCAAGCAGTTGTCGGATCACGAAAATCTTGGTTTTCAATGCCTGGTGGAGAAACAAGTACAGGGTTTCCAGAGTATTTTTCCCACTTAATGAGAAGAGGGTCAGAGGGGTCAGAAGGATAAGCCAAGTTTTGAACTTGAACAGACTCGTTAGTGGAACCAGTGTAGAGCATGACTACTTTGTCATTGGGGAGAACTGTAGCAGAACCAGACCAGACACCATTGACGTCGTACCATTGATCAGACACCATTGCTAAAGGAAGGTGAAGCCAGTGGATCAAGTCGTCGGAAATAGCATGCCCCCAAACAATGTCTCCCCAAATTGCACCATTGGGATTGTATTGGTAGAAGAAGTGGTACCATCCCTTATAGTACAAAGGCCCTGTAACATTAATACATAAATATTGCTACTAGTTGTTACACATATGCTATTTCAAAAGAAGTTGAAAAGCAAAGTTCAATACATGTTATCATTCCATGTATAGTCACTGCTTATTCCTGTGCTGTAACAATTAAAGGTGTCAATTGTCCATTTCTGCTTGTGCCGTGTTTGTACTAAATTTACATATTTTAACGGTTATGAAAACTTTATATGATTTTTAGTTGAAATTGTTAATATATAACAATAAGAAAAACTAATACGCTGACTGGCACTAAAGAATTATCAATCATTTCTAACTAATTTAAAAAAAAAAATTGTGTTTCATGTTATCTTGACAGTGAAAGAGTTGGTAAACTTATGGCAGAATGTGTCACCTAAATTCTTGTCCCTAGTTTTATTTTTGTCTAATATGCATTAAAGAAAAAATAAGAAAATTACTAAAAATAACACCCCTAAAATTTATAGTAATAAAACTAGCACCTTAATAATATTGAACGTTCAATATTAAATGGGTATAAATTGTCGTCGTTCAATTATAATTGAATGGGTGTTCAAAGAAAAATGACATATTAATCATTTTTTTTTAATTTTGAAAATATAAGTTTAAACACAATCAGTGCTAATTTTATTATTATAAGTTTTAAGGGTGTTAGTTTTGTTATTTTTTCAAGGAAATATAAATATGTAAATTCGAATATAAAAGACAAATAAAATAAAAAGGACAATTGGCTGGTAGGTCATCTTACCGTTAGGATCTGGAGAAGCAAAAAAGTGGATTCCAGGTCAAAGCAACGAAAGTTTGTGGACCCAATAATATTAAAAAGAAGAAAAGTATTAGCTCAAACTTTTATATAAAATTTGATAAAAAAAATTGTTTTTTTTTTTTTTTTCAATCAGTAATAAACACAAACAATATCTAGCATGCAATTCAACGCAAACACTATCACCCTACTACAGGCATATTTTGACTGGTATGATATGACCAAGAGAGACAGTCCATATGAAAATAATCATATTTGCTTGCATATTATCAGAAAGTTGAAGCACTTTTGTCGACTAATAAAATGAAAAATAATGACAATATCCGCTTTAAAAAAATGCGGAAATCAGGGGTCAACCCAAACAAAAATAGTAGAAAGCCTTATATATAAGGTTGAATATGCTATTTATTATAATGGGTTAATTTTTACTATTTATTTTTATAAAAATAAAATTAATATTAAATAAATAAATAATATTAATAATTATAATTTTATAAAAAACATCAACATATATTATATTTAAAAATTTCTGCGGAGCAAAAACAATTAAAAAAGAAGAAGATAAATATAATTAAAATAAATATATAAAGGCGGAAACTGAAGAAAAAAAAAAGGGGAATGAATGTACCGCACCATTCATCCAATTCTTCTCAGGCTGGAAATGGAAAGCAGTTCTCTGCCAAGATAACATGCTATTGCTCCACGGAAATTGCGGAAAACTTGGTTCGGCCGAATAACGGTTCGCCTTTTCGGAAACTCCGGCCGGTTTTCCTCTTGACAAAGGCACAAGGTTCTTGGGTTCACTAGACGCAGCCAATGAACCCTGGGTTTCTTTGGATGAATTAGGGGAAGATGAGGACAATGAACCATCTTGGTTTGAAATGACATTGGGATCCTTGGTACTGATAAAAACGGATGCTAAAAAAACAGCAGCTAACAACACAGAAAATACCAATAACAACTCCTTGTGTTGACAGCGAATCGCCGAAACTTCGTTGTGGGGTCCATCGGGAAGAGGACTATAAGATGTAGTTTTTGGAAGGGTATTGTCGAAGTTACCTAAGATTGGTTTTTTGTCCGCCATTTTCAGCTAGGCGACCTATAATCCGGAATTCAGAGGTGCGCTCAGATTCAAAAGAATGGTTTTTTATTTTTTATTAAACCAAAATGAGAGATTGAAGGTTTTAGGGAAAAAGAGTTTGAGGGCACAGACTATAAATGGTAGTTTTCCTATATTTTCTGACATTTTTATATGGAATGGCAGAGATTTTCTGATTTATTTATTTATTTAAGTAAAGTTATCAACTTTTTAACTTTTGAATATTTGGAGAATTAAGACCACGAAAAATAAAGAATTAATTATATTTTTGAAATTAAATTATGTTTTCATTTGTGTTAAAAATTAAACCAAGACATCGTAAACTTTTTAATTGGGCTGCTCCGAACATTTGTCATACAACTCACAACCCTACTGTGTACGTATGATATAGATTACTTTGAGTTAATTTGAATTAACTCGATTCAAATTAATTTAATTTTAATTTTAATTAAATTTAATTTAAATTAATAAATATATGCTTAAACTCAAATTTATGGGAGCTATATTTTTTTAAGGCTTAATTATTTTATTAATTTTCAAATTTTGATTAAATTTATTCTTTAAATTTTTAAAATTTTATAAATAAATTTATAAATTTTTATATTCTATAATTTAGTCTCTCAATTTTTAAATTTTATAATTTAGTCCCAAAATTTTAAAATTTTTAAATTTAATCTCAAAATTTTTAAAAATTCACATATAGACCGTATCTTGGATACTAAAATACATATTTGAGAATCAAAATTTTAAAATATATGTGTAAAATTTTAAAAATTTAGGAATTAAATCGTATAATTTAAAATTTTAGATATTTACTTATGAAATTTATAAAATTTGGGGATAAAATTGTACGTTTTAAAATCTTAAAATTTATTTATAAATTTAATTAAAATTTAAAAATAAGTAATATAATTTAGCCTTTTTTTTTTTTTTTAATCATAATTATACTTACTTTAGCCCAGGGAAGAATGGGGGGAAAGAAAATTTAAGTCACTGCTTAAACAACCTTATTTTGAGGAAAAGTGGAAAAAAAAAAAAAACAATTGGTAAAATTATGGTTAAGTAATTTTTATAATAAAGAATTTTCTTTGACTAAAAAGCTTATGGTTAATTTTTTATTCTTTCTTTATTTGTAGTTATATCAAATAAATTTTAAATATATTATAAAATTTAAAAATTTATGTAAAATTTAAAGTGCTCAATTTTAAATAAATATAAAATTATTTTTCTTATGCTTTTAAATTAATTGTGAAAATAAAATAATATTTAAAAATTTTATTGGATATGGTTATTATATTATTAGAGTTCTTATTGAATGTAATCATTATTTTATTATCATGTTTATAGTTCTTATTTAAATGTAACTCTTATTTTAATATTATATTTAAATTTTTTATTTAATTTAATAATATATTATAAAAAGATAATTAATGTCAACTAAAATATAAGAATATTTTTCTACGAAATAATCCTAATTTTATATATATATATAAAGTTGGCATGAATTATTTCCAATTTTTTTTTTTCCTTTTCTTTAGTTTTTATTTTATTTATGTTTTGAAATCTTTTATTTTATTCACACAATTTTAAAATTCATTAATAATATGTCATTAAATTTCAAGAAAATTAATAAATATTTTTGTATTCTACATATTACGATTTATGTATCAATTGTTTTATATAAAATAATTTTTCATGCGCCTCATATAAATCAACACATTTCATGATTTAAGGCAAAAATAATAGTTAAACTTATACATATAATGTTGAATCATATTTCTGTCCAGCTTTCATTTTCTGTTACGTCGATCTGCACGTCAATAACATAGAGAAATTTTAGTAGTTGTAAGGATGAACTTACGCTTACATTTTCAAATTATAAAGCTCTATTTATAGAATTTTGACGAATGTTATTTTAACAAATAAGTCTTATTAATTAATATTTATATTATTATTAGATAATATATATATTTATCATTAATATGTTTTATATAATGAAGATTTAAATTATAATACCATTTAACTTTTTTTTTTTTTTTTTGAAGTGAACCAATTAAATGATTTCACTTGTGCTTAATTTTATTTCTTACATATAGTAATAATTAAATCAATATTGGTTGATGAATGCAAAATAGTTGAAATTTGTATTAAGTGCAAGTTAATATGAAAAGGTTTTTGCATAATAACACTTTGAATAATTATCACACTACTAAAAATTTGTCTTTATAGGATGGTCACTGGTCATCCTATAAAGCCTCATCCTAAAAGAATCGAAAAAATAGGACGTTCACGGAGCATCTTATAAAAAATTCTTATAGGACGGTCACTGGCCGTCCTATAAAATTATTTTAAGACAACCACTTACCGTCTTATAAAATTCTTTTAGGACGGCCATAAAATATTAAAAAAAAAAAAAAACCTTATAGGACAGCTATTAACCGTCCTAAAAGAACTTTATATGACGGCCAGTAACCGTCCTATAAAATTCTTTTAGGACGGTCAGTAAAGTTCTTTTAGGAATGGGACGGTCAATAGCCGTTCTATAAGTTTTTTTTTTTTATTTTTTTTGTTTGTTTTGTTTGTCCAGACTGAAATCTATATATAACCTATACAAATTATAGTTATTTTAGGAACATGATTCAGATTCATAATACAATATTTCATTCCAAAAACATCCATAATTTACACATCAAATTTCAAATTTCTATCATATACAGATCTCATTCTCTCAACATTTAAAATGAAAATAATTTGTTTTCAAGAATAAATAAAGAAATAACAACTATAAAAAATAAACTCTAATATTATAAGTAGTAATATCCAACAACACTGTTATAATCTTTACGAGTGTTAATTTATTTGGTTAAAAGGCTAACTAAACAAAGGGTTCTTATTTTGTGTATATGAAATAGTGTAAGACATGCAAATTAAAATTAGAAGACAAATATGATAATCCAAATACTAACAAATGGTACCAACTTTTTTACAATCTTCCATTGACGCTTATAAGATGATGACCTGTAATGCAGATGGAAAATGCAATAAATGGTTAGAATTGATTGAAAATACATAAACAATTTATCAAAAGAAAACTTCAAAAAGTATCCATTTTATGTCATGATTCAGATCATGTCATAAAGTCAATGAAATAAACCGTAGAGGATTCAAGGTTATGCTCGTAGATGAGCAAGAAATAATGTATATTCAAAATTACTAATGCTCCTAAAGGAAGAGAATATGGATTTAAATTCTATGGAAAAAGATACCTATTTTCTTGTTGTTTTCCATTGACTCCTATCAGGAGAAAAACTTGATAATAGAGCAGTTTTAGGGGACTGAGGGATCGACCTAGGTGTAGAAGATCTGAAATTATGCAAACTTGAGCACATGAGAAATCTGGATCTCAATTCTAAAGAATAGCTTAAAAATACAAGGGATTGGATTTTTAACTTCAAATGAGGTTCACTGCTTGCGAGGAGAAAGTTAAAATAAAAAAAATTATAACTTATTCTTTTAAGACGACTATATAGTAACATATAGGACAACTACTAATCGTCTTAAAAGATTTTTTTTAAGACGGCTAATAGTCGTCCTATAAAATTCTGCCTAACTTTTTCCGTAATAACTGTTCTATATTTCTTATAGAACGACAATATACTTGAAACGGTCCTATTTATTTCTCACTCTAAATTATAAACTGTCCTATATTACTCAAATTATAATAGTATCATTTGAAAGAAAAGCAGGTATTCTTTGTATGATTCAAAAGCAAGATGCCACATAGGCAAGAGCGATCGAATTGTAAGTCAAGAGGGATCGAATTGTTAGTACATGAAACAAGGATTTAGTGCAACAATTATAATTGTGATTACTTTTAATGTACAATTATTGTAAAAATTGGGTTCATGTTAATATTTTACCAAATCATGAGATTTTTTTTGCATTCGTAATAAAAATTTAATTATTCATTATAAAAAGTATTTTTTATGATAATTAATACATATATATTTCAATAATTATAATTTAATTAATTAATTTTTTTTGTTGATAATTATTTTATAATTATAAATAACTAATTTTATATTGAATTAATTGAAACAATAATTAATACATAGAAGATGTCAATATCAGTAACCATTCATCACAGGTGAATCTAAAATGTTGATTCATATATGATTACGTGTAAAGGACAAATAGTGGGAGTTTTCGGGCATTGGTCAAATTAGATACATTTTTTTTTTTTTGATAGAAGGTCAAATTATATACATTAAACAATAAATAAAATGAAATTGCCGAGACGTAATTACGTGTACACCTAACCCCAAGTACGGACAAATGCTTTTTATCTGCGGACAGTTTTTTTTTTTTTTTTAAGAGAAAAAACTCATTGAAAAAAATAAGACAATGTTTCTTATGTTTTATTCATTTGAATCAACATCCTATTTTAAAAAGACCAGATATCTCAGGCGGCACATACAGTTAAAAAGTACAATTAGTTAATTAACTCACCATATAACTCACCATATATTTTTGTTTGGCTCAATACGGAAGTAATTTCATTAGATGATAAGGAGAGGTCTGAATACAAAACAAATATAGACAAAATTATATTAAGCCCTATCTTGTAACAAGAGGGCTAAAAGTTGAGCTGGTCGGTTGGAAATCCAATCAAGTGGCAGCGACCTAGTCTTAGAGTTGCGAGCAACCCAATCTGCGACCATATTGGCACCACGCCTTACATGTTGTACATTCGGGATATCCCGCAGACCTCTTCTTAAGCTAATGATTAAGCCAGATAGTTCACATGGGACAGTTGAAGCATCGCTTGTCAGGAAGTCAATGAGTAGTTTGGAGTCACTCTTCAATTGAAAATTGGTGCACCCATGAATCCTTGCTAAATTGAGAGCATAGAGACCAGCCAAACATTCAGTCTTTAGGGCAGAGTTACTAGCTACTATTGAGTGCACGCCAAATACAATATTACCATTTTGATCCCTTGCTACAATCCCGACACTTCCTTGCTTTGATCCTACACTCCATGCACCATCACAATTGATGGCGATGCAAGTAGATGGTGGCGGGACCCAAAAAGAGACAACATGATCATGGATAGCAAGGCTAGGGGCTTGTGAATCTTCAAAGACATGATTAGTATGTGAATGCACAGCTTGATATTCTTGACAGCTTGTGAGAGCCAGAGAACTAGTCTTGATCGGGTCAAGTGGAGTATGTTCAAATATCCAACTGCATCTATGCTTCCAAATAAACCATAAATGGTAAACCAAGGCAGCTTGTGTTTTCGGACCACAACGTTGTTGTTCCATTCTATCAATCCAAAATAGCAACCAACTTTTCATAGATTCGACCACCAAATGAGAACGAATGGAGAAAGGACTTGCAAACCAAACTGCACGTGTCCACTGACATTGTAGGAAAAGGTGTTGTAAGGATTCAACCGCCACTTCACAACAAAGGCATGTAGGAGAATTGATGATATTTCTCCTGTAAAGTGGTTATCTAGCAGCAAGGGCGTGGTTAAGTAACTTCCACATGAAGACACGGAGCTTTGTGGGCACACGAACCCCCCAAATCCAGTTCCACACATTTTTATGCTCCAAATAAGTAGAAGGTCCGATAACTCCTCTTTCAAGTTCGTTATGCTGATAGATCTGACGGTAACAACTTTTAATGCTAAAAATCCCATTAGAGGTGTGTGGCCAAATAAATTGGTCCTCAACATCCCCTAACCCTGCTGGAAGTTGAATGATTTCTTCAACCACAAAGTCTGGAAAGAGGTCATGAAGAACCCGCAAGTTCCAACCATTGTCTTGATTGTGAAGTAGGTCAGAAAGAAATTCAATTGAGTGGTTTGTATACGCCGATATTGGAACATAATTAAGCAACCATGTGTCCTTCCACACTCTAACATGTGCACCATTGCCGACCCGCCACCGCCCATGGCTATATAGAATATCCCTACCATGCAATAGACTTTTCCATACCCATGATGAAGCTTGTGAAGCGTGGACATCCCAAAATGATGAATTTGAGAGATACAAACCATGCAGAACCCTTGCCCAAAGAGCATTAGGAGTATGAAGGAAGCGCCAAGCCAATTTAGCTAAGAAAGCTGAGTTAAAGGACTGCATATCTTTCAAACCTATACCACCGTCATCTTTTTGTTTGGTCATCGTCAAAAATGACACCCAATGTAGATCTCGCCTACCCTCTTCCTTATCCCACTAAAACCTTAACATTAATGAGGTCAGCTGTTGGCAAAAAGTATTCGGCAATTTGAAGATTGACATGGCAAATGAAGACATGCCTGCAAGACAGATTTCAACAACACTTCCTTTCCAGCCTACGATAAAGATTGACACTTCCATCCTTCTAAGCGGCATTGCACACTTTTTAAAATATAAGAGAAGAGTCGACACTTATTCCTCTCCCAAACTATGGGCAAGCCCAAGTAAGATTCAAACTGTGATCCTAATGGGACACCAAGCTCTTCAAAGATGCCAAGTTGCAATTGTTGAGGGGTATTATGGCTAAAAAATAGCGTAGATTTTTCTTTATTAAGAAGTTGTCCCGATGCCAGGCAGCAGTTTGAAATAATCTCCATTAATATCCTATAATCACCTGTAAACGAGCACAAGAGCTATGTGAATGGACATTGAAGTGTGGAAAAGTAATGCATATGAGAACAAGGAAAAAATTAGGGTAAAAATGATAAGGTTATTTGTACTAGACCGAATAAAAGAAAGAAGAAAGTTAGCACAATTAGAGAGCAAAAACCAAGATGAAGGAAAGTAGGAATATTAATATTAATAAGGATGACAACAACGAGAAAATATCAGGGATGGAAATAATAGTAGCAACAGGAGTAATAAGCAAAAACATAGTAATTAAAATAAGAATGATAATAATAATGACAAACAGTAAAACATTGGTATTACAAAGAAGTATAATAATATTAATAAGAATAATATCAGTAAGAGAACTTAGAAGAATAGTATAAGGGTAGACTTATTTAAATATAAACAGTAATAAGACTATATCATTACCGAATAAAATGCAATAAAATGGAGCTAAAATTAATGATAGTAGAAATGAACTGTGATATCAGTGTTAAACTAAGCAAAAAGTTTATAATAATAAAATAATATTAACAATATCTGTGATAATGAAAGTTGCAAAAATAAAGATAAGAGCATAGAACAGAAGAATAGAGAAAGCAATAATTATGAATATATATATAAATAACGAAGTGCATAATAAGGAATAATAATTATGCAGTTGCAATACAAGATAGACTAAGATTAGTAATGGTAAGTGATATAAATAATTTTGAGAAGAACTTGTAGTATAGTACTAAAATGTGGAAGATGTGGAATAATAGTGTGTGGTACAATGATATTAGTAGAAAGAACAACAACAAAATATAATTAATAACAGTAGGGAAAGTAACCAAAACAAACAGTGCAAAGAGTAACAACAGAAAGAGTCACAAAATTAGTAATAATGAAATAGGGGATAAATGTGATAATTACAATAAGTGTTGTGAGAGACTATAATTAAACAAATTGTAGGTACATAATTAATAATAAAAAACATTAATTAAATATAGGAAACAGTTTAGAATGGAATAGGAACCTGAGTTAACATCAACAAAGAAGAGACAATCATCTGCAAATAGAGGATGTAGAATTTGTGGGCACTGAGGGTTGAGCCTTAAACCCCTTAACCGACCCTCCAGAAGCGCGTAGTTAAGAGCTGCAGAAAGAAAATCAGCAACTAGAATAAAAAGATAAGGGGACAATGGGTCACCTTGTCTGAGGCCAACAGATGGAATAATAGTAGCTGTCGGTTCCTCATTAAGTAGGATAGAATATTCCACTGTGGTAACACATTGCATAACTAATTGAATCCATCGGCCTTCAAAGCCCAATTTTTGCAGGAGGGCTTCCAAGAAATCCCACTCAATCCTGTCATACGCTTTGCTCATATTTGTCTTTAGAGCAGCCGCATAAGAGCAGCCGTGCTTTTTCCTTCGTAGAAAATTAAAAGCCTCCTAAGCAACAATAATGTTATCATGTATGAACCTACCCTCCACAAATGCACTTTGATTATCAGAAATTATAGAACCCAAAAGAGGCTTCAATCGAAGAACCAGAAGACGAGCAATGATCTTGTAACTGAAGTTGCATAAACTTATGGGTTTGAAATCTTGAACCATTTCTGCATTTACCTTTTTGTGCAACAAAACTATATTAGTTTTATTGAAGCGCCTAATGAGATGGCCTGTATGAAAAAAGCTAGTAACCATATTGAAAACATCATCTTGGCATAGATCCCAAAGGTGTTGATAGAACTTGCCATGAAGACCGTCGGGTCCAGGGGACTTGGTAGGACCCAAGGAGAAGACAGCATCTTTTACTTCTAAACGAGTAACAGGTTTTAAAAGAGAATTGTTCATGTCGAAGGTTACACAAGGGCATACCGTATCAAGGATAATGGAAAAATCTCGTTGACCTGAACTGGTGAATAGAGATGAAAAATATGAGGAAAATTCAGTAACCAATTCAGACTCCGTTGTGGTCCATCTACCATTTATTGTTTTTACCCGTACAATTCGATTATAACTCCTCGTGTGAACAGTTGAAAGGTGGGAAAAATGAGTATTACGGTCACCCCATTTTAGCCAATTTTTCCCGGGAACGTTGTGCCCAAAATATTTCCTCAGACTGCCATAATTTGTCAAGTTCACCCAACAATTGGAAACGTCTCTCCCTGCTAGAAATATCTGGGCATAAAGATAGGCTTTGGATACTCTTTTTTAACACTGACATTTTTTTGCGTGGGTTGTTTGTGTGACCTTTTGTGATACGAACCGGATCCCCTCCCGAAGTCGGCCCGACACGCGCCGAGAGCCGAGTCGAGAGAAGGGCCTCAAGAGGGTGCGAAATGCCATGCAACATCAAAAACAAGCATGCAAGCACCATGGAAAAGGAAGAGAAGAGTGCAAGTGTCAATTTCAGAAATTGGAGCTGCGCCGCGGCATAGAAATTGGGCGCCGCGGCGAGGAGGTTTCTGCATTGAAGGGGGAAATTGACACTCATGCGCGCCGCGGCATGGATTTGGTGCGCCGCGGCGAGGGAGTTTCTGTTTGAAAGGCAAAATGGCGAAGCTGGAGCGCGCCGCGGCGCAGGTATTGCATGCCGCGGCGAGGGAGTTTCTGTTTTGGTGGAGCGCTGGAAATTGGATGCGCGCCGCGGCGGGGGTTTTCTGTGCCGCGGCGAGAGACGTTCTGTTTTAGTCCGAATAAATGGAAAACATTGTGCGCCGCGGCATGTAAATTTGTGCGCCGCGGCACAGTACTAAATTGCATGTTTTTGTAACCATTGGATCCAAACCAATGGCCAGGATTTCTTCTAGGGTTTTTAGCTTTCATTTATGTCTTTAAATACTTGTAGCAGCTGCCATTTTAGGGCATTCAACAATTTTAATCAAAACATGATTTTGAAGTGATTTCAAAATTGAGAGAGCACAAATGCTTCTCTTGTTCTATCAAGAAACTTATCAAAGGAACTAGCAACCCTTTGTGGCGTTTCGCCTCATCTCGGCTCGTGGTGGGTATATCTAAGGGTGGAGGTGAGTTCCTTGCTACCATAGTCGAGCGTTCTTCGTAGAATCTGCGTGCTAAGATTGGTGTCGGGTTTCCGTCCGTATTTCTTGTGGTTGCCAAGCCGCGTGATTTGGAGGTCATAGGAGTCGTGGCGCGTGGTTCGCATCATTTGGTATCAGAGCTCTAGGTTGTAATTCTAGACTCCTATCTTTTATTGTCTTTTCTTTATAAAAAAAAAAAAAAAAAAAAAATTTCTGTGTGTTCTTCATTTTCCAGAATTTTTCTTGTTGTTCTTGCAAAATTCTGTGTGTTCTTCATCTTTCCAGAATTTTTCTTGTTGTTCTTGCAAAATTCTGTTGTGTGTTTGTGTTCCTGGATTCGTTTCTGTTTTGTATTGTCAATTTTGTGTGCAAAACAAAATCTGTGCATCTTTTTCAAATTCTGTGTTGTTCTTCATTTTCCAGAATTTTTCATCTTGTTCTTGCAAAAATTCTGATTGTAATATGTTTCTGAAATCAATTCTGATGTGTATTGTTGTTTCCTGTTTTGTTGAATCTGTTTTCCTGAAAATTTCAGATTGAAATTGTTGTTCTTGATTTCCTGCAAATTTTCAGAATTGTGTTTGTGATTCTGATTTCTGCAAATTTTTTGCTTGTTGCTGAAAATTTCAGATTGTGTTTTTGTGTTTCCTGAATTTCTGTGGTGTTTTGGAAAGGTTTTCGTGTTGAAAATTTTTCTTAAAAAAATCTGTTCGTAACGAAAAGGGTATTTTGGTAATTTACCATATTCTCGTACTGTTTTCGTGTAGGGGCATTTTGGTAATTTTATCGTGCTCTCGTGTTACTGTTTGTATCTCGTGTTTTGTTCGTATTTCGTGTTTCGTGTTTTGTTCGTGTTTTACGTCCAAACCGTTTAAAAAAAAAAAAAAAAAGGGTGAAAATTTCTTTTCCGGAAATTTTTACAAAAATCGTTATTTGATTCCTCTCAAGTCTAAATTTTATTTGAATCAAATATTCTTTTTCTCATTGAGTTAGAACTCCAAACACTTTGAGTTAGTTCCTTGCTTGCCTTGAATTGGATAATACGCCACTAGCGGGTGAGTCGGGAATTCTACCTCGGGTTGAAAGTTTCAGAAATTGACTTGCCATAGAACGAGAAGTGCTTGAGCAATCAATCCGAGCGATTAAACACGTGAGGTAACAAAGTGAAATTTTCTGTTCTTAAATTGTTTAACTAATTCTCTGTGTGCGAAAGTTGTGGAATTATGTCTAACAGGAGCAACTCCGAAGAGCGTCCGGACACCGCATCTTTGTTGCGAGCAATGCAACAATCCATGGAACGGTTGAGTGCCGTCATGGTAAACCTTGATGAGCGGGTAGAACGGCAAGAAGCGTCGGTTGCTAATTTACAACGAAGAGCACCCGAAGGGGTTCTGAAAGTTGGGAGACCAAATAGGAGACCCTTAGTGGATGAGGAGAGTTGGGATGGAGAATTTGATAACGGAGAGAGGAGGATGCCTTATGGAGGAAGGGATAACTATCGGGGAGGAAGAAATGGTCGGGAAGGTTTGTGGAGATCCCCACCTCGGCCCTATGACGGGGTTGACCGGAATTTGGACAACATCAAAATGAAGATGCCTACATTCCAAGGGAAGAATGATCCGGAGTTGTACTTGGAGTGGGAGAAGCGGGTTGAACATGTTTTTGATTGTCACCAATATTCCGAGGAAAAGAAAGTGAAATTGGCGGTAGTTGAGTTTAGCGACTACGCCCTAAATTGGTGGGACCAATTGGTGGTCTCAAGGAGAAGAAATGGAGAGAGGCCTATTGACAATTGGGGTGAGATGAAGGCCATCATGAGGAAGCGGTTTGTCCCAAGCCACTATTACCGGGAACTCTATCAAAGACTACAAAGGCTTAATCAAGGTCATCGGTCCGTTGATGAGTATTTCAAGGAAATGGAGATGACTATGGTGAGAGCAAGTGTGGAGGAAGATAGGGAGGCCACTATGGCTCGGTTCTTGAGCGGGTTGAATTCTAGCATTGCCAACATTGTGGAGTTACACCACTATGTCGAGTTGGAGGATATGGTGCAAATGGCCATCAAGGTAGAAAGGCAATTGAAGAGGAGGAGTAGCCATATCATACCCGTAGAGAACAAGGAGGACACCACCTTTCCGACACCAACACCGAACCCAATTCCACCTTGGAAGTATAATGGAAGGAAGGAAGGGGAAGGAAGCTCCAAGCCCAATTTTGAGAACAAGGGCAAGGAAAGAGAGATGAGGAGAGATAAGGGAAAGGAGGAAGTAGGAAACATCCATCGGAGTCGTGACATCAATTGTTACCGTTGCCTTGGAAAAGGTCACTACGCTCATCAATGTCCGAACCAAAGGACAATGATCATGCAAGCCAACGGGGAAGTGGCGACCGATGATGACAGTGATGATGGGGAGAAGCCGTCATTAGAGGAGGCTAATGACGAGGAAGTGTATCCGGTCACGGGAGAGTTGCTTGTAGTACGGAGGGCACCATTGGATCATTACCGAGAAGTTGACATGGGATCCCAAAGAGTTCATACTTTTCAGACGAGATGCCATGTGAGTGATAAGGTGTGCCAGCTGATAATTGATAGTGGGAGTTGCACCAACATTGCAAGCACAACTTTAGTTGAGAAGCTAGGGTTGACTACGAGCAAGCATCCCCAACCGTACAAGCTATAGTGGCTGAATGACGATGGAAAAGCGAAGGTTGAAGAGCAAGTACTTGTAACCTTTTCCATTGGTCGATATAAGGATGAGGTGATTTGTGACGTATTACCCATGCAAGCTGGGCATATATTGCTAGGGCGGCCATGGCAATACGATAGGAAGGTCACCTATGACGGATACAAGAACGAGTACTCCTTTGAGAGGGAAGGAAGGAAGATAACTCTTTTGCCCTTGACTCCACAACAAATTTCCGACAATCTATTAGGAGAAGTAGAGGAGAAAAAGGGGAAGAGATTGGAGGGAGAGCCCAAAGAGGAGGAGGGGCCCTCAAGGGGGAAGAAGGAAAGAAAAAGGAACCGGCACTGTTTATATTCTAACTTTTCTTTCTTGCAGGAATCCTATGATGAACAACAAAACAAGGATGGCCTGCAACACTTGCCCTACGACAAAGGTCCGAATTCGAGGTCGAATTCTTTCGAAGAAGGAGGGAATGATACGAACCGGATCCCCTCCCGAAGTCGGCCCGACACGCGCCGAGAGCCGAGCCGAGAGAAGGGCCTCAAGAGGGTGCGAAATGCCATGCAACATCAAAAACAAGCATGCAAGCACCATGGAAAAGGAAGAGAAGAGTGCAAGTGTCAATTTCAGAAATTGGAGCTGCGCCGCGGCATAGAAATTGGGCGCCGCGGCGAGGAGGTTTCTGCATTGAAGGGGGAAATTGACACTCATGCGCGCCGCGGCATGGATTTGGTGCGCCGCGGCGAGGGAGTTTCTGTTTGAAAGGCAAAATGGCGAAGCTGGAGCGCGCCGCGGCGCAGGTATTGCATGCCGCGGCGAGGGAGTTTCTGTTTTGGTGGAGCGCTGGAAATTGGATGCGCGCCGCGGCGGAGGTTTTCTGTGCCGCGGCGAGAGACGTTCTGTTTTAGTCCGAATAAATGGAAAACATTGTGTGCCGCGGCATGTAAATTTGTGCGCCGCGGCACAGTACTAAATTGCATGTTTTTGTAACCATTGGATCCAAACCAATGGCCAGGATTTCTTCTAGGGTTTTTAGCTTTCATTTATGTCTTTAAATACTTGTAGCAGCTGCCATTTTAGGGCATTCAACAATTTTAATCAAAACATGATTTTGAAGTGATTTCAAAATTGAGAGAGCACAAATGCTTCTCTTGTTCTATCAAGAAACTTATCAAAGGAACTAGCAACCCTTTGTGGCGTTTCGCCTCATCTCGGCTCGTGGTGCGTATATCCAAGGGTGGAGGTGAGTTCCTTGCTACCATAGTCGAGCGTTCTTCGTAGAATCTGCGTGCTAAGATTGGTGTCGGGTTTCCGTCCGTATTTCTTGTGGTTGCCAAGCCGCGTGATTTGGAGGTCATAGGAGTCGTGGCAGTGGTTCGCATCATTTTGCCTATTGTTTAGTAGCATGTTGAGCATTGCAAAGTTTTTTCCATAAAACCCAAGCGGCAGAACCATTAGTAGCTCTCTCCCATGTGGCACGAATAGTATCAATATAGTTAAAATCTAGTCGCCATTTTAACTCCAACCGAAAGCACTTTTTACGTGACGCATTTATTGGGCGACAAAGGATTAAGAGCGGAGAGTGATCACTGCCAATTGCAGGGAGTGCCTCTACAGATAATTCAGGGAGCATGGTAAAGAGGGAAGGGTTAACAAACACCCTGTCCAATCGGACTTCACAAACACATCCTCAATTCTTCTATTTGACTAAGTAAAAAATTCACCAGTTGAGGGAATATCAATGAAATTACAAGAATTTTTAAAAGAATGAAAAGCATCAACTTCAGATGTAATTGGAGGACATAAACCATCCTTCTCATAATCATACAGAACATCATTAAAATCACCAATACAAGCCCAAGGGAGATTGCAAGACTGAGGAAAAGATATCAAATGATTCCACAAATTAACTCTGTCATACGAATGTCTTGGACCATATAAAAATGTGAGACAACACCAAGTAGAGACAATAAAACATTGAATATCAATATAGTACCTTCCAGAGGAGATGGTTCTAATTTGTACAGACTTATGCCAAACAAAGCAAGGCCACCAGAAAGCCCAACAGAATCTACTACATAAAAATTACAAAAGCGACGAAAAAAAGACAACTTTGTAATTAAACACTCAATTTAATTTAGTAATAATGAAAATATTTAGCACGTAACTATTATTCATAATAAGTCAGTAGCATTTTTTTAAGGGTTTAAGCACGTTTTATATTTATTTAATACTTATAAAAATACCCTTAGTTTTAAAAAAATTAAAAATAATGCTTCTTTTACTAAATTATTTAAAATATTAATATATATTTTTAAGTAAAATAATAATAAAAATGTATGAATAAATAAATTTTATTCAATTAATCAAAGTGATGTGTCTTTAATATTAAAATATTATCTAATTATGTGTATATAAAAAATATAATAGAATACATGTTAGATTTTGGTTAATATAGGTTTGAAATTGCAATAATCATCATTATTTTATTTTTAATTAATTACAATTAATATTAATTGAAAATCGTTAAATTTTTACAAATAACTATAATTTTAATTATTTATTATTAAAATTTCCGTTCCCGCTTTTTGGAATAAAGTCTGGTATTAATATTTTTTTTCTTTTCAAAAAAATGTTTTGAACTTCTAAAAAGCAAGAAGTTACATCAGCATTCGGCACAGACTATCTTAATTTGTAGGCTGATGAGCCAAAATAAGTAAAGAGACTTCTTAGTTTATAAAATGCTGATGTAATACTTTTTATTTAGGTTTTTAATTTATAAAATATATTTTTAAATTTATTTATTTTAAAAAAAAAAATATTTTGAAGTCTCTTTATTTATAAAAAAAAGTATTAAGTAAGGACAAAATTAATTTTCTATCTAATTTTTCGTTAAATTTAACAGAATAGTACATATGTCATGTTTATATTTTTCGATAGATATATATCAAATTAAATAATTTTTAATTAAAAAATTACTCCAATTTTTTAGAATTTCTTTTTATTAAACTTAAATAA
The DNA here is from genome assembly GCA_029378325.1 of Elaeagnus macrophylla. Classification (NCBI taxonomy): domain Eukaryota; kingdom Viridiplantae; phylum Streptophyta; class Magnoliopsida; order Rosales; family Elaeagnaceae; genus Elaeagnus; species Elaeagnus macrophylla. Next base: position 108,817,469 of record CM055640.1, on the reverse strand, counting down.
AATTTTAATTGTCTAATTTGTAATTTTCGATACTAAACCTTAAATAAAATTTTATTATCTAAGCTGTGACTTTAAATATTAGAATATGAAAATTTTATTTAAATTACATTGAAAATTTTATTAAAATTTTTTTTAAATTAAAAAAATTGAGTAATTTTTTAATTAAATATTAATTTTTTTTACATACATATATATATATATATATATATATATATATATATATATCGAAAAATATAAATATACATATGATATATTTGTTATTCTATTAGATTTAAAGAAAAATTAGATAGAAAATTAATTTTTTTTTTACTTGACATATTTTTTTATAAATAAAGAGATTTAAAAATATATTTTTTTAAAAGAAAAAAGCAACAAGTAAAAAGATGTAAAAATATTTTTTATAATCTAAAATACTAACTGCTAATTTAAAAAAAAAAAAAAATTTATGATATTTTTTTCTAATTTCTATTTGAAGAACGAACCATTAACTTCATGTTAAAGAAACTATGAAGAATATGTACCAAAATGCAAACCCAGGATCTTAGCGTCATAAATTCAAACTGAGGACTCACTGCCAGATTGCTTTTCTTTTATAATTTTTTATCTGTCGAAATAACTTTTTAGCAGATTAATACATATTTTTAATACATGTGTCAGGTGCACCTAAAAAAAGAAGAAAGTAAAATCTTAAATATTATTAAAAAAAATACTATTGCTAAAAAGTTAATTTAGGAGAAAATAACCGAAAATGACCGTATAATTTTTTTAAAAAATACAATTTAGTAACTTATTAATTTATACAAATTATTACGTTAATTATATTAAAGCTCCAAATAAATATTATATCCTCGATATGACAAAAGTTATTCATATTGATAAATAATTGAAGGGCAAAATTGGAATATAAAACATGAAAAGTCTACATAGACCCAACTACAAATAAGAATGAGCACGGGGATGATTTTTGTTATATTCATCTCCAAAATCAAATATATAATTGTATATTTGAAATTATTCAAAAAATATCCCAGTTTAAGAATGGGTATAACCGGTTAGGGATTCTGTAGGGATGGATAAAAAAAAACTACTAAAAATCTAATTTAATAATATATATATTAAAATTAAATTAAATATATTAATAATTTTGGGTATTAAATATATTAATAATAAGTATTTTTTAATATATATTGAAATTAAATTAAATTAAAATATATTAATAATTTCGGGTACAGATGAGTATGATTTTAGATATAACCGTCCCCACCACAAAATCTTATAATTTACACCTAAAAATTCCCAAAATCGTCCTTGTTTTTAAAAGTGATCGAGTATTAATCGACCCATCGAATTGAATATTTGTGCATTCTCGAAATAGCGGATACAATGTCCATTCTTACCTACAAACTAGGACGCTCTACCCCAACCTGCAAACTTCAGCACTCCACCCGAACCTACAAGCACCCATTGCCATCCCAACCAGCGAGCTCTCACCCTAAACAAAATTGGATTAATATCATGATGATACAAGTTTCAATTTGCACTTTATTTGTGAATTGTATGTATAGATTATATTTTACAGCTTATACAAGTTACATTAATATTGAAGTTGTAAGTTATATTAATATTGAACTTGTAGTGAAGGATGTGTGGTTTTTATTTTTTTATTACAAGGTTGTAAGTTTTTAATGATAAAATTATAAACAATTGAGAAGTAGTTAAAAGATATTGAGATTAACAAAAAAAAAAAAAAAATAGTGTAGATATTGAAGAGGAAGAAGGAGGAGGGTTGGCGGGAGGACATATGCGTGAGGTGGGGTGAGATTGTTTAGGTGGTTTTAGACATTATGGTCAGGGGTGGGCGTAGGTCCGATAGGTTTGCTATTAAGTCATTTTACAAGCCAACTTTATCTTGGTGGTTTTAAAAAATTCAAAACATTAGCCGACTTATAACCCCTATAAAACCAACCTTCAAATCGACCTACAGTGTCGGTTTAAGGGAGGTTGGTTTGACAGTTTTGGACCTATAATTTTACTTAAAAATTATTATCATAATAAAAAATGTAATAAAGAAATCTAAACTTCTACAAACACTTTTTTAAAAACTAGAGCATACAGATGTGTTACTATCGGTTATAAGAACTATTATCCTTACTCATATTTAATGCTTGATAAATTTAAAACTATTAATATCTGCCATATGGAAATGATATTTTATTATTGATATTTCATGTTTAATGCTCTACTACTCACCCTCCTAAATTTTAAATCATGATTTCACACGCTAAATATTTGTTTAGGACTTTTACATTGTATATTTGTATAATATTAATTAATACTTCATTTTATTTATTTTTTATAAAATTTATTATATAATATTTAAAAATATTTAAAAAATATATTAATATATAAAAGTGTAGGTCGGTTTTTATTTTTGGCGAACCTATAATTTGATTGACAAGGTCAATTTTATAATATTTTAAACCTACCGAACCAACCTTCAAAAGCAAAAAAAAGGCTTGATTTGGACCTGGTTGGTTGATTTTTTTTTAAAAATGCCCAACATGCTTGGTTTGCATAATAAAAAATGAATAAGAATGATAATAATAATTGAATGAAAATAATATTGCTATTATTGTTTGTTTAGCTTAAGCTTAAAATGAAATAAAAGAGTCAAATTTTACAATAATATCCTTAGCTTAAAACAAAACTCATATTTTGTCTATTTAATAATAATTGTTTAGCATTATATTTTCACTTAATGGAAAATTTTTAATAAAACAATGCTACAAAAAATTTAATAATATATATAGCATTTTTTTTTTAAATTATTTTCATTATTATAAAAATTAATTTTAATATATTTTATATTTAAAAATATAACAAAGTAACATAGCAATATAGCATCCATAAATATGTTTTATAGTTATATTGGCATATATTTTAATTTAGAGTTAAAAAATAAAGTAAAGAAAAAAATTGGTTCAAGCGAAGAAGTTAAGTGAAAAATTTCAAAAATTTATCTTATATAAAAAGGAAAAGTCTTTTATGAGATTTAGCTATGAAAAGCCCGTTTTATTAATAATATTTTCATTCGTAATTATTTTAATTGATAATTTGGAATATTTTTTTATTCCAGCCCCAATTACATCTAACTAAAACATAAGTAAAAAATTAATTTAGAGTAATTTTTGGAGGAAGAAAATATGAATATTTTTTTAAATGATCATATATCAAATACATTATCTAAATATAACATTTTAAATTTATTTCGAATTTTCTTGATATTATTGTGTTTATTTTACTAATTAAAAAGTTATTATATTAAATTGTACTTATTAAAGTTGTCAATACACTTTTGACAAAAAAACCCGTCCTTCTCTTCATCAGTTATATATATCCTGATGGGCTTGGCCGAAAAAAGTTACAGCATGATGGGCTAGTTCAACTGTAATTTTATTCAAATGGGATGATGGACCCGTAATCCAAGTGTGAACTTTCCCAGTTACCACCCAGTGTTAGCAACAAGCAACACTTGGACTACACCACCAAGATTACTCTGTACACATTGTTCTAATTATAATTTATAATACATTGTGCATTCCTTTTCTACATGTCAGGTTAATATTTCTAAAACCATCCATTTGAAATCAAGTCCTAAATACAGAGGTACGGGCTCTATAGAAGATTGGGATTTATTGCCTCCGCATAGCATCAATTTTTTATCCTGGTACATTTTTTCTATTCTCGCTCTACGACAGCGTTTTTGGGAAGAAGATTTACAATTTTGTCCCTTTCTTTATCTTCTTCATTTTATCACTCACAATCGATGTCCTTCGTGCTTTTTTATTACAACCATCATGTAATCTTAATTTCTATATATATATAGAGCTGATGTAGTTAGTGATTTAGATTTTGGAGATTTATATTGAATTAATTTAAATTTTACATATGTAGAGCATATAGTGATAACTTTGAGATACTCTGTTTTTGTTAGACAAAACAGAGTATACATACACATTATGTACATTAGTATGTAAATTGGGAAATAAGAGAATAAGTCACCTGAACAAAGGAAATGGACAAACAGGATCAATAATATTTCACAATAAACTAATATTCCATCCATTCTCTCTCTTTTTTATATCTTCTGCAAGCCTCTTATTGTTGATCCTCCTCCTCCTCTTGTGGTCTCTCCGTAACTAATTTGGAACAGAGAAAAAGATGAAAGATGCAAATATGTCATAAACTAGAAATTAATAAGATAAGCACAATCACAAAATTGAGTTGTTTGGAAGGAAGTGGGTTAATCGATTCACTGTCATTCATATATGTAGTTATAAATATAGAGTAGCCTTGAGAAAACTAAAGTAGTTTATATGTAGTTATAAACTAGTGTACATACTATGTCATAAACTAGAAATTAATAAGATAAGCACAATCATATCATAAACTAGAAATTAATAGGATAAGCACAATTACAAAATTGAGTTGTTTGGAAGGAAGTGGGTTTTTGAATTTACTGTCATTCATATATGTAGTTATAAATATAGAGTAGCCTTGAGAAAACTAAAGTAATTTATATGTAGTTATAAACTAGTGTACATACTATGTCATAAACTAGAAATTAATAGGATAAGCACAATCACAAAATTGAGTTGTTTGGAAGGAATTGGGTTTTTGGATTCACTGTTATTCATATATGTAGTTATAAATATAAAGTAGCCTTGAGAAAACTAGAATAGTTTATATGTAGTTATAAACTAGTATGTAAACTTATTTACATACTATGTAAACCAATTTACATACTATGTAATATGGTTTACATAGTTTATATGTAGTTATAAACTAGTATGTAAACCAGTTTACATACTATGTAATATGGTTTACATACTCTGTAAATCATTTTACATACTCTAAACTATAAAGTGATACAAGTAAAAATGTAATACTTATTGCATGAAGGTTTCTACTATAAGTTTATACAACAACTAGAAATGCCAAAGAAATATTTCAACTAAAGTAGTTAGTTTATATGTAGTTGTAAACTAGTGTACATACAATGTCATAAACTAGAAATTAATAGGATAAGCACAATCATGTCATAAAGTAGAAATTAATAGGATAAGCACAATCACAAAATTGAATTGTTTGGAAGGAATTGAGTTTTTGGATTCACTGTCATTCATATATGTAGTTATAAATATAGAGTAGCCTTGAGAAAACTAGAATAGTTTAGATGTAGTTATAAACTAGTGTACATACTATGTCATAAACTAGAAATTAATAGGATAAGCACAATCATGTCATAAACTAGAAATTAATAGGATAAGCACAATCACAAAATTGAGTTATTTGGAAGGAATTGGGTTTTTGGATTCACTGTCATTCATATATGTAGTTATAAATATAGAGTAGCCTTGAGAAAACTAGAATAGTTTATATGTAGTTATAAACTAGTATGTAAACTGATTTACATACTATGTAATATGGTTTACATAGTTTATATATAGTTATAAACTAGTATGTAAACTGGTTTACATACTATGTAAACTGGTTTACATACTATGTAAACTGATTTACATACTATGTAAACCAGTTTACATACTATGTAATATGGTTTACATAGTTTATATGTAGTTATAAACTAGTATGTAAACTGATTTACATACTATGTAAACCAGTTTACATACTATGTAATATGGTTTACATAGTATGTAAATCAATTTACATAGTATGTAAACCGGTTTACATACTCTGTAAATCATTTTACATACTCTAAACTATAAAGTGATACAAGTAAAAATGTAATACTTATTGCATGAAGGTTTCTACTATAAGTTTATACAACAACTAGAAATGCCAAAGAAATATTTCAACTAAAGTAGTTAGTTTATATGTTGTTATAAACTAGTGTACATACTATGTCATAAACTAGAAATTAATAGGATAAGCATAATCATGTCATAAACTAGAAATTAATAGGATAAACACAATCACAAAATTGAGTTATTTGGAAGGAATTGGATTTTTGGATTTACTGTCATTCATATATGTAGTTATAAATATAGAGTAGCCTTGAGAAAACTAGAATAGTTTATATGTAGTTATAAACTAGTATGTAAACTGATTTACATACTATGTAAACCAGTTTACATACTATGTAATATGGTTTACATACTCTGTAAATCATTTTACATACTCTAAACTATAAAGTGATACAAGTAAAAATGTAATACTTATTGCATGAAGATTTCTACTATAAGTTTATACAACAACTAGAAATGCCAAAGAAATATTTCAACTAAAGTAGTTAGTTTATATGTTGTTATAAACTAGTGTACATACTATGTCATAAACTAGAAATTAATAGGATAAGCACAATCATGTCATAAACTAGAAATTAATAGTATAAGCACAATCACAAAATTGAGTTATTTGGAAGGAATTGGATTTTTGGATTCACTGTCATTCATATATGTAGTTATAAATATAGAGTAGCCTTGAGAAAACTAGAATAGTTTAGATGTAGTTATAAAGTAGTGTACATACTATGTCATAAACTAGAAATTAATAGGATAAGCACAATCATGTCATAAACTAGAAATTAATAGGATAAGCACAATCACAAAATTGAGTTATTTGGAAGGAATTGAGTTTTTGGATTCACTGTCATTCATATATGTAGTTATAAATATAGAGTAGCCTTGAGAAAACTAGAATAGTTTATATGTAGTTATAAACTAGAAATTAATAGGATAAGCACAATCACAAAATTGAGTTATTTGGAAGGAATTGGGTTTTTGTATTCACTGTCATTCATATATGTAGTTATAAATATAGTGTAGCCTTGAGAAAACTAGAATAGTTTATATGTAGTTATAAACTAGTATGTAAACTGATTTACATACTATGTAAACCAGTTTACATACTATGTCATATGGTTTACATAGTTTATATGTAGTTATAAACTAGTATGTAAACTGATTTACATACTATGTAAACTGATTTACATACTATGTAAACCAGTTTACATACTATGTAATATGGTTTACATAGTTTATATGTAGTTATAAACTAGTATGTAAACTGATTTACATACTATGTAATATGGTTTACATAGTATGTAAATCAATTTACATAGTATGTAAACCGGTTTACATACTCTGTAAATCATTTTACATACTCTAAACTATAAAGTGATACAAGTAAAAATGTAATACTTATTGCATGAAGGTTTCTACTATAAGTTTATACAACAACTAGAAATGCCAAAGAAATATTTCAACTAAAGTAATTAGTTTATATGTAGTTATAAACTAGTGTACATACTATGTCATAAACTAGAAATTAATGGGATAAGCACAATCATGTCATAAACTAGAAATTAATAGGATAAGCACAATCACAAAATTGAGTTGTTTGGAAGGAATTGGATTTTTGGATTCACTGTCATTCATATATGTAGTTATAAATATAGAATAGCCTTGAGAAAACTAGAGTAGTTTATATGTAGTTATAAACTAGTATGTAACCTGATTTACATACTATGTAATATGATTTACATATAAATTGATTTACATATAAACTGATTACAAACTGATTTACAAACTCCATGCATTAATATAAACTGATTACAAACTGATTTACTTGGATTGATTTACAAACTGATTTACATAGTATAGTATGTAAACTGATTTACATATAAACTGGTTACAAACTGATTTATATATAAACTGATTACAAACTGATTTACAAACTCCATGCATTAATATAAACTGATTACAAACTGATTTACATAGTATAGTATGTAAACTGATTTACATACTATGTAACCCAGTTTACATACCTGTATGTATATTCTGTTTTGCTTAGCAAAAATAGAGTATAATCAATTCCTTCTAAATATATTTTCCAGCAAAAAATTGAACAACTCTCTGATTATAATTGTTGCTTACAATGTATTTCGATGAGAGCAGCAAGACAGCGAAATCTGTAATTCAGGTCGTATCTTTCTGGAAGATCAAAAGATTCAATAGCTTCGTATCTTCCTGCGCAGTGTAATAGGTATGAATTAGAGTAAAAGGATATTTTTGTAATTTATCTAATTTTGATATAACTAAAACGCATAGTTTTGAGCTTATTATTACTAGTTTTGGAAAATTTAACTTTTAATCAGAATTGAAGCTATTTAGGCAAATTACTCGAAGATTGGTTTTAGTAGGGGCTTGGTAGAAAAACCAGCGTACGATTCTAATCTGACATATTAAATCAATTCGAATCAATTTTTTTTTTTTTTTAATTTTAGTGTACTGTTTGAATTATTTGCTCATTTTTATTTCGTACAATTCAAATCAATAAATACGGGAGATAAATAATAAATGTAAATTGAAGCATTTTTTTATTTTTTATTTTTATCTTTATACTTTTTATTATTCAATTTTTTAAAATTATATATTTTATCTTATCTATTAAAATTATGAAATAAAAATTAAAAAATAAATTTTGACTCTAAAGCATTTTCCTTGATAATAATTTCTCACAATAAATTAGATATTATTTTTTATTTTTAAAATATATTTTACATTATATATATATATATATATATATATTAAACATTCATATTTATAAAATTTTTAAAAATATTTGTGCTAATTTCTTACTTTATTAACATAAAGTATCAAATTAATAGATTATGACTATCGGAACTCGGAAGCAATGAATAAATAGATTAAGAGCAAGGTAAGGACCAAACGATACCAAACACGTGTAAGTGTTAGAAGAGATTGACACAATATAAATATTTATTTAAATTCAAAGCATAATTTAATTAAAAGAGATTGACACAATATAAATATTTATTTAAATTCAAAGCATAATTTAATTAAAAAAGCAGAAAAAGTAGGCGCATTACAAGCAGAAATCTTTGCTACAATCTCTTCCCACCGACAATATTGGCTGAATCTAACACCTCCACTTCATTCCCAGTTCAAATCTTCTCGCAAATCTCAACCTCATCTTTCGCTATCTTTCTTCGTTTTGTTTTGAAAACTTCCCATTTTTTTTTTTATCTCTTTCTGTTGAACCAATCATTCTTATTATCTTCATCTCCTTCCACAAAATATCTGTTCCCTAAATTCTTAGCGAACTGAAAGCAACTACTTGAATTTGGTTTTTAAAAATCACAAACAGAACAACTGCGCGTTTAAAGAAACAGAAGAATACAGATTGCAAAAACATAGGCTTTCATCGTCTGTGTAAAAGCAGGTGAAAAAAGGAATAAGAGAAAGCATCCAAAGTCACTCTCATGGTTTACAACTCAGAGAAAAGTTCATCTCTTTCCCTAACATTCTATTCCCAATTTCAAGTACTCCATTCCTTATAAACCATCTTTACATCTCTGGATTTCATCTATGGCCTGCAAATTCATCACTTTATTCAAGAAATTCCCAGTTACCTTCCTTTTCATATCCTTGGTCTCGATACAATTTGGTTTTTCAGAAGAAATTCCCCTTAACATTGATCATTTGGGATCGCACGCATCAAACTGCAGCAACCGTTGGATCTACATCAGACAACTACCGTCAAGATTCAACCTTGATCTTCTCGCTAACTGCTCCGAGTACCCACTTTTCGGTGATTTCTGTCCTTACTTGGCCAATCATGGTCTGGGCCAAAAAACCCACAATCGTTCTCAGAGTTGGTACCGAACCGACCCATTAATGCTCGAGCTCATATTCCATCGTCGAATGCTTGAATACCCATGTCTCACTTCAGATCCTAATGCCGCCGATGCCATCTACCTCCCTTATTACGCAGGAATCGACGCTATGCGATACCTCTACGGCCCAGAGGTCAATTCTAGTGCCGACCATGGACTTGAATTGTATCGATTCTTAAAACAAGACATGCCTGAGATATGGGATCGTCATCTGGGTCTAAACCATTTCTTGGTTTTGAGTCGACCCGCTTGGGATTTCTCTCAACCGTTAGGCAATGACCCACCAGTTTGGGGCACTTCGTTTCTCGAGTTGCCCGAGTTCTTCAATATCAACGCTTTGACAGTCGAGTCCCGTGCTTGGCCATGGCAAGAACATGCTGTGCCATATCCGACGTCGTTTCACCCATCAAGTCTCTCTTTATTGGAATCTTGGGTACAGAGAGTTAAACGGTCCAAACGTAGCACTTTAGCCATATTTGTTGGTGGTGGAGGGATTGCCGCGACTCCAAATATACGAAGAAGCATTAGAAATGAGTGTGAAAATAACACACTGAATTCAACTAACAATGTTAAGTTTGATTTCTATGGTGGGTATTCAAGTTTGTGTGAGATTGTGGATTGTTCAAATGGGATTTGTGAACACGATCCAATAATGTTTATGAAGCCAATGTTACAGGCAAGCTTTTGTTTACAACCACCTGGTGATACTCCAACTCGGAGGTCTACATTTGATAGTATTGTTGCTGGGTGTATTCCAGTGTTCTTTGAAGAGCAATCTGCGAAGGCTCAATATGGTTGGCACATATCTGAGGATGAATTTCATGAGTTGTCAGTGTTTATTCCAAAGGAGGAAGTGGTTTTCAAAGGGCTGAAAATTTTTGAAGTGATAAAGAGCATACCAAGAGCTAAGGTTAGGAAAATGAGAGAAAAACTGATTAATTTGATGTCAAGAATTATGTATAGGAGGCATGGAGGAACTATGGGTTTGAGAGCTAAAATGGATGCATTTGATATTGCTATTGAAGGCACACTGCAAAAAGTTAAAGCCAGAATCAATGATGGTTTTTAATCATTCACTACTTGTTATTTTTGCAATTTTTTTTTTCAATCGATAAACACTCACCAAGGATGTGGGGGGAGGGAGGGGATGAAATTGGTGGGATTTGAACTTGTTTCCTCTAGTAGAGTCGTTTAAGTGAATTACCACTATAAACAAGGGCTTGTTATTTGCATTGTCATTGTATCTATTTCAGGTTTTAATTAGCTTTTAAATTTCATATATTTTTTTCTTTTAGTTATTTTCCCTTCATAAAATGCCAAGAGAGGTTATGTAACTTTATTCTATTGCCAATGAGAGGGATGATGTTAACAACTATGTAAAATACAACTACTAGAAAGTAAAACAAAGAATAATTTTGGATCAATGAGATTTCTATGTTATATAAATTTTATATAATTTATAAGTAATATAAAATATTTATATTTAATTTTAAAGAAAGTTAACTTTTATGCTACTTATAAACACTATTGTTGTTTAATATTTTTTAATAACGTGGGAAATTCTTTTTACATTCTAACAAAATATATAGTGCGAAAGGATAAGTGGTGAAACCTACATATGTACATTTCTAATCCACATAAATTCCTCTTGGTTGAATAATTTGAACTAATATTCATGAGGTTGAGTATACAAATGTTGATGCAAATTATCACAACCCAGAAAAACGTTATTCAAATTGAGTAAAAAAGAAACAAAATTTAAGCAAACAAAAAAGGAGTTGGTGAAGACCTTCAAATTGCTTAGGCAATACGTTCAAAAAATTGGCTTATCAGATTCTTCAGCCGTATTTTCGTAACAGATTTTCATTCCTACAGTAAAAGAAAATTTGGAGGATCGTATAAAAGTTGAAACATTAACCCATTTAATAGTAGCAAAGCCTCAAGTGTTGAGGTTTATTAGATCAAAAGATAAGCATTCATTTTGAGTATCGAATGTGGGGTTGGAATTTGAACATCAAACTGGGCACAAAAACCTTATAAATTCAACGCGTGGGTAGACTGCTTAGTTTTTTGTTTAGAAATGAGTGGCTAAGATCCTGTAGCTTTTACCAAAAGAACACATAAGTCTTGTTGTTATCAAATGGAACACAAAAATCTTGTTACTTTCAAAAAATTACCACAAAGGTTTTGTATCGAATGAAATGGGACCATGTGCTTGGCAGATGACCACCAAAGCAAGAGCATTTATGATTTTCTTGTTAGTATTGGAGATTATTATGATTAGGATATTATATAATTATTCTAATATTTTCCTAATAGTTTATGAGTCCTGTTTAGAGTCCTATTAGGATTAAGATTTTAGTTTATTATCTCTATAAATATCAATGTAGTTCTTTAATATTCTTAATGAATGAGAATTAGAATGTATTTATTTGACTTTTTGGTTCTCTTCTCAACCTACTTTGATTATCTATTATTTTAGTTTTCACATTCATTCTTTCATATATTTTATATCTATATTTCCTTCCGCTTTATATTTTAACATGATATCAGTATTCGATCTTAAACATGTTTTTATATTTTCTATTCTCTCTCTATCATCTACCATACATATACTCCTACTGTCATCGCAGTTTGCTTTAGTTTCTCTACTTTATTCGGTTACTAGTACTCCTCATCTTCAGTTTGATTTCTTCTAAATGTTGCTGGTTGGTTATTTGGTTTCGCCATTTAGCAAACTGCCACTGCCGTTGTTCACCACTATTGCTGCTGTCGTTCACGTCAACCTCACAGTCTCACGACTGTTAGTATCATCCATTTTCACCACTTCCGTTGTCGTCGTTTATGTCAACCTCATGACCTCATGACTGTTGGTATCAATCTTAACCTCACGACTTCGTAGCCACGTTTTCGAGAAAGATCAACCGATTCACCGTCGTTTTCTAGAAAGATCAACCAGCCCATCATCGTGTGCTGCTATCACCAATTCCAGATCTCACCAGCACTAAAGCACATTTGAAGTTTAACATCAAGTACAAATATGTATGTTGTAATTGTCCAAGCTGAACATAAATTATGTTAAGCTTGAGGGGGAGAGTTGAATATTAGATTAATAGTTAGTTTCCTTGTTAGTATTAGAGACTATTATGATTATGATATTAGATAATTATTCTAATATTTTTCTATTAGTTTATGAGTCTTGTTTAGAGTTCTATTAGGATTAAAATTTTAGTTTATTACCCTTATAAATATCAATGTAGTTCTTCAGTATTATTAATGAATAAGAATTAGAATGTCTTTATTTGACTTTTTGGTTCTCTTCTCAACCTACTTTGATTATCTATTATTTTGGCTTTCACATTCTTTCTTTCATATATTTCATATCTATATTTTCTTTCGCTTTATATTTTAACATTTATGATTTTCATAAAAATTAACCACTCTCAGCCAACACCCTCGAAACCCTGACACACAATCCCTCTTTCTCCTTATACTTGTGCCGCCAACTAGACCCTCAACAATACCAAGTGACAAAAATATCAAAAATTTTGAAACAGTGACCGTTTATTATACCTTTATTGTCAATTCCCCTATTGTTGAAATAGTTTAGGGAAAAATATTGGGATGATCGTAAAATTTTCATCCCATTCCAAGATGGTCCAATTGTGATTGTAAACTTTGTAGTTTGCTCTAATAAAAGACACCCTCTATGTTAAAGCTCAAGTAACCAACACATGTAATAATTATAAATAATACTAATTTGAATAATGATGTGTATTTCAATGAATGATTTAATTGGAGATATAAATTATATGTGGGATTTTAATTAAATGTATATAGGACAAAAGAAGATGTATTGCTCATTCACGAGTTTATATCATCTTCAACATTTTGTACAGAAACATTATTTCTAAACTTTTTGAAGTGTTGCTAAATCCACATATAAGCTATTTGGGTTTGATTTTATTAGTTTTGGATGGAGTCCAAAGCCAATAGATTTATTTTACATACTGAGAGATCATTTGGAATGTTGTGAAATTGTTCCAATATTCTTGATATTTGTGTCGTTGGATGATGTTGTAAGGCTGGGTGGTAGCAATAGTAGCAAGAAGAGGGATGGGGTGGGTGTTAAGGGGTTTATAGGGTGTTGGTTGAGGGTGGTTAATTTTTATGAAAATTAGAAAATGCCCTTGCTTTTGTGGTCATGTACCAAGCACATGGTTCCATTTCATTCAATGCAAGACGTTAGTGGTATTTTTTTTTTTAAAGTAACGAGATCTTTATACTCCACTTGATAACAACAAGACTTATATACTCTTTTGGTAAAAACTACAGGACCTGGTCGCCTTCACCCTTTATTAAAAACTGCTTAGTTTACTAGCCAAATAATACTAGTTTGAGCTTGCCAGCTTTCCTAATTTGCAATGATGTGAGTTGTGTTTTTTTTTTTTTTTTATATACATGTTAGGCATCTAAATCATCTAATTTCAGTTTGTAGCAAACCAAAAATGTCTAATTTCTGTAGGCATGCTAATTTTTGTTGTTGGATTCTAGATTACATGTCAACTTGTTATTTACTTGAACCATATCTTTTTCTAACTTCTAAACTGAAGCCTTTCAACTATATTCTTGTAGAACCATTAAAGATTCTTGCAAAATTTTGCGACAATAGTATGTGTACAACAGCAAGTGACTATGGTGTTGACCTACCGGTTGTTTGACCTTCGTCATTTGTTAGAATTGACTACTATTAATGGAACAATAACCATCACACTTCATCTAGATGTTTATGGTTTCATCTAGTCTATGTACACTTTTGGAGGGGAAAAAATAAAGATTGTCACTTATTTGTGTTACCCTTAAACAATAATGTGAGGAAGTGTTCTAAAACGTCCTCTTAGACTCACTACCATTATTGAACAAATTATATTCTAGCTTATCAACAAGAAATCATTTATCAATTCAATGAGTAAACATTTTAAAAAAATATTCATGCATTACCATTGGCATTGCATAAGGAATGCCTTCTGAAGTCATTGTAAGCTTGAGCAATACAATAGTGATCATCCCACTCATCCCTGTATGTTTCTGGTTGGGCACATTTCTTCTTGGAAACTGCAAAGTACATTTGTTTCGTCCATTCTTCAGTTGGTGAACACCCACATTCAACTGCTAGCCAGTCATTAGACTCAAATTGCAATAACACCAATACACAAATTTCTTCTAACCCTAGTAACCACCATATCTCATAAATAAAATCCCTTAACTCATTTGAGAATTTTTTACAGACACAAAACATTGTTTCCACATAGCGAATAAAAAAGATCAAGTATGCATTAATGAAATGTCATAAAGGATGCAAGTGTCACAACCTTGAGATAAAGGAAGATGCCTGAAATAATAAGTATCACAAATCCTTGAAGCCACTGTCAACAACCAATCACAATGAATAAAATTATAGTGGGTGATTGTACATGTAGACCACAAGGATGTTTTCAATCAAAAGGTAGTCAATCAAAGAATGTGAAATTACCTAATAGTCGGCCATGATATTAGTAAACCGCTTAGGTCTAACAGAAGCTTCAAGTTAAGAGTAAAACTCCATGACACCTTCCATCATTTCCTCTTTTGATGGAAGCACATATCGACCAAACAAAATACTTGCTATCCACTTCCTCTGAAGTTCACATTGGGGAAAAGGAATAATCTGTAAAGTATCAGTGAAATTTATTCAAATTTCAAATTTATGTATCAACTAAATATCCAATGAAATAAATTTAAAAAGATGAGCAGACTCTTATACCTTCCAGGGTAAACCAACAAAGGGAAGCCATGGAGCCAAGACTGGTGGTAATGTGTGTTTGTATAGCAGCCTAACACGATTGTCATCCACAGTTACAATGCCATTGGTTTCAAGAAAAGGGAAATAATATTTGTATCTTCAAGAAAATAAAAGCATATACTAAGAGTTAATAAGTATGAAATACCCCATAGGCATTCAAGTTCGAAGAATATAAAGGAAAAAAATTGTATGAGCATATATACCTTGTGCAGTGAATAATGACATCAATATAGATAGCGCACCAATCGCCAAAAACAACACTAGAATCTTCATTTGCACTCTTTACCTGAACACAATGAGCACATAATAAATTATATATATCTTCTTCCATTGGGATTCAAACAATTGTCTATACAAACTTTTCTTAATACACACCCTATTCTTGCTATGGGTGAGTACTCTTACAGTTTTACCATAGAATGAAGCCACATAATATCATAACCTAGCTGCTTTTTGATGGTTCCATCAACTTTGGATCTAGATGCAACATGGACCACTTTGACAACTCTAGCTATGTCTTGAGAAATGTCAACAACACTTGTTGAACTCCCTATCAAAATTACAACCTGTAATCCTGAATTATCAGTCTCATTTCCTTATAAATGTTCTCACAAGTTTCTTTTATTTGTATGGTAATTACAATTTATAGCACCAGAAGCACATGATATTTCTTACTGAACAAATGCTCTAAGAAAAATAGCATATTAAATCATTACCTACATGATGCATTCAAGGATTCTCAAAAACCAGTGTGTCAATTATCCCCTATCTTGTTAAAGTTTCTGAGTACCTAATAAATGGGCAACAAGTGGATATCTCAATCTTTTATGTAATTAACCATTTTGATAAAGTTCAAGAGTGGCTGAAAATGGTGGAGAATTATTTTGAATTTGTGGGAGTTGTTAAGTATAAACTAACTGGATTATTTTCTCATAAATTGAAGGAAAGTGTTTGTGGATTGCCTCAATATAATCAGTTTTGTTTTGTCCAAACTGGTTTCACTTTTTCAAGCTGTTTTACACAATTTGGTGAGAATAATTGTAGAAGCAAAAGGACATTGTTTTTATCAGTTCAAGCAAAGCCAGTATTGAGATTTGTTATCTTTGAATTTCAAAAGGAATTTCCAAACCACTATTGGAAGGGACACTATAAGGAGATAATAGTTAAAAAGAAGTTCGAGCAATGGGGAGTAGCTTTGTTTGTACCCAACCTTGTATATTGTTTCATGGAGTTCATTGAAAACTCTACTAATTATGGGCCCTGTCTTGAAGTTATTCATATAACAATCATTCTAACGGAGCTCTACTCTTTTGTTTGTAGACAAACTTTTTCATTGGAACTACTTGACGGCTATATTGTTCTAATTTACATTGGTGTTTATGGTTCAACCAAAAAATATCACATCTCATTAGTGGGTATAAAATTGAGTCTTAGAAATTATGCAGCAATGTGGTTGAAATTGTTCCTTTAAGTCCACATCACTTGCACTTGTACGATGTCCATGTCTAGTGAAGTTAAGTTTCTACTATGGGCTATTAATGTAGAATAGAAGATCAATTCTCACAAGCAAAAGAAGACAAATGTGTCTAAAGAAAGGAGTGTGGTGAATGATTTTTAGAACCTGCAGAATTTGGTAACATGTTTTATAATTGGCCTTGGTCTTGCTTCAAAATCTTAACAATTTTCAAGTGGTTAGTTCTTATGAATGCTATATTCTTGATCCATTTTCCTCATTCAAAAGAATACATATTTCATGTTGAATTTGTTTTCTCTGTTGATATAAAGGTTTCCAATAAGAGTCCTAAAGTTTGATTGTTTCATGAGCTGATCTTATTCGGCACATCAATCTTTATGTCTATTCTTTATGGAGATCACCATGAACAAATTGAAGTTGTTAAAATTGCTTGTCGGTAGCTTGGTACCTATATTGAATACAAGCATTTTGAAGAGGTTGTTGAGAATGTAGTACCTCAATGCTGGGATTCATTCTTTGCCACTCTGCGAGACCAGAAGCAATCAAATATCTTTATTAATGAGTTATTATTTGGTTTAGAAACTGGTATAGATGGATTTTTCATGAATGCAAGATTCAAAGCCTTGAGTTTCTTTTCAAATTTCAAATGGTTAGTTTTTGTGAGTACCATCTTCATATCTCACTTCTTTGCTTCCATGAAGAAACGAGAAGACCTTGTTCTACTTGGTGAGCTATCAGGACCTATTACTCACCTAAAGATGCTGCTGCAATTGAAGTGACTTCGAGGTCAAATTCTGTCGAAGAGGAGGACTATGATGCAGGATACTTAATCAACTTACATTTTCATTATGTTTATATGTTTACTGTCGTTTATTATTTTCTTAGTCGTTTTCTAAATTGTGCTTGCATCAAACTAATTTTGTCATCTAGTGATGACATGGCAATTGTGTTGTTGCTAGCACAGGAACTTGTGCAGAATGTGTTGGGCATAGTTATTATCTCACAAGCACACACCACTACCTTTCTTTATTTTTAAATGTTTGTTTTGTTTTATGTGTGAGTTAAGTAATATATAAACCAACTCATGCAACTTGTTGAAGTCAATTTGTTATTTCTTCTTTGAAAGCTTTGTAAAGCTATGTTATTGAATGAACTTTGAGATCCAATCGATGAATTGGTTTCTCAACCTTGAAGCTATTTTGGTTCAAGTTTTATCTTAAAGACCTCCTACGTCATATACCCATCTCACCTCTCTTCTTCGACCTTAACTTCCACTTCCCATCTTCCACCATACCCACAAATACAATATCTGTCTCAAATCTCACTAATTCATCAATCCTAAAATCTCTTGTGAAGTCCTTCAAATACACTAGTACCTCTCTATGACTTGGGAACCTTCTCAAGTCTTTGTCTTTATCATTTTCTCTAGCTACAAATGGGTATTCCCAATAATCCATTACTTCTCTGGGGAGGTTTGTGAAAAGGTATTCATAGAGACTCGAATGGACCAAGTCTCTACGTGAGTCAACTCTAAGCGGGTCAGACTCCACCTTGGGATTGTACACCCAGATCCCATCGACTTCATTTCCTCGCTCGAACACCAGCTCAAACACATAACTTTGTGGCCTTCCCGTTGTAGCTCATTTAGCAACAATGATCTCGTCAGAGCTGGCTTTGATTATCGCAACGTGGCGAGACGTGAGTGGATGGAATGGACAGTGCCTCATTGTCTTAGTGCAATTGGTTGGTCTTGTTTGGAGAATATTTTCTGTATTGGATGTATAGAAATTATGAGTACAGCAGGAGAGAGATATACACAAATTGAGGATTGAAAGTAGGAGAGAGAAAAATGTTGAACTATGAAAAATATGGGTCAAAGAATTTGAGTCTATCTCTTTCCTAAGATGTACTCAATTCTCAATACTTCTGTTGTATAGAAAAAAATTCTCTCGTTTAACCCTTGTACCATTTTATAATTGTTGGTTCATTGGTGTACAAAAACTCAAAATCACCGAATATATATTTTTGTCTCTCTATGAACAAAAAATTATTGACTTATTTTCTTTTATTTCCTTCTCTTTTGAGAAAATAATTGTGATTTAACATTATTAAGCTCAAGTATGTAAATATATTTTCAATAAAAAAAAAAAGAAAGAAAAAAAAGCATGTAAATATATTAAATTTGAGTGTTAATAATTGATGAATTTCATAATAACGAAGTGAATTAATTAAAAAAATTAAAACCTATTTTTGCATCTTCTTTTTTTCCATTTCATTTTTTAGAATAAAATTTATATTTTATACTATTGAGGAAGAATTGAGCTCACTTAAAGGTAGGGGTGGCAATTCGTGTCATAGCTTGTTTGACCGAATTGAAAAACCCGAATCGAACTAGATTTGCACCAAATATGGCCCAGCTCAAATAGCCTGAGAAAAAAACGAGCTGGGTTCGTGCCAGCCTCTAATTCATTTTTTTCCTGATCTGATAAATGTAAATAATAAAGCCCTAATAGTAAATCCCTAACATCCCAAATCGCGCCCTCGGTTTCCCATTTTCCCTCTCACTGCTCTCGTCTCTCTCTCTATCTCTCACGAGTCAACAGTCAGCTGTCTGTCATTAGATATTCAATCGTCTACCGTCAGCCGGTCAGCCATCGCCTCCAGCTGTTTCTATCCACTAGGCACCAGCACAACACCAGTCCGCCAGCACAACATCAGTTGCAGTTCTATCTACCAGGACCGCCACCAATTCTAGTGATTCTGCATCGTAGCTCTCCCGCCGTCCATCTTGTTATCCATTGAGGTTATGTGGTTTTTTTAATATGAAGTTTGGTATTCATCAATATCCATGAGCAATTGTCGTTCTTTTAAACCATCTATATCTGAAATGAGTACACATTGTAGTTTTGTTAATTGATTTTCAATATTTCTTCACAATAACCAAAATGATGTTTGTTCCACCATCTAAAGTCTTTAGGTAATTCGTAATTGTAAAGAATTTCCATGGAAATTAGTTTGAACATAAACTGAATTTTTTATTTTCCATGCTTATTTAACATCTCCTAACTTGTATGATCTCAATACCATGATGCTATACATCTTAAAGGTTTATTATTTGAATGGATTGGTGCATGTAATTGGCCCATGATCCGATGCCTGATGTACAAATTATAGTACTCGCAAGTGTACGAACCACTTGTAGCAATTGATAAGCAAACCTTCGAGGTCGATCTCTCAAGGAATTGCAATAGTTTTAAACAACATTTTTCTTAATCTAATTAGAGTCCTAAAGCAACTAAAACACTAACTAAATAAAATCCTAGTAAAACTAAAACTCTAAATAATTAGAATTCTAAATCTAATAAAACTGTAAAACGAAATTGGATTTGTGAGCAAGATCAATGGTGTTGAACAATTAAAGAAAACAATTATGCAAACTTTGAATTTAACTCAAAAAGGTTTTCAAATATCAATGGAGGATATATGGACGTTTAGTTTGGTTGACCATGCTTGCATCGAAAAGTTATGGTGAATTAACATGAACGTTCTAATAAACAAATATTACCGATTTTCCTTTTAATTATGAAAATTCTTACGATCAGGTAATTCTTTTTGTTGATTAACTAAATAATATCTTACGATCGGGTATATTAAATAGCAATCAAATTATGCACAAGGAAAAATATGTCAATCAAACCAATACCATGACTAGGTTATCAATTTGAAATTTTGATTAAATTTTTCAAAATAAAGTCAAGGTGACGTTCCTAAAATCAAACCCTAATATTTTTCAACCTAATTATGAATCTCAAATTGACCCATAAAAATCCATAATTAAACATCTAAAGATGCTCTTAATGAAAAGGTAATTTTATTTATCTTAAAATAATAAAAATATTCACCATAACAGTTCTAATAAACATGGCAATACAAACAAACACCCATAATAAAATTAGCCACCTATGTTCGAATTAATATTCATAGAAAAATTTAATTAAACATACACCTCAAAGAAGTAAGAAGAAGAAAAAGAAATTCTATAACAAAAAGAAACCCAAATCTAAATATCATAATTGGATTGGATGACGTTATTCTTCAAAAGCTTGATCTTCGATCTTCAATAGCTTCTTAGATCCTTAAAATTGATTATCTTGCTTCTTTGAGTGTGAAAAAGCTCCTAAAATTTGATTGAGTCTTTTGTTGATTCGCAAAATTGAAGTGTTGTAAAAGGGAGAATTAAAAGAGTATTTATATGTGTAAGGGTTACATAGAATCCTAATTGTCCCAGGAATAGGCACCCTGCGACACAACTATTTTTCCACCGCGGCACAACAATAAATTTGAAAACAATGGTGAAACTCGAGAGGTGCTCGCCGCGGCACAACTTTTCCTCACTGCAGCGCGCGTTGCATTCTAATTCTTCACAGGTATCCTTTACATATGTGTTAGCTCGTTATGTACGGCTTACATAATTTGACTCGTGTTGCCCTTAAATTATGATCCGAGCACCGTAAGTGTTCCATCTATGCATGTTTGAATTATTCAACTTATTTGATGCTAAAAATACCTGAAATACACTAAAATATACCCATGATTCTGAATTGATAGATTTATAAAAATAATCAAATAAACGAGTTATAACAAATCTATTTTTAACAATTAAGCACAATAAATCATGAAATCTTAATATTTTTCAAGCACTTATCAATGCCCTAATTTGCAAATTTCTCACACTCTGCATGTGAGAAATGTTGAAACCAAGTTGATGAAGCAATAGGTCTGTCAAGTCTTTGTTTTATATTATGTATTATTTTCTTTTATTTGTCCAAGTAAATGGTAAACCAAAATATCTAAGATCAACCCCTTCAATATTATCCATGAAATCTCTAAGTCTATTAGGCCAAACAGAAACTGAAAAATATGCTATATTTTAATTCTTTTACCTATCTGTGTATGATAAAAGAAAACTATGCTATATATTTCAAAATTAAAAAAATATTAATAATCTAGCTGAAATTAATGCAGCCATAAACTAAACACATGATAGTCTAAATAAAAGAAAATGTTGCACAACCACTGATGTTCATTCTTGTTGTTGTCTTTACTTTAAATTTATTTTTTTTATCTTTAGTTATTAACTTACGACACATTGTTCAATTTCAATCAAAGAATTAATATGGAGGTAGACGGAGATGAAAGAGCTAATATAGTGGAAAATAAGGTAGAAGAAGATGAAACAACCACTAATGTTCTTCCAGATTCAAAGAGGCAAATGGTGATGTCAAAAAGATCATGGATATGGGCACACTATGAGACTCTTCCTTTGGGTTCTGATAAAATTTCACGAGAAAAGTGCAAAATTATTGTGATCAAATCTATTAAAATAGATTTGAGAATGGAACATGTACTTTCACTTGCCATTATAAAAAGTATGCTATGAGAGATACACGAGATGTGGGTCAGATGATTATTAAAAAATCTAAGAGTATGGTTTCATGTCGTTTTGAATTTAATCCTGAAAAGTTCAGGGAGTTATTAGTTAAAGCTATTATTTTACACGACTTGCCTTTTCAATTTGTAGAATATGAGGGCATTAGAGCAATTCTTAATTATTTATGTCCAAGAATTCACATAATCTCTAGAAATACAGCAAAAGCTGATACTCTTATGATTTATGAGAGAGAGAAGTTAAGAACCAAAATAATGGTAGCTACATGTTCTGGTAAGATCAGTCTCACTTTTGATTGTTGGTCTTCAATTATAACTGATGGATATATATCTCTAACTTGTCATTTTATTGACAATAATTGGATCTTACACAAGAGAATTTTGAATTTTGAATTCATGACTCCTCCACGTAATGGTGAAACACTTAGTAAACAAATTTATGATATGTGTTATGATTGGGGCATTGAAAAGAATTTATTTGGATTGACATTGGACAATGCTTCATCAAATGATACTTGTATAGATAAGTTAATTACCCGATTGAATGAAAACAATGTACTTGTGGCTAATGGTAAATTTTTCCATCTTCGTTATTGTGCACATATTATTAATTTGGTAGTGCAAGATGGATTGAAAGATATTGATTTTGCAGTTGGAAAAATTCGAGATAGCATTAAGTTTGTGAAAGGATCAAGTGCATGAAAGCAAAAAAATGGATAAGTTGTGTTCTAATGAACTCTAGTTGCAAAACTAAAAAAGGCTTGAGACAAGATGTTTCTACCAAGTGGAATTCTACCTACCACATACTTGAAAGTGCTTTATGTTATCATAAAGCATTTGAGTACTTGGCATTTGTTGAACAAAGTTATAAGTATTGTTATACAAAAGATATGGAAAAAATTAACAATATTTGTGAATTTTTTATAGTATTTTACGAGGTCACTAATCTTCTTTTAGGGACAAGATATTCAACTGCAAATTTATATTTTCTTCAAATGGCCAATTGCTATGTGATTTTGAATGAGAAGGCAAATGATAGTAATGACTATATCAAGAATATAGCCAGACAGATGCTTCTAAAATTTGAAAAGTATTGGTATGATTTTGTCCATAGTCGTGGTTTTTGATCCGCACTATAAGTTTCAGTTTGTGAATTTTATATACAACTAAATATATGGGTATTCTAATTCTATCTCATATCAGGATGTGAAGAAAAATTTGTTTGAACTATTTAGTGGATACTCTAAAGGTGGTTATATTTCTAATCAAGTTTCATCAAATAAAAGTGTATGTATGGATATTTCAACTAATCGCAACAATGATTTTCCTACTAGGAAAGAAAAATCTGCTTTATTTAAAGTAAAATACTTAATTAAACTTTTTAGCTTTAGATTATGTAATAATTTTAATATTTTTATTATGGTTGTAGAATTTTAATGCATTTGATGAGAATTTTGTTCCACCAAAGAGTTAATTGGAATTATATTTGGAGAAAATTCCAACCTTGATGTTCTTACACATTGGAAGTCATACCAATATAAATATCCTAATGTTGCCTCCATGGCACGCGATATCCTAAGTATTATTGTTACTACGGTTGCTTCAGAAACTGCTTTTAGTGTTGGTGGAAGAGTTCTAGATCAATATCGTACCCAACTATTGTCTAGTACAGTTAAGGCAATTGTTTGCACTAGAGATTGGTTATTTGCTGAAAAAGATTATTTTTTAATTAACAATTTCTTCTTATTATGATTTGTATATCAATAAAGAATATATTTAACAATTTTTATTTATGTGTTTAAGATAAACCATGTGAGGAGTTTGCTGAAAATATTGCAAGTAAGCTGACCATTGAAGCTGGTACTCAAAACTCTAATAGCATGGTTGTGCTTAGAGATCAAGATGCTAACTAAAGGTATTGAGGTATAACTAAAGACAGTTTAATTTCTTATTTACCTTTAGTTATGTTCACTAATTTGTGCCAGTTTATGGATTATTGTTGGCATCCTTATCATGCATGTTTCCAGAAGTTCTTTTTATTTTTGTAACTATTGACTCTCATTAGTCCCGTCACTCCACTCGCTTTTACGTGGTACATATGTTCATAATTGATCTCTATTTATTTTTGTTACCCTTCTATAGAATATGAAATTATATGGTATATTAAAACCTGGTACTATATGCTATTCTTGTTTGTGTATTGCATATGATTGACAATCAATATCTAGGTTTCTTTGCCAATTCTCAGCATGCATCTGATGAAGGTCATTAACATGTCGCTCTATTCCTTGTATGTAGCTACTTTATATTTTATTTAAAGGTTTGAGCAAGATAGTGGCTGATTTTTTAGCACAATAATTTGCCTTGAAATATTGATGTGTTTTTTTTTTTTTTGGAAAATGCTTAATGATTTTGAAGAAATTAATACAATTGTATAATAATTTTGACATTGCTTTAAATATTTTGCATTATCATGTTTAATGTGGAAGTATCTCTTTCATAAACTTTATGAAAAATAGTGGCTATGCATATATTTTTTGTGTTATAGTAATTCTCGTGATTCTTTTTATCAATTCAATTCTTACAAGTATTGAGCTATGACTATCTAGAGTTAAAAGTGAATGAATTTGTATGAAAATTTTAGTTAGTTAACGAGTTTTCTTGGTTGCATGAAAAATAGGATTGTATAAAATCCTATTAACTAAAAAAACATGTAATTAATAATTCGAACTAATTTTGACCAATTTAGACCAGGTCGTTTGTGTTTGATTTAGGTTCAGGTTGACAAATGCTAGCTCGAATTAAATATAAATTGAGCTAAAATTGAATTAATTTTAGCTGTGCTAGCTCGGAACAGCTCGAACTAGCTCACGAATTGCCACCCCAACTTAAAGGTAAACAGAATAGTGACGATTGTAGGATGAGTATTGTGTACAGAGACGGACCCATACAGTAGCTACACCGGGCTTGAGCCCGGGTAGCTTTTTGAGATTTTTTTTTTTTTTTTAAATTTAATAAATATTACTAATATTTTGTAAAGCACAATATATTATTTATTACAAAAATTTTATAAATAAATTTAAACTAATACACCATTTTTTGGTCTTATATTTTCTGCAACTCTACTCCTTTTCTGTTATATAATTATGTTCTATGGTCTATTGCTTGCTGCTCAATCAAGTTAAAGTTTGGTATTTTTTTTAAAATCTATTAAAATTATCTATATAATTTTTTGAAAAATATTATATATTTAAAATATTTGTACTTAAACTTACAATTAAATTAATAAATATATGTTATATCTCTTAAAAATTGTAACTTTTAAACTTTTATCGATAAATATTGTATAATTATTAATTTGAGTGGTTATGTAAATATAAATTTGTATATATTTAGCACTCTTATTTTTTCATAACAGTTGACTATTATTTCTTTAAATTTATTAAACCTTATATGATAATTGATAAATTTTATGAAGTGTCGTCGAAACAACTTAAATAAATTTTTTTTTTGTTTTTTAAGTTTATATATTTTTTTGTTTGCCTTTTAAGTTTATATATATTTTTAAAATTTTAGTTATAAATTTTGATATTATAAATATTTTTTTTTTAATATATATTAGCCCTGTTAGAAAAAATTTTTTGGTTCCGTCCCTGATTGTGTAACGAGTACAAACATGTTCCATTTAAAAAGTATGGACAAGACACGATTAGATAACATCCATATGTGCACCAATACATAAATTATGAATAAAATTTTCCATTTCTTTGTTTAAATACGTGGATAAACCAACTTTTTTATGTGTTCATAATTTATGAATCAAGTGAGAGATATGAAGAATGAAAAATATGTATGTATTTTCTCTGGTCCAACACTAATCAACAATTCCTCCTTTCACATAAGAGTTGGAAGTCAGTTAAACGATGTCATTTGAAAAGTATATATATATATATATCTTCGTTTCATTGCTTCAGAGATACTTAACACCATCTTAAACAAAACCCATTATATTCTGTACGTGCAATTCTGATAAAAAAAAGAAACTGGACGGACCCACGTATTTTCTTCCTTCCCTAAAGTTTCACCCCAATCTTTTTCGAGTCTACTCTAATAATTATACTAGCTTTTGTAATTTGCTACTGCATTCACTTATCTTCATTGTGGAAAAACATCGAACATCAACTTTGATCCACAGTTACAATCAGAACAGATTCCCCCTTTTGGATGGACTAGAGAAGAAAATATTATAAATGAAAGGTTAAAATGAGAAACGAGATTATGTATAATCATCTTTTCAATCAAATGTATTAAAAAGCTTACCTTCTCATGTAATTGTTCCGATCAAAAGGTGGGAAGTGTTCAGAACGGGGGACACATTCACGTACGAGTTGAATATTCTCTTGCCATTTAACTAAATCTATTTTGTCTACTTTCATATCACATACTACACATTTGTGCGCAAGACCCCCAACCTGCATGACCTGCAGTTTACAATCTGTGCACCATAACAAGTGTTTGCATGGAAAGTTGGCCCATAACATCATACGCTGATTACATGAAAAGCATTTTCTCACGTTGAGGTTTTCTCTATAAGCCTGCATTTACCATTATATTATATAAGTAAAACCAACATGATATAATGCATATGTTTTGACAAATCTAACAGAGAAAATCAGTTAGTTGACCACTTACTTTATAGAAATCAAACTCACGAAGAAAGTACAGGGATGGATTGTTCCTTTTTCTGGCAAGGGCTTCTAGAACCAGATGTTGTTGGTGCCTTTTAACTTTTCCAATAACCTCCTTTACATGCCCTCCTTTTACATTCTCGGAATCCTTAATACTTGCATTGTACTCTTCCTGTAGCAAGAGTTTAGGGTCTTCATCCAAGAACTCAAGAAACCTTCCCGGTTCACGTGGCAACAATATTTCCTTTGGAGACAAATTATCATCATGACACCTTTTAGATGGGTTCATTTCCCCAAGCCTTTTGTAACTCAATACACCATTTTCCAATTTAGTGTCCTTAAAACACTTGGAGTCAGTAGAACAATCATCAATTGACGTAGCAGTAGAGGATGTAGCACTAGAGGCTTCATACGTTAATCTGACAGTATGAGGCCTTGGATTTGGCACAAGGACCACGTGATTGGCAGGACCACATCTTCCTATGGGAACAACCTTTGTGTAACAAAGGTCAGAGAAACATTTGATAAAATCATTAAGCTTAGAGTAGCCAAGAGAGGCATGATCCAGTTTCAAGCCAAATTTAGCCCTGAAGTCTCCCTTAAGAGACGAGAGAGCATACTCTCCATCCCTTGGATCCTTTGACAGGTGCTGCAAGAAGCTAGGAAGCCACTTCTTAAAAATCTCTAGCCATAAAGGCCTGTTTTCATCCTTCAAGGCAGGGCTTATGTGTTCTTGGGATTCATTGATACATGTATGTGTTAGACTTTCTAGAAACTTATCAGCCCAAGACGTTTGCTCAAGTAATCCAATTTTCATAATCTTTTTTGTTGGTGTCTCTGCTTGAGTTTGAGATTGGCAATTTTTCTCTGGTTTGTTTTCTTGTGATGACAGTTTGTCTTCAATCATTAAAAGACACTTTGGGATTACGCTTTTAATCTCAACTTGCTTGCCCATTACAGAGACAAAGTGTGCTTGAACAGCAGCAAAAACAGATCTCTCATCTTTGAAAGTAACAAAACCAAATCCCCGAGACTGTACCTCATTCCCTGCCTGAGCTACAATTACTTTAGCATCTTCCACTGACCCAAATTGGTCTTCAAAGAACTTGGCTAATGAATCTATTTTGCACATGGAAATTGTCAACAATGAAAGAAAGACCATTATGGATAGAATGCAGTGAAGCCAACATGAGTTTGAAATAGATGAAATTAAAGTTTCAATAGGTTGCTAACCAGAGTCCACTGAAGAAGGAAGTCCTCCAACAAAAATTTTCCGTTTGAGATATTTTGCAGCAGGATAATGTTTGTGATCAGTTCCTTGTTTAGCTAGCTGCTCTACGTTGTGGGAATAAAAACACTTAGACCCTCTGATGCATCCACGAGGCGAGGAGAAGAACTTACAAATCTCTGTCTTTGTGCTGAAAAGAATTTCAAGGCACTTAATAATTTTGAGTCTCACATGGTCAAACCATATATACAAATGAACACTAAATACCATATTACTTTTATGACTCTAATCGCAGCAGTTACCTGTAAGAACAGGTCTCTTCATCTGTCATGGTTAGAAGTGCTTCACGACTGTCCAAGAAAATCTCATGACTATGCAAAGAAGCTAAAAGTTTTGGTTGGATGGGGAAGTTACGGTTCACTGCATGTAGTGCTAAGGATATAAGCTAGGATATCTGAAACCAAAATAATAAAAAGCTGAAATTCAACTTACTGAGAGTGATGTTTGTTGGATTGAGCATGAATCGCATATCTTGCGAGTTGGCCAAGTCTATTGGTCTCTGTCTACTGGTGATAGTTAAGTGGACGTACACAAACAAACATGTATAAGATATTAAGATGTTATAATCAAAATTAACATTGACCAATTACTCAGAGACGCTTCTGGAATAGTAAAAAGTAATTAAGAAATAGAAGAGAAAGTTCTAACCGCAAATTGAGAACTTCGCTGTTTGCGTCCCAGCGCAAAAGAAGCTCAGCACAATCAAAATGATCATTCTTCACTGCAAAAAACAATGGGGTTTCTTTCATTTCTGTCTTATAGTTAACAACATCTGGATCTTCCAATAAAAGAACCTGTTAGGCAAAAAAAAAAACCAAATTTATGCATCAACAATTTGTCTTTTAGATGACAAAAGGACAATTGCAGAATAGATAAGAAAATTGAAGAGCAGGAGATGATATCATATTCATACTTGTAGCGCCTCTGAATTACCAGCATTGGCTGCAATATGAAGTGCTGTCAGCCCTAATTTGTTTTTTTGGCACACTCGAGCACCCTTCCGTAGGAGAAGCCATAGAAGTCTGGGAACAAGAAGGCAATAGTAAATTTAAAAAGAAAAGGAAATACTCTGATATCCTTCTTCATAGTATCGTATTAAACAATCAAGTGTACGTTCCTTGGGATAGACCTCATCTTCTGTTCGCACCAGCTCGACCATCTTGAAGTTTTAAGGGACCAATGAAGCGCAGAATTTCCTTCCGCATCAACATCATTTATGTCTATATTTGTCTTCAAAAGCAATTCAACGATGGGTTGATCTCCAGCCTATAAAATTACAATTAAAACTTTGAACCAATGATGGCAAAATAAACCAACAATGTTTAAGAGCAAAATAGAAGACTTTAAGCTTACCTGAACTGCACGGATTAACAGTGACGTCACCTTCTTGTCCGTACAACAGCTTTGAGCCACAGTCCCGAAGAGTTGAAGCAACTCTATCTCCGAAATCAAAAGCTTCCGTTTCTCGGTATGCTCACTTTGAGAAGTGCCCGAATGTTTGGCCTCTGTCGACGTCGTCGTTGAGCAACCCAAGGACAAAGCTTTCCGAACAACGTGTTCGTAAATGGTCAACTTCTCCTTGGGACCCGAATCAATATCTCGAAACTCTATAACCCATTCGTTAATCTTGTCTGCGATAAAAATGAGAAGAGCCGCTAAAGCAACTACTTCACCTTCAACGGCCTTTGCACACGCCAACTCTGCTATTTCCTTCGTTTTCTCACACAACATTCTAACCACACTCAGATCCTGAACAAAGTGATAACCAGTAAGTCACCTTTAGCTTTCTCAATAAATTTGCGGATGCACAGATTATGCAAAACAGTTTTTTCAGTTCAAATATATATTTACTTCATTATCGGCCAAAAAACAAATGAATGAACTTTCCACAAATGCATTTCTCTTTCGTCAAAAGAAAAACCTTATCCCCGAGAAGGATGATCAAATCCTCGACCGAGTGACCATCCGGATTCCAATTCAAGTCCAACCTGAAATCACGAGACGGTTTATTTATTTAATATTTAATTTAATAATTTACTTTAAAAATATTAATTTAATTTAATTTAACAAATATGTATTTAACTATTTATTCCTATCTCAAAAAAAAAAAAAAACAAAAAAAAAATATTTCTTTATATTTCTTGCTCGATGACAAGGTATAAAGTAATAAAAAGCGGACTGAGGAGATTAAAGCAAATTTTCTAAATGAAGAAACTTCTGCAGGAAGCTTCATCGGGAAGGATATAGCTTTTGCCTTTTACGTACTAAAACGAAAAGGACGTGCATTTTTTCACTTTACCTTAAGCTTGAGAGAGACAGCTCAAGAGCAAGCTGTGCGCAACCGTCCTTTGTCCTAAGTTCCGTACGGGCGCGTTTTCTGAGCAACAACTCAACACACCGCGTCGCCTGTGACTCGGCCGCCGTATGCAATGCCGACTTCCCCGACTCGTTCATCTCGTTAACCAGCGGAATCGTGCCGAGCTCTCCGCCCAGCAAAGCCGAGGCACAGTCCACTGAGTCAAACACACAGCAGAGGTGGAGAAGATTCGATACAATGCTTCGGTCTATATGTTCTGAAAAGGCATCAATGAGTTGCTTCGACTGTGTCACGAGCTGATTCTTATCATCTTGATATATGAAAAGGAATAGGCGCATTTGGGCCTCATTCTTGTTGAAGTTTTCGCTCTCTAAGTTCCAGAGGCCATCATCGTCCTTCATTGTCATCTTTTCAAGACTACATGCAGAGTCTTTACATTTCGTAAGCGAGTTGAACAACTCAGTAACTCCATATCTTTGTACTTCCTGCGATTGATTAGGATCGTTAGTAGGCGGCGACACACAATTAGTCAGGGTAAAATAAGATTGATAGGAATAAAGTTTATTTCCTTGGAAAACTGAAAATTTGTTGAGAACAGAGTAACAGAATGGGATGAAATTTTTACTCGTTTCATAAATTCATTTGTCAACCTAGTCCATTTGATGCACAAAAAAAGAAGAGAAGACATTAATATTTACGGAAGCAGTTTAGAAATCTCCAAATATAATGTCGGATTTTCCGAGAAAATCATGAGCTCATCCCAAACTATTTCAACGATTTGTTCACTCTCTGATGGACACAAGTTGAACTAGAAACTAGATCATTTCAATAATTAAATGCAAGATAATAATGTTTAGAATGGGTAGATACCTGCAAAAGATCCATCTGAAAACCCTAATTTTTGCTCGGAATCAACTTCACAAATCTTAAATAGCATACAAAAATATTATATCTAATCAAAAACCGAAATGAGAGAAATGTATATTTAATAAAAAAGAGTAATGTAAATTTGAGTGTAATTAAATTGCAGTATGTATATTATTATATATGCATTTTTTAAATTAAGAAACCCTAGATGTCAGTAGTCTTTTGCCACGTTGTAGAAAAAGTGGATAGTCCTTGTCACTAATGAGACAGAAAACTATTAGGAGTTTTGGAGGGAAAAAGCAAAGCGTTGTAGAAAATGTGCCGGACTTCAAATGACTTTAAGATGGATGTGCTTCACCGCCTTCAAGTTCAGGTATTTGATAATTTTTCTAAATTGACCCTGCGTGACATTTGACTCCAAAATAAAAAAAAAGTGGATATTAAGTGTGATAATTTGTGTTATAATTTAATTGATTAAATTAAATTTAAATCGAAAAATTTAATATAATAGGAATTGAATTAAATAGTTGCAATTTATTCATTTTGTTATAATAGTATGTTATATTATTTAATGTGAATGTATTTAGCATTTAAATCTATCTAACTTTTTAAACAAAAAATAATAATATTCATTTTTAATTCTAATTAGTACTATGAAATTTTTATTTTTAAATCAATTGGATATTAACTTTTAAAGTAAAACTTAAAACATTTTATCAATCCATCTCTTTTCAATTAGTCTATTAATCATAAAATTATGTATTATATAATAGTTAAATTTTTATTATTATGTATATAAAAAATTTATATTTTCGTGTGATATTTTAAAGTATTCAACTTTTCATTTTTTGATAAAGATCTTTGTTTAATGTATTTATTTTTATTTATTTTGTTTAGTGTCTAAAAGAAATTTTATTGGGACTTAGAAACTCTTTATTCTAAATGTGAGTTTTTATGAACATACAACGGCCTCTAACTTTGCATGGTAGGGTTTGATGGCATTTGCTTATTGTGTAATCAATTTATAAATTAATTTCTTGCTTTAATAAACGTATTTTTTTAATAAAAAAAGTCATATTAACTTAAAAAAATATGTAATTAATAATTTGAAATAATTTGAGCTAATTTGACCAACTTATTTGTGTTTGAATTGAGTTCGAACTCAAACTCGAATTAAATTTAAATTAAATTATATTAATTTTAGAACAACATAACTATTACTACCCCGGTAGATATGGCAATTTATAGGAGATATTTTAGAATTAATTACTTGGTTTAGACCGATTATATGATATATTAGCTTTTTAACTTATGTAACTAAACTGCAGAGTTTTGACAATACAAATTTTACGGCTTTGTCCTTAGGTCATTTACATCGTTTTGTTATTCCCTCAGCTTCCTTAATTTCGCAGAAATTGAAGCTTTGTTTTATTGGCTGTCGACCAATCTGTCCTTTTTCATTTACTGGTAATTTTTCATTTTTTGTTTCTGTAAATATTTTCGAGTGGGGTACTGGTTGTCGTTTGAGTTTTTAAAGCTCTGTTCTTTCAGTCACTAACAAATGGAGTTTTCCTTGATATTGCATCATCTGTTCCTTGATATGTCATGAAGTTACTAATAGCAACTCTATAATTTCTCTGAAAAATGTGGATATTTATTTGCAATATCACTTATTAGGTTTTGTTCTCAAGCTTTCAACTATGTCTGCAATCACCCACTGGAAGAAGAAGAACAACAACTTATGAAATTTGTACATTCACATTTTGTATGTACAGGTTACATACACATTTATTTTGTATGTAACATGTACATTCACATTTTGTATGTACAGGTATGTGAATGTACAAGTTACATACAAATTTGTATGTACAGGTTACATACAAAATATATAGGTTACATACAAATGTCTATAATCACAGTCCCTACTCTAATCTGCACCTTTTTCTTCGCAATTAAATGCCCACCTTCTTCTTCACAATTACCTATATAGCAAAGATATGTTAAAAATTACTTGAATCTGATTCACAGTTTTTGTGCTGAAACTTAAAGGTAAGATGTACATACAAAAATGTAAGGTGTACATACAAAAATATAAGGTGTACATACAATAAAAATATATTGTAAAATGACAGAATTTTAAGAAATTGGTATCAGAGCCATAAATATAAAATATAAAAATAAATATAAATTAATAATTAAATTAAAATCATTTTAAGTATATACAAAAATTTTCAAAAAATATTATAAGCTTTACATACTTATAAATTAAAGAAATGAACAAAAAGGATATTTTAGTAAAAATTGTATCTAATACTTAATTGAAACTCACCGTTTCAACCTAAAAAAATGCTATTTAAAAAAATTGACATTTTTTATTGTATGTTTGCTATTTGAGTAAATTACTCGATATTTTAGTAATGCATAAAAATAAATAAACTGCCCTTGTTGAGCTTACATTTTTGAAGTCCAATCAAGGAGACACGCCTTGGACCTTAGTATCTTGGAGTCGGTGACTGAAATAGGGGATATATGAATAGAAGCTACAGTTGGACAAAAATAGCATGATTTTAGTCTAATACGAATCGTTTTGCAGTATAACTAAAGTTTGCATTTACAAACTTACCCTTAGTTAATATTTATATTTTTGGAAGCTGTACGAAAATTAATTTACATTTTTGGAAGTTATACGAAACATTACGTAAGTTTCTGGAAAGGTTACATAATTGAGAAAACGATGATGAACAGTTCCGTCAACTGCTGCAAGCCGTTGTCAATCATCTCTTACCACTGATCTGCATATGTATTCCAGCATCCTCGTCACATTCCGATGTCCACCACTTGATAGTTAATGTTTATATTTTTGAAAGTAGTACGGAAATTAATTTACATTTTTGGAAGTCGTACGGAACATTATGTAAATTTTTGGAAAAGTTACAGAATTGAAAAAGAAAATCAATTTGAAGAACACGAAGAAGGTTTGTCCCTTTCTTCTTCTTTTTCCTTTTTTTTTTTTTTTTTTTGCAATATACAGAAACTCTGAGAGATGGAGAAGCGTTTGAAAAATGGCAATGAAAATTCTAATGGATCTAGTAAAGTAAGTACAAATCTCTCTTAGAAAATAGTTCAAAATTATTGTCGTATAACTCACCTCAATTCCACTTTTTTTAGATTTTGTGGGGCACACATCGTGTAACATGCTAATGGCTTGGTATGCTTAGGTTTTCATTTTATGGGGTGAGGTATTGAAATCTGGATTAAGAATAGGGTTGGAGCTTTTGGATGGCTGTCGACTGAGTTGAATGATATCAGGGAGAGAAAAACTAAAATGAAATTGAGAGGCTAGGTTTATGTAGAAGGGCAAAATTGTAAAATCTTCCTTCTATAACGACGTCGTGCCGCGGGAAATGGAAAAAATGTAACTTACGTTGATCTAGCCTTTATTATAAGTCTTTATTTCTAGTATCTTGTATTAATTGCCAGAAATGGCCCAGAAAGGAAAAAAAAAAAAAAAAACCAATCTTTTTACATAAAATAGTAAAATGATTGAGTTTTGATAATAAAAAAAAAAAAAAAAATTTACACTTCCAACCCTTAAATCATTTAAGTTCAAAAATTTAAATATAATTTTTATATACAATTTAAATTTAAATATAATTTTTATATACAATAAAAATATATTATTTTAAAATAACAAAAATTATAAAAAAATTAAACAAAAAATTAAAAAAATAATAGAAATAAAGACACAAAATATTTTAGAATGTTTTTCTCAAGAAATGATATTTAGTAAAAAAAAAATTTGAAAAAATTCAAAAATTCAAGTTAAATCTTAAATAATGCGATAAATTTAAAGAATCGCCTTTTTCTAAAATAAGAAAAATGTTTCCTAAAAAATTATAGTTTATTATAGAATAAGTAATAAAGAAATGAGTATAACTATGATAGATGCAAAGGAAAAATTTAACATACCATTAATTGATAAAGAAATAATGATAAATAAATTATCAAAAAATTTACAAAAAGATAAAGATAAAATTAGATATATTTACCTTAAAGGAATACAAATTTTAATTAAAGCACATTTTAGGGAAGAAATTGATACACCAATAAAATTAGTACTATTGAATAATAGAATAATAAATAGAAGAACTGCTTTGTTAGGAATGAAACATGAAAATTTAGGATATAAAAACTAAAATTCACAGCATAAATTAGGTTTGCAGTTAATATTAATGATAAAAATTTAAATCAAGTATTAATTTTAGCGTATGAATTTGAGAGAGGAAATTTAATGAAAGAAAGAAATTATCCATTTTCTAGACATTACATAGTAGGATATTCATTAATTAATAGTCATAATAGTTCAATATACAAACAAAATAAA
The DNA here is from genome assembly GCA_029378325.1 of Elaeagnus macrophylla. Taxonomy (NCBI): domain Eukaryota; kingdom Viridiplantae; phylum Streptophyta; class Magnoliopsida; order Rosales; family Elaeagnaceae; genus Elaeagnus; species Elaeagnus macrophylla. The sequence goes on along the minus strand of CM055640.1, from coordinate 108,781,443 downwards.
TTTACAGAGATATAAAAACACTTTTCAAAAAATAGGAAAAATAATAAAATCTAAAGTAATGACAAATTTTGAAATACCAAAAGAATGAAAACTAGATATCAAAGAAAAATCTTTTATACAAGGTAGAAAAAGTAGTATTTTTAGAAAAAAATTTATTGAAGATGATGTAAAAGTCAGTAAACCTGAATAGAAATAATAAGAAAAAATAAAAGAGTTAAAACAAGATATTAAAAAATTAAAAATTTATTAATACATGAAGTAATAGGAGATTAGAGAATGTTAACATCAAAATTACAAGAAATAGAGTTAGAAGGAAATGGAAATATAAATGAAAGTATAAAAATCATAATGAAAGCTTTAATTATTTTAGACGAAGAAATAGATGCAACTTGCGAATCAAATACCAAGTATTTACATAATATAAATGATATACAAAAAGAAATTTTTGAAGAAATTATAATTGTATTAAAAAAATTAGATATACATAAAGAAATAATAGAATTAAGAAAAAATGTAAATGATATACCAAAAACTAATGGACTAAAATTTGACCCTTTAAGAAGATTAAAAGAAGAACCCTTAGGAGATTTGATGCAGTGATACCCAAAAATGACAAAAGAAAAGATAAAAAAAATCCAATGACAAGATATAATCCCAATATAATGAAATATAGAAAAGAATTAGAAGAACAATTCATCAATCCTAAAAATAAAGATATAATTAGTCTTTTAACCTTAACAAATAAAGAATTATAAAAACATTTTGAAGAAAAAATTTGTACAAATAGAGAGGAAGATGATATAACAATAATTAGAAAAAGTGAATTTGAAGAAGAAAACATAAATCTAAAAATACATATGGAATCAGTATTAACTGTCCCAAGAAAACCAAATCCACAAAATCCAAAAATAGGAGAAATATCTGACTTACATAGGAAAAAAAGATATAGGCAAAGACAAGAAGAATCTAAACCTTTAAATAAAAGAAAACATTCACCTAAAATGGAAGAAAGTTTACATTGGAAAATCAAGAATAGTATCACACTAGAATTTAGACCTCATGAAAGTTATAAATATAATATTTTAGATCTAGATTGTATAAGGGATAGAATAAAAGTCTTAGATGAATGTGCTAGTAGAATGAGTATAATTATACAAACTTCTACGACTACACGAACAAACCCTTCAACTTGTAGAAAATTAGTAGCTCACAAAATGACAGGAAATGTAAAAATTTGGTTTACAAATTTAACAGAATAAAAACATTTACTAATGATAGGAAATGCATCTATAAGTAGAATATTTAGAAACTGTGGTAAATAAAATATATAAAAAATTCATTGAAGAAGATAAAAGTAAATGTATCACTGAATCTAGTAAAAACGAAAAAAATTAAGCTAAATGGCATTTAGCTAATATGGAGATATGTGTTATATAGATTTATTTATATGTGAATATGAAATGTATTATCACAAACTACCATCCTCTATGCAAGAAATTTATAAAGAAATAATTTTTCAAAAATTACCTAGAGCATTACATAAAACAATGACAAAATGATGGAATAACAATGGAGAAAATATACCTGTTACATTAAGAAGAAGAAGCCTTAAAAAAATGGTAATTCTAAAATGTCAAGAAAAGAAAGAATATAAACAAGTCAGAGGAAATGATAGAATTTGTTGTGATACAAAAGATTTTAGAATGCTAGAAAAATATAGATGCAATATAAAACCTTATAATAAATATAGGAAACATAAAAAGTATAAAAAATTTAAAAGATATAAATTTAGAAAACAGAATTTTCAAAAATATAAAAGAATACATAATAGAGAACCTTATAAACAAATGTATTTTAGAAGAAGAAAATTTAATATACCAAAAAAGAAAAATTATTGCCCATCAGAAATGAAAAAATGTAGATGTTAGATATGTAATGAAGAAGGTCATTATACAAACAAATGTCCTAATAGACTTCAACATAAAAGAGAATTTAAAAGGGAATTTTCACAGAAGACAAAAATTTTAGAAAAAGCTTTTAGAATGAAATTAAAACCTCTAGAAGAATCTGATATAGATGATACGTGCAATATTTATCTATTAGAAGAAACTGAAGAATAAATAACAAATTCAGAAACATCTGACTTTGATTTAGAATTTGATTATGAATAATGGATGAATTATTAAGTATAACGAATTTAAATAGTACCTATATAAAAATAGGATTAAAATTTAAAGGATATATTAATTATCATTTACATGCATATATTGACACATGTACAAGTATGTGTGTAGCTAGTAAATATGTATTCTCAAAAGAACTTTAGAAATAATCACCAAGAGAATTGATAGTAAGGATAGCAAATAATGCTACAATAAATCTTAATAAAGTCTTAAAAGATATAGATATATTAATAAGAGGAGAAATATTTCATATACCTACAATATATCAATAAGAAATTAGAGTTAACATTTTATTAGGAAATAGCTTTTTAAATTTATATCAATATTTTACTCAACATTTAGACAGAATAAGCTTAACAATCCTACAAGGTGAAATATGTATCAAAGATATAAAAAAAAAAATTTAACTATTTTATCACTTATTTTTATGTCACAACATATAAAGCGAAAACGTGGTGAGAATATAGAACAATAAAAACCATATTTAGAAAATATTTCTTTAGATATAGAGGTTAACTAAAACCCCTTCCTAAATAAAATTCAAGAAGATAAAGCCCTAACAGGAGTAAGAATATTATTAAAAAAAGTATCTTCAGAAAATCCTTTAGATTTAAATATTAATTAATCAAATGAAATGACAACTATAAAATTAAAAGACCTCTTAAAAGTCATGAGAGTAAAACCTATGATTTATATTCTAAAAGATAGAAAAAAATTTGAAAAATAAATTCAAGAACTTTTGAAATTAAAGGTAATCATTCCCAACAATTCACCTCATTTGAGTCTAGCTTTTTCTGTAGAAAAAGAAGCTGAAAAATGTAGAGGAAAGAAAAAAATGATTATAAAATTTAAAGTTTTAAATAAAGAAACCATTAATGATGGTTATTTTATTCCAAAAAAGAACTTTTATCACTTATTAAAGGAAAAAAAAATATTTTTCAAGTTTTGATTGTAAAAGTATATTTTGGAAAATAAGACTTGATGAAGAATCACAAAGTTAACAGCTTTCAGCTGGACACAAGGGCAATTTCAATTAACGCTAGTTCCATTTGGTTTAAAACAAATACTAGAAATTTTTCAAAAATATATGGATAATGTATTTAAAAATTTTCATAATTTTTGTTGTATTTATATAGATAATATACTGGCATTTAGTGATAATTTATAAAGGTATTATTTAGACATTATCAATATTTTATAAGAATTTAAAAAATTAGGGATAGTATTATCTGAAAAGAAAGCAGTAATAGCTCAGCAGAAAATAAAATATTTAGGATTGAAAATTAAAAATAGAAAACATCACCTACAATCTTATATTTTAAACAATATACAAAATTTTTTTAGTATAATTAAAGATAAAAATCAACTACAAAAATTTTTATGATATTTAACATATGCAAAAGCTTATATAAAAAAAGTTAGCATAAATGAAAAAAATTATTACAAACAATTATTTAGACATTGTCAATATTTTACAAGAATGTAGAAAATCAGGGATAATATTATTTGAAAAGAATGCAGTCATAGCTCAACATAAAATAAAATATTTAGGATTGAAAATTGAAGATGGAAAACATCACATACAACCTCATATTTTAAACAATATATAAAGTTTTTCTAGTATAATTAAAGATAAATCAATTACAAAAATTTTAAGATTTTTATGATGTTTAACATATGTAGAAGCTTATATAAAAAAAGTTAGCATAAATGAAAAAATCATTACAAACAAAACTTAAAAAAGATTATATTTGACAATGGATTGAAAAAGACACTAAATATATGAAAAATGTAAAAGTATAGGTAAAAAATTTACCTGCCTTATATTGCCCAGGACCATATGATAAAATGATAATAGAAATATATGTTTTGCATGAATATTGTAGGAGACTATAAGCAAGTAAGACTCATCAGATGACAAAAATTATTTAATTATTATAAATTTGATGTAGAATATTTGCTAGGGACTAAAAATAGTTTAGTATATGCTTTAACTAGAATGATTTAAAGATCAAGATAAAAGAGAATGACATAAAAATCATTCAGAAACAACTTGAACTTTTATGTTTTAAAAAATATCTCATGGAGGCATGTAATATAAAAGAACTTAATTACTCAAAAAAAATTTCAGAATCAAAAAATTCTGAAAAAACTTATGAGGAAAAAGTTCAGATTAAAATGAAAGAACCTAACAGTTCAAAAGAAGAAAAAATTTATGATAAAGGAAAATAAAAGCTTAATTGTGCTGATGAAGCTGAAAAAGTAAATCAAAAGAAGATTTATGTAGTGTACAATGGTTCAAAACCTAAAATTTACAATAATTAGGCAAAGATAAACAAAGTTATTCTTAGATTTAGTGGAATAACTCATAGAGCCTTCACCAATAGAATAGAAGTTAAAGGAAGCTATGCCAACTACAAGACACCAAAATTGATTTAGGAAGTTGTAAAAAATTATTTGACTGCATTACAACAACAATCAGCTTCAACTAGCAGGTTAAGAACCTTAGGAAAGGTAGTAAGGCCACCAGTTTTATTTAGAGAAATATGCCCCAGACAAATTTCAGAAATTGAAGAGGAAAAAGATCAATATAGAAATCTCAACAAAACTCAATGGTTAAGCCTGTACAATTTGGCTAGGAAATCTACCCAAGAACACATAGAAGATATGAAATTCTATACAACAAAAAAGGACTATCCAATTTGAAGTAAATTAACATTCTTGAAGGAGCAGATCTAATCTTTGTATACAGAGCATATCATGTAGGATTAATTAAAAATCTTTACCTAGGGATTAATTTAAGTGAATTAAATTATTTTCTTAAAAATTTTAAGAAACCCATTAAAAATTTTAGGAAAAAGATTAGAGTAGGGGATAAACCTGTTTATCTTATATTTTTTAGTTCATTGATGGATTAAAATGACGAAGGTTGTATCAGTCCTTATCATTTTATGAAAATAGGCATTGTCAATTCCAACAAAAAAGTTCTCAAGCCAAAGGCACTACCAGAAAAGAAATTTAATACAAAAGAACTATGTATGTTAAGAGGGTAAATGCTAGAACAAATATATTATAAAATTAGAAGAATTGATAATTCTACTGAAATTAAAGTAAATTATTCAACAAACAAGGTCATCATTATCTCTCATAGTAATATGGCTCTCATAGAAGAAGATGGAGAAAAAATCACTAAATTTGAGGCAAATTTCAACAGTAACAACTTTGAAGCTTGCTAAGAAACAAGAAAAGTGTTTTGTTACTATGCTAGGAAAGTGATCCAAGATCACAAGTGCTCCAAGATCACAAGTGCATTTACTATATTAGAGATCGAGAATATGAAAATACGTCATCATCTACATTATTAAAAGTGTTGGCAATAAACAATAAAGAAAGTTAAACAAAGACCATCGGTATGAAAGATACAAAAAAAAATAAAGATGTAGGACCCATACCTTGTCGGCAGCACATGCCAAGGAACAATAGGTTAATTATTTTTGTAAAAGAGATTCCTTCGTCTATAAAAGGAAACTCTTATATGTTATCAACACACCTCACTCTACATATCTCTTTCACTCTCAAAACACTTTAGGAAAACACTCTAGAAAGTTTTATTTTCTACATATGTATTGTTTAGAAATTATGTATATTCAAGAAATGAGCAGCTAAGAATCCTTTTAAGATTCTTAGTTAGCCTTAGGTTGTAATAATTATCATATTATGAATAAAATGGAGTGTAGTCACTCTTTTCTTATTTCTTTGTAAATTAAATTTTGAACATCATATATACTGATGCAAGGGCTTCTCCATAACTAGATAGGTATTGAGAATTGAAGCAAGTTGAGGCATACTAGGTGTTGCAAAAGAAGACGAACAAAGGAAAGGAAGAATGTGGTGGACCCATTAAATTCAGGTATGGTGATTATAACCTTAAGCTAATTAAGAATCTTGAATGTTTGAATATTTGTTCATAGCTCATTTATAAATTCATAAAAGAAATAAAACAAAATCATGACTAATATAAAATTTTTTGAAAGAAAATTTATGGAAAATTTAGAACAATACTTGGATGGTGAATGTTATGAAACCTGTTTAAAAAACTTCAAAAGATTTGATGCTATTTTAAATTTTTACACTGATTATATTTCTACTATTTTATATTTCATAGGCCACCAGGTATGAAGGATTTTAAGAAATTATTTTATACAAAAATATGTTATAGTAAATGACATAGAATTTGATAACTTAATTTTCGGGTTTTACTTATTTAAAAAACATATAAGAAGATAAAAGTTAACTAAAACTTTTAAAAATTTTCAAAAACTCAGTCTACACATTTGGTATCAGAGCTTATTTGATAAGAAGGCTTTAAACAATCGAAATTATGATAAAGGATTCTCACAGTGTAATATGTGGCGAAGCATTGACTCTTACCTTGACATGGCCGGACGGTTAGCCACCGTGTAGGTTGCACAATCGAGAGGCTGTTGCATAAAATAAGTTCTGAGGTTATATTTATGGCAATTACTGTGCTAAAAGCATAACTCCACTGAGCAGTGTCTGACATAATTGATATTAAAGCCATAAACATAAAACATTTGATATTAATATCTTAAAATTTTCATAAATTAAATTAAAAAAAAATCTTAAAAAGGTAAATTTTTGTAAATCTTACAAATTTTTTTGAAAACAATTGTAAGCCTTACATATTCATAAACTAATAAGAATGAAAGAAAGGGCATTTTGGTAAAAATTATATCTAATACTTAATTGAAACTCACCATTTTACTACAAAAACTTGCTATTTAGGTAAAAATAATATTTTTGTCATATATGCTGTATTTAGGTATAAAAAAAAACTGTAATATCTTAGTAACAAGTTTAATTAAAGGGGAATGAGCCCAAATGTTTATGGTAGAGTTTGCATACCTAAGTGGACTTACTTAAGTTTTGAAGAACAAAAATGATTTATTTTCATCATACATCTCAAACTTTACATTTAATTAATAACTAATACGTCGTTTGATGCATATCACAATTTAATACATATAATATTATTCTTTGAAAAATGGTTCATGGCTCTTAAAAAACTCCAAACAGCTCTCTCGAGACATGATTTTCCCGAAAATGTTAGTGATATATTGATAGAATATGAGTTCATGGATGTTTAGGGGAAGTAATGTCGCTTCTCTGCAACATTGAAAATAACAAGAAATTATAGGTTGAGTTCAAATGAGGGCCTTGTGATTTAATGGTGAGCCATATAGGCATGTTTGAGGGACAATATTGTCATGGGTAAAAGTATTAAAAAAAATGACAATTCAAATGAGTTTACTTTAGTAATTGTTTAAGTTATTCTTCTCAATAAGATTTACTTATGGGTTGAACTTCATCACACTTATTGAGACACATGAACTTATTGCTTTAAAAATAGAATATTAATAATGGAGTATGAAGATGATGTTACCATTGGTTATTCTAAAATATTTTCTTGGAATTGAAGTGTCTTGCTCCCGTAAAGGAATATTTTTATCTAAAAAAAAATATGCCTTAGATATATTACAGGAAACTGGTATGACCTATTGTCAACTAGTTGATACCCCAGTGGAAAAAGGATTGAAGTTATGTTCGGAGTTTAATCGAGTACCAGTAGAAAAAGGGAGGTACCAAAAACATGTTGGGCGATTGATGTACTTGGCACATACAAAACCAGATCTTGCCTATGTATTAAGCATTATCAACTAATTTATACATAATCCTAGAAAGCAACATATGAATGCAGTTATGCAAATTTTAATGTATCTGAAATCTGCTCCTAAAAAAGGAATTTTATTCACTAAAAATGGGAATCAATGTGTGGACATATATACTGATGCTGAATAGGTCGGAGCAATAGATGACAAGCTATCTACTTCAAGATATTTTACTTTTGTAGGTGATAATCTTGTTACATGAAGAAGTAAAAAACAAAATATTGTTACACGTTCAAGTACTAAGGTTGAGTTTATAAGTATGTCACTTGGGGTATGTGAAGCATTGTGGCTAAAGCTACTTTTGAAAGATTTGGGATATTCACTAAAGCAACCAATCCGATTATATTGTGACAATAAAGCAGGATGTGATATTGCTCATAATCTAGCTCAACATGATCGTACAAAACATGTGGTGATAGACAAACTCTTCATTAAAGAGAAGTTAGATGAAAATCTTTTAAAGTTGCTTAAGGTTCGATCTGAGGACCAGTTGACAAACATCTTGACTAAAGCGACTTCAAAACAAGTACTCTCAAAGTTGTTAGACAAGTGAGATATATGTGACATTTATGTACTAACTTGAGGGAGAGTGTCACGATATGTGTCTCCAATTGTCTTGTCTTGATTTCTTGATTTCAAGACATGGTGCTAGGTGGCTAAAGGTGAAAGACAATATCAATAATAGTTAGATGTGTAATTCATAGATAAGTGTATAATTAATAGTTAGTTACGGTATATTTATAGCTACATATATATATATATATATATCCTCTGTAAAAGAAGTTTTGAAAAATATGAATCAAAATATTGATCCAATATTTGTTAGTTATTATACCATTTTGGGACAATTCCATGCGCATATAACAAGCTCAACAATATCAACTTTTCATAACTATATATTATAATAATATTATAGACATAACTAATATGACATAATTTTATTAAAATATAGTAATTTATGAATTCAATTGCAATATCTAATCACATATTAAGTCATTTTGATTAAGAAATCGAAATGAATTCCATTTATTTTCATTATCATACGAGCTTACAATTGATTGCAACATATCAGGTGGGAAGTGAGAATCTTTCCCTCCATCAAATCAACAATTATAACATGAAAAGAAGAAAATTATTAGTACATGTTTTTGGCGTGAAATGAACAAAGATAACCCAAGAGCAAGAGGTGTTAAACACATGCACCATATGATCCAATAAAATCTTAGGCACATTGGAAACCAGAGGGAACTTTCTTGCCACAATTGTTAAGAAGCAAGCTTAATGAAACAGGGATGTTAAGGTTAGTGCCCAAAACATTTGCTTTAATAGCAGTGCAAAGACACACAGCAGCTTCAAGATCAACAAGGCCTTCAATAAGACTACAACAAGGTGTCTTTGCAGGAGTACCAACTACAAGGTGTACCAAATCATTCAACAAATTGGCACAAACTCCCAATTTAAGAGTGTCTCTAGGACAACTAGCCTCGGTTGTTGGTGGGTATTTTTTGTGGTGCTGTTTGTGACTGCCCTTTGTAGGTGGTGGGCAAGGCACATTGGTTGAGCTCACCAATGTGAAGAAAAGTAAATTGAGAGAGAGGATTAGAGCAATTGATGAAAGTGACTTAGAAGCCATTTCTGTCACAAATTCGATTGATTGATTAAATATGTGAAAGAAATTAATGCTTGTTTTTAGTGAAGATGTGAGTGATGGGTATGTGGAATTGTTTTGTGGTCTTTATAGTTAAATATTTTGGTTGATTTGGAGTTTAAAATTATTTGATTGGTCAAGTGGGCTCATAGGCCATGAGAGCTTGTAGAAGAGGAATAATTAACACAACCTGGCAAAGAGTCACATAGCTATGAGAAACGATAAGCTTTTAGGTTATAGAGTTTGGAATTTTGCGTACGGTTTAGTTGTCAATTCTGTCTCTTATATACAAGTTTCTTACCTCTTTTGATTTCCCAACGTGTATGAGAATATTTAACTGTGAACAATGAACATAAAAATAATATAATTTATGTACATATACATATGTTAGATAGTCTTTTCAATTTTTATTAAATATTTGTGTTTATTATCTTGGTGTGGTACTTTCACTTTAATTCGTTGAAAATTTTATAAAAAATAAACTTATTTATTTGGGATTCGAGATTTAAAAGAATTTGATGTAAAGTAATTGATCGATCTATAATATTTGGGCATTTTGGCTTTTCACAAAATACAACAATTTGTGTTCGTTTTTATTGAATTAGTATTTATATTAGTGTCATATATTGTCAATTTGTTTGGTTGTTATAATATTTATATGTAGTTAGACAACCTTATCTTTTGAGCTAGTTTTTAAGTGTGATATCTAACCCATTTAACATAGTATCGGAGCAAGGTTGTTAATTTGTAAGCAATGTGGAAATTGGACCCAAGCTCACACTGCGCTTGAGAGTGAGTATTGAATTGACATTTGTATTTATATCCTATATTGTCAATTTATTTGATTGTTATAATGTTTATTTGTAATTGAGCACTATTAACCAGCCGCATGGCCTTTAATTACCATAACTAGTCATTGAGTTCGTCAGGCTTTGATGCAAAGTAATCTTGAGAATATTTGGTGACCATTAATAGCAAACAAGGATGAAGAATATTAGGTAATTTACTCGATAAACTAATAGCCATTTGTTGTTCTAAATAACAATCAGGCTATGAATGCCGATCTAATCAGATGAAATAATTTGGGGAAGCATGCATGTGATTCCTGGCTGTTTAATTTGTCTCGTAGCTCAATCAAGAAATCTAATTGCTGATTTTTTGTGGAATTAAGAGACTTAAAAACCCTTCTTTTTTTGTTTTTTCCTGCTGCTGCAGCTATTGACACCAAATGGAAGCAAATTCTAGGTATGACCTTAAAATAACAACATCAAGGTCGCGGCCAGTGACACGATAAGCAAGCCAGAAAGTTTGCTCAACTCGTCGAGCACTATAATGTTTTTTATTTTATAGTAATTTACATATTTACTAATATATTAGATAATTTTATTTGAAAGAATCATGTTGAACAAAAAATTTCATATATTTTTCTTATACAGGGAGAATTTGAACTTGATTTGTTTATCGGATAAACCTGGAAGACTATAGTTGCCCTGAAATAATATTGGTAAAACATAATAACTGAAAAAATAAATTAATTTTGCCAACCAAGTACCAACGATTGGTGCATCAGGTCAACACAAGCCTTTACATAATCTTAAATAATTCACCTTTAAATTATTTTAAAAATTACCAATGAGATTGTAGCTACTTAAACAGTAAAAAAATTGAGATTTAAACCTCAATTATGAGTGTGTTAATAATGCAGTTATTTAAAAAATATATTTTAATAACTGCTGTGAAAACAATGTATACATGGATTATACAAGTTACAATTTTCCATTTATATTCACATGTATTTACTTTTGCTAAACGTGATTTATGGTAGGGATAGGTGCTCTTGATATATAGAGTTGACATATAAAAATAACATCAGATCTCATCTACCTGTTTAATTTTGTTTAGTAGTTGCAATAAATTTGAAATTTGAATAAAAAGATAGAATTTTTTTAAAAAATTTCAAATTCATCGCAACTACTATTCAAAACTAATTAAATGGATAAAATCTAATGTAATTTTTATATATCAAGGGTACCCTACCCCATAAAGGTATTGCCTTGTATTCCATTAATTTCGCGGGGAGGACAGAGAAGCTGTAGTCAGACGACAGTTGGTTCTTAAGAATTACCATATGAAGAATTCAGAGCTTATGTACAACATGCAATATGAGCGTAGCAATACGAGGTAGTAAGAAAAGCATCAATACGAGGTAATGAAGGCAGATGATTGTGAGTTTGTGACGAGCATAGCAAAATGGTTCGTAGTATCGTCAACAACTTTTGCAATACATGCTACTGCAGTCGGAGCTAGTAACCAAAAGTGTTCTCTCCACTGTAAGTGACATAGAGAAATCCATCTTCATCCTTCTTTTCTTCATATATGGCGGACATAATGGCTCCTGGAAAACAAAAACAAAGGTTCAATTTCATGGTCCATGTCAAATAAAAAAAATCCATCATAACATCATAATCTAAAGACTATATATACAGCAAATAACCTGTAGGTGGAAGAACATTGTCAACAAAAATAAAAATGGCTTTCTCTGCACTTAATTTAACCCTTTTGCGAATCACATATACAAATTGCCCTACAGTTAGATCAGCAGGGACAAGGTACCTGTAACCCAATGAATCAAAAAGAATTCAAACTAGTATTTAAAAGGAGAAGAATGGAAAGAAACACTTGCAACTATGGGCATTGGCCCTTGACCAAAAAAAGATATGGGCAATGGCCAAAACTTCTGTTTACGTAAGTTAAATGAAAACAACCATAAGCAGACAAACATATAACATCCCAGTCACAGCCATTGAAATAACCAAAAGATTGGGCATGCACCATTATTTTGTTGAGTAGAAAAGGATGGAAGATATAGAAAGCAACCAAGTAGGAAACTGCTACCAGAAAGTTGATGCACGTATAGAGTACTTGCAAAAAGTGAATTGGCTATAACTTATAGTTCAAGGATGCTTCACGAATTGGACAATTAATAAGAATACAGAAACACTTCAGTATCAAAAAAACAAGAGCTTACTTTTTCTTATCAATATTTGGAATATCACTTCTCTCTGCCTTCTCCACAATCACCTAAAAATTAGTCAAGCACGTTTGATACACAAGTCATTTAAGATGATCAAGAGGAAACTTAAAATCCAATGGTGATTGACGTAATTGTGAAAAAAGAATTGGAAAAGTGCACTCAGCGTTAAACCAACGGTAGACAAATCTGGAGATATATTATTGATGATGAAACAACAATCTTGACTGTGTACATTAACACCATGGCATCAGACAATTTATAAATTAGAAGTATCAATATCCACATGAACTACAATACTTTTCTATTCCTCAAGGAGACACAAAAAAAGATAAGCCAAAGTTAAAAATAGCCATTAATGCATGAAGTGACAGAAGGGTAAAAGACCTCAATGATTTCCTTCTCTACATAGAGACTATATATTTAAATGATCTCCTTTAAAATCATTGTTCTATAAACTATAAAGTCAAATGACAATGGATTCCATTCGGTAAAAAAAATTGACAAGCATCTCCTTAACTACACCTAAAATAAAGTAAGAAAGTACCATTTATTACTATGCTACACTCAACCTCTTATCCTTATATTACCAAATTTTCGAAACCTTGTAACCAAAATGTTAGTAATCAATGGAATGATCCTACATAAAATACTATCGTATGACAAGACAATTATTTTGGTCTTACAAACTTTTATTATAAATTTTCTAGTAGGGAGGGATAAAATTTTAAACTCATGTCAAAACAAATGAAATGTTCTCATATTTTAAAGTAGCTTAAAATTTCATTCTTATGATAGTACCATATATACAACTTGCACATTCAGCAATCAAAATAATAACAAAACAAATTTTCATATAACGTAAGACATAAAATAAACCATGAGTATTTCAAATTTGGCAATAATCTTGAGTTTACGTAACCTAAAACTGTGTTTTGATACCAACCGTGACATCCTAATATTTTCAATACTTGATAACTCAAAAATACAGCAATTTATGTAAAATAAATTATCAAAAAGAGTCTCCCAATGAAATATAGCTAAAGAAGTTATTAAACCTAACACGATAACCAAAATCAACCTAGAAGACCAACAATTTTCAACTACGTTGCCAAATCTTCCTCATAAAGTTTCTGAAAGTTATGGATGAAATTTGGATGAGTGATACCACTTAATAAATAAACTTATCTTACTTATAACATGCTAATGCTTATGTAGAAGCAAAAAAATTATAACATAATTATGCTTATGTAGTAGTGCTTGTGATGCATGGCCATGTCTTAGAAATACTTTTCAAAAAGCCTTATTTTCTTTAAGAATACCATGAATCATTTCTTAAATTTATTATAACGAAGACTTACATAAGTCACTCATCGGAAATTAGGACATATGAAAGGCACGTTTAAATCTGCCTTATAAATATACTGGAATTCCAAATTACTCTCATATGCACCAATGTATCCAAACTCAAGGTAAGGACCCATATGTCTTCAAGTACCCATATTTACATAAGAGACACATCCTATATACGATCCTTAAACTTATTATAACTTATGTGCCACTCCAAGCTACCTTAACTTGCATATAGATAATTCAAGTATCCTATAAAACATACACTTACTTGAAAACTTTGCTTATTAAAAACTTATTTCTTTTCAAAAGCTCTTAACAAAACATACTTGTGATGACATGCATGCACAATGCAAATGTCAAATGGTGCTCTAAAGAACAAAAAACTTGCAATATAGATCATGAAGATTTATAGAATACTGTTTCACATCAAACAATAAAATAACACAAATAGATTCTCATGACAATAAGTGCATACAATCACATAAGCAAACATCAAACGATGACTTAATATTTCAAGTAAGGTCAGGTGAAAGATACTTTATATATCCCTTTTCCTCCTCTTCATCTTCAATAAAAAGCAACATTTTATCAAACCCATCATACCCTAGACTTCACTAAGGTCTTTCAAGATAGATATACGACATAACTAGGGTTGATACTAGCACAAACATACACATGCACATACACAAATGGAAAAGGCCATTAAATAAAGACTTATATATAATCATTAATTCTAGAGAGCCTAAACAATGCCCAAGTAACTGATTGCTTCTTCATAACGTTCAGTGTTGATTCTGCCTTGCCTTATCTGAAACTCAAGTTTTCAACTTCCAAACACAAGAACAGCTTTAACTAAAGCAAGCGTAGTTCAAATACTCATTAACAGATGCTAACCAGTTAAAATACAGAATAAACGAAACTCTTTATAACAGAAGTTAATTCTACTCATATTCTCTCCTCTCCAAATTCCTAACGATAATAGTCAATGAATAACTGTACTTTCGGTAGAAATCTAACCGGAATCCTGTCAGAGTACTTCTCTCTGATCCTTGCAGCCTCTGCCCGTCTCTTCTCTGCATAAAAAAATAGACATATCACTCATAAAATCAATTCATTGGAGTTATATAACGTCACAAGTAGGGGTGTCAATCGTGTCATGTTGGTCGTGTTCGTATCGTGTTTGTTCGTGTTGGTTGGCACATTAAAAAATTTACTTGAATTTTTTTTGTGTTACTTATTTATAATAGTAAGAAATAACAAAACCTTTAAGAAAATAAAAAAAAATTATTGATCAATTCTTACTAAAAAAAAATTGTGTCGTGTTCGGATCGTGCTATCGTGTCGTGTCAGAAATTGCCACCCCTGACTCACAAGACCAATGCGAGTAAACTCAACACACTGATGCATACCAAAATCATGCTCTTGCTTGAATGAACTCTTTGCCATTCCTCTTGAACTATCGAAGAACCCAATTTAAGCAAATAACTCTGCGATTCAAATATCCCATGCTCATCGAAAAGCGAATTGAAATGAATGGTCTTATTTATTAGCTTACTTTGACCAACTAATTATTAAGAAAAAGCCTTGATAATACACAAATAAACCAGTCAATAACAAAGTATAGATGACGCATCTTTCATTCATCCCCAATAATATTCAAATACCAAAATACAAGCTGAAACAGTTGATTCATATTTCTTAAGAAGTATTATGAAAGAACATTGCGCCTGAAAAAAAAAAAATTGGAACCAAATTTGTTAAACCCAAAATCGATTTCAGGTTCGTTTGATAGTCTTATAAACAAAATATGACAAATAATACAAAGAGAAATTCAAAGGCATGAGAATTATGAATAAATAAATATAAAACAAAACCTCTTGAGAACTAGCCCTAAAAGAAGAGCTTTTCGTTGATCGGAGAACGTTTGAGAGCTCGTGTTTTGCTTGAGGATACGATAACAATGCAACGACGGCTTTACGATGTTCTGTTTCTCTCCAACTGTTTGTATATTCAGATTATATTCCTTTATCCTTCGAAAAAATCAAAAAATACTTTTTATTAATCAATATTAAAATTTACAGCAGGACACAGTCGGTAGCTTTTACGTCTTCGTTTACGTGGCCAACAAGTGAGTCGGTTCCGGCTCACGAAAGCGTTTCACGCGTAGGATATACTTTTTATGCACATTGAAAATACTAAACATACTTAAATTTATATTAAAAAAATATTTCAAAAGACCCTTACTAAAGTTTAAAAGACTATCGCTCACAATATTATAATTTATTAACTATAAAATAAGCTTTCATTTTTAAGGGATTATATACCTGCCACATAAAATATTAAATATATATAGACTTGATATTAAAATGTAAATTTTAAGTCTCGAACTTAAGTTCTGCTATCTTACAAAATTATAAATTTTATATAATTATTTAAATTATTTTACCACAAGATAAATGTATATTAATTTTTACACCAAGTAATATGTTAAAAAAAATTAAATATATTAAATAATTTATCTAGCAAAATTAAGAACTCTGCATAGTTATTTAAATAATTCTACGACTTGAGTTACCGATAAATTTATATTAACTTTTACGTTCATATTAATTATACTATAATATATCAAAAAATTATTTTATAATATAAAAAATAATTTTAAATAATTTAAATAATTTTTTAAATATTATAAAATAATTAATATAAATATAAAAATAAATAATTATAAATTTATATCAGTATAGTATTCATTGTATGCCTTTTCACAACCTTTTCGTTTACCAGAGGTATCTCACGAAATCACATAGTATTTGTGAGTTTGTTTATAAACAAAAAATATTTGTGGGTTCTATTTCTATAGTAGGAATATTGGATTGAAATTTTCTGGGGAAAATAACAAAACTAACACCCCCTACAAATTATAATAACAAAACTAGCACCCCTGTGTTCAATTAAAATTGAACGACGATAATTTAGACTCGTTCAATATTATCCGTTCAATTAGAATTGAATGACGACAATTAGACCTATTTAATATTGAACGTTCAATATTTTATGTTCAAATTGAATATTGAACGTTTAATATTAAACGTTCAATTTTAATTGAACACAGGGGTGCTAGTTTTGTTATTATAATTTTTAGGGGGTGCTATTTTTGGTAATTTCCTAATTTTCTATACAATTTTTAGTATGCTATTAAAAATTATATTTAAAAAAAAACTGATTGTATAAAAGCTTACATATTTAGCCTTTTTTATCACATATTTATTGCGTATTGATAGTACACCAAAGCTGTACAAAAAAATTTGATTCAATTTTATGAATAGAGATTTCTTGTACATTTTCATTGTATCATTTTGAATTCTAATAGTCATTGACAAATATATATTCAAAAGGGTTAAAAATTTACAAGTATTGTAATTTTTTAAAATTTACATTTTAGTCCTATACCTTATAAAGTATATTTTTACGGTCTTATAATTCTTCAAAATGTACACTTTAGTTATGTATATTTTAAGATATATTTTTAGAGTCGTGTAATTCTTTAAAAGTTTTAATCAAGTTCAAATAGTTATTTTTTCATTGTAAATTCATAATTTTGAAAAATAAATACAAAAAAAATAATATATTTTAAATGAATATGAAACTTTTGATTTTTTTAAATAATATAAATAAATGAAAAAAAAAATTTGAAATGGATTAAAAGAATAAAGAAGATTAAAGAATTAAAATTGGAAAAAACATAAAATGTAAAATATTACAAACTTTAAAAACACAAAAAAAAAAAAAAAAAAAAAATCGGTATATATTTTTCAATTTTTTATTTCAAAGATAAATTAAATATAACTTTTTTTTTTTTTTTTTAAAAATTTATTAAATTTCAAATTTTGTTTTATTTTTCAAAATTTTAAATTTACTCTTAAAAAAAAATTATTTAAACTTTATTGAAACTTTTGATAAATTATATAACCTTGAGAGTATACCTTTGAGGATTAAAATATATATTTTGAAGAATTACAAGACCCTTAAAGTATACTTTAAAAGATATATGATTAAAGTATACATTTTAAAAAATTACAAGAATTGTATAGACTTTAACCCTGTACAAAATGTCCAATTTTTATGCAACAAGAGCCCATCTTTTGAAGATTTTTGCCCACAAATCTGCTACCTATTGGTGACGTACAGTTTCGCACCAAAACCATGAGAACATCAGGAGAATATACCCTTTTAAATCCCTTTGCTTAAAGCCTTTAACCGCTGGGACCTTACAATGAACTTTCCATTAGGGAAAGATTCCGTCTCCAACTCAAAAACGTTCTGATTTCTGAAAATATATGAATTAAATTCCCATAAATCGCAGATAAATCAAACTCCAAAAAGTAAAAGCCTGAGTCACATATCATACCGAGTCCAGTCCCGATCTACTACTATTATCCGAGTTGGAAAGCGCAACATTACTCAGTAGCAATGGGCCTAATCAGAAGTGGCTTCTCATTCATAGCAGGCACAGTATTCGGAATCTACATAGCTCAGAGCTACAACGTACCCAATATTAAGAAGCTCGCCAACACCGGTATAGTAGTAGCCAAGCATATCGAGGAAAACCATCGCAAGGCCAAGAGGACGTTTGGCCTTATTCTTCCAATTTGTAATTGTCTCGATGAATGTTAGATTTGATTTTGTAGTCTATTTTTTCCCCTCAACTTGTAATTAAAGGAACATAATTCCAATTCATCTAATATAATAGACCATTTTTTTATTGATTTAGAACTAGTAGCAGTCTGGTTTGTAGGTATGTTGCTATGTTTTAAACTTTCCAATACGTAGGTAAAAGCGGTTCTAATAATAAGGAAAAAAAAACGCTTCAGGATCAACCATCAAAAAATTTGTCAATATTAGTGCTTCTATTTGAAATCACTTTTTTTAAAGTGCTGCTTATGTCCAAAACTACTTTTAATATATTACACAAGCAACAAATCTTAGTGTTTCGTGCCTAATTGGTCACTGCCTTGTACATAGACTCTTAACAAATTGCCAGACTAAGTTTGAATAGAATGAACTACTTTTTCTGTTTGCTTTTCTTCCTTTTGGACTAGGAAAATTTGAACAAAAATACCTAAATTCTTCGCACTATAAGACACTAAACTCAAAAATAAACATGACACAATTAAAAAAAAAAACACATTTAGAATGTAACCAAAATCCGAAAAAGTTACCCGAGTCAATGGAATGAATGACATGAGATTAAACTCACCCATATAAACTTATTCTAAACACCTCATGTGCACCAACCTGGCGGTGGCATCTTTTTAGCAACGTTGAGGACTTGGAACTGGAAGTGAGTCTAAATCCGATTTGTCCGCTGAAGCTACAGCCTCAGGTAAAGGTCCAAAGAGAGCCATTTTCTTTGACAAGTTTTCGAGAGCATCATATTTGTTTGCCAATTCCATGAGCACCTTGATCCTTCTAAATGAGACATTACTCGGCTTATACCCCTTTTCTACCATCTGCAGGAAGCACCTTTCTGCTTCAACCAGTTTTCCCATGTCACAAAGCAAGTCAAATAACACATCAGACACCAGCGTGTGAGACCCAAAACCCATCTCCACCATGTCATTCCACAGCTGCAATGCCATCTCAACCTTTTCCTGCCTCTTAAGCAGCCTGATTAAGAACATACATGATTGCGTATTTGGCAGGCATTTAGTAAACATCATCTTTCCATACAAATTCCAAGAACTCTGCAAATCGTTTGACCAGTAAAAAACCCTAAAGAACAGATTGTATGTAGTTGCATTTGGACTCAAACATTTGCTCTCCATCTCATTCATTAAACTATATGCATCACCAAGCCTTTTGGCAATGCAGAAGTTTCTCATTGCAGCATTGTAGGCAGCAACATCTGGTTCACATCCACATTCCTTCATTTCCTTCAAAACATCCCTTGCCTTATCCGGCTGACCACTTAACCCCAATCCCCCGATGATGCTAGTATACGTGATAACATCAGGATATATCTCCTCATCCCGCATGTTCTCGATCACCTTGTATGCCTTTTCCATTTCATTGACTTTGCAATAAACATCAATCAAACAATTGTATGAAACAACATCTGGCCTCACGCCCATTTCTCTCATTTCCTCAAAGAAGCCCTCAGCTTCATCCGATGATTTCCATCCGGATAATAATATGTTGAAAGTCTGCAAATTAGGAGTGAAGTGATGCTTCAAACTATGATACACGTTCCTAGCATCAACCATACTCTTCTCTTGACACAAGGTTCTCAACAAAGCATTGAAACAAGTTATATCGAATTCAGGTACAAGCTTCTTGAACCTTCTAAAAGATTCCACAGTTTTTCTAACAGAACAAACCTTAGCAATTCGAGCTAAAACAACCATAACGGTGCGCTGAGTTACTATATCTTTATCCTTATGCTTCATATCAATCAAGACACCCCAAATCTTATCAAACATACGGCTTCTTCCTAAGACATAAAGCATTGTATCCAATGAAAATGTAGTGTGATAAAACCCTCTTCTCCCCGCAGTATAATTGAAAAACTCCAACGCTCTTATTGGGTCTCCATGGCTGAATCTGACCCTTTTCAAAACCTTTTCTATCAACTCGTTTGAAAGGAAAACGCCACTTGATTTTAAAGACTGCTTCAAATCTTTGGAAGATGAGGAACTCCTAATTATATGGAAAACAGTTTCGACATCTTCGTCTCGGACTGTGGCTTCAGAACACAGTAGCCGAGAGTGAAATAAGATTGGGTTATTTGATACATACCTGGGCAGTGCCAACCAGGATGAGAGAGGCTTCAGAATCTTCATCATCTGATACAGTTTGAAGACCTAACAGTGTTCAGAGCCCCAACCATCCAAGAAATAAATAACCAGCGAGCTCAGTCATTTATTTTTCAAGCGTTAAAAATGTAAGAAAATAAAATTTACCAAAAACCCAACTAAAAATATCAAAAAGTATGCATTTTGCTTATGCATCATAGTAACTCATTTAATAAAATTTGTGGTAGTTCAGTCGCAGAAACTTCAGAACCCAAAACACAACGAACTGGAAAAAGGTAGATACTTCTGGAAATCCCTTAAATCAAATTCTCCCAAAAGGCAGATTTGTGAGTATTAATCCAAGGAAGAAGAAACGATTGATGGAACTTGGAACAAAATTAAGGAAACCATTGCAACAAAAACAAATCCTAAAAACAGGAATAAAAGATAAATCAAGAATACGGAGAAAAAGCTGTAGAATAATCACCCTTATTCAACCATATGTGTATACAGAGAGACTCAGATAGAGTGACGGCGCCAAACCTCCCAAAACAGAGAGGGGCGGCAAATAAGGTCTATTAGGGCACTTTTGTCATTGACATTTTTTTTTCAGATTTAAGTCTAAATTAAGGTCACAAGTTAGAAGCATGTTTGGTGTTTAGTGTTGTTATATTGAATTGCAATCGAATTAAATTATATTATAATTATTTTTTATAATATTTAGTAATAAATTATATAATATAATTAAATAAAATTATTTATAAATATTTTAATAAAATAATTTATGTTTAAAATAATTTTTTATTATAAAATTTATTTAAATTAATATTTAATATATTTTTTTTACATTTTTCTTATATTTTTAAAATAAAAAAAATATTTTTTTAAGATAAAATAAAAAAATAAAACATATAATTTTATAATTAAAAATTTAAACATAACAATAAATATTAATTTGCTTTAATTTTAGTTTGTTAGAATTGTGAAAAAATTTATTAAACTGATACAAATGAATCAATTGGAATCAACCTTTGTTTTTAAGAATTATTAGTTTGGTTTGATTTTAAATTTTGAAGATTTTATATAAGTTGATTCATTTTTCAAAATTTTAAAGTCGAATCAACATATACACGTAATACATATATTATATTAATCTTTTTATCTTTCTAATTTATTTATTTTTCATTATCCATTCTTTCTTCGTTAAAATATTCAAATTTATATTACTTATATACAATTTTAAAGTGTTTTTACTAAGAAAATGGAATGTAAGAAAAGGAAATCATTATCATTCGTTTGTTTACTTTCCAAAAACGTGCAAGAAAGAAAATAAGGGATTTGAAGTTATTCTTATTTATTGATTACGCACATTTTCTTGGTATTTTTTTTTTTCTCAAACTCATATGGACAATTTTAAAATTATATAAACTTTTAATATTTTATTTTTAACATTACTTTTAAAAAAAGATATTTAAGTAAACTAATATTTTTATTCCAATCACTATAATTTTTAGTAAATACATGAAAATAAAATATATATTTTTCCCATTTTTTCTTATTTTAATTCTAAATTGATTTTTATTATAGATTAATAAACATGCACTTAAATCTATTTTTCTTGAAGTTGCAATTATGTATTGTATAGATAGAAATATCCAAATAGTATGTGTGTAGTCTATACTCTAGGTTAACTTGAAAGTTTAGAGCTTTAGAACTTAAACAATAAACTTATGATATCATTTATGTAGTACAAACTGTAGAGCTTTAAGTTCGTAGAATTAAATTTATTATTAAGAAGAAAAAAAAAATTAAATGCACCATTTAAAGATAAAAATAAAAAATTCATAAGTCAAACCAAATTTTTTTATTTGGTTTGAATTGGCTTCATATCTTTAATTGATTTGATTTATTTTCTATTTTTCAAGAATTAATTAGATTGAATTAGTTTAAATTTTAGTTCAAAATTAAATTAATTTAACTTTGCACATCCTTAATATATAGAGTTAACAGTGGCTCCTAATTTTTCATATTTTAACAATTAAAATTTACAATACTAAATCATCATTAATTTGAACCAACATTTTAATATTGGTCTAAAATTAATGTATAGTTTTTTCCTTGGTACATCTATCTCTAAATTATAGACTAAAATTTTTATGTTTAATATATTCGCAATATTATTTAAATTTTGGCATAGAATTAATATAGGAAATATTCATTCATAAGTATGACCTTTTCATGTTTTTATAAATTTTACAAGCTTTATATTGATAAGATCTTTTATATTTTCATAATATTTTATGGGACCATATTTATTTAAAGTAAAAAAAATTTATTACACATAGTGCTAAAGGATCACTTTAATATTAAAATACATTGAAAACTGTCGCGAAATATTTGGTTCATTCACTACTCTTAAGTCTCAACTCAAGCAAACCAAGTAAATAATACGTTGTCAACCAAATTGATCCGATCAAAAGATGAAGAGCTGGCTTATTTTGATAAAACGAACACATCCATCGATTTCATTCAAGAAGACCAATTTGATTCGGGCCTAAAATTCTGGCAAAACAGTATAAGAAGAGACGGAAATTGGTACTACTAAATTTAAAAAAAAAAAATTG
This sequence comes from Elaeagnus macrophylla, assembly GCA_029378325.1. NCBI lineage: Eukaryota > Viridiplantae > Streptophyta > Magnoliopsida > Rosales > Elaeagnaceae > Elaeagnus > Elaeagnus macrophylla. The sequence continues at coordinate 108,758,063 of CM055640.1, read as the reverse complement.
CATTTTGTAGCACCCAAAAAGGGTATAAAATATGATAATGCAACCAAGAAATCATTAAGAGAATATCCCTACTTGAACAATAAAGGCAAAATGAAGATTATCCATTTTTTAAGTTACAAAAATAATGCCATGTTTCCAAAACACTACCACAAAGTCCACCGACTACAGACACCTTGACCCACCCACCCTCTAACACAAAAAATAACATCTCTATTGTCCTAGTTACTCTCTTTCCTTTTCATCATCATCCTTCAATGATCAGAGGCTTACAAGGATTCCACATGTAAATAATGTGTCAAAACATTCATTAAATAGCTGGATGCTTATGACCATTTGATGATATAACCCATAAGAATGCCAATCAGACCAATGATAATAACAAATAGGAATGATACACCGCTATAACCATTTTGGCTTCTGTTTGCTTCACGCCTCAGTATTTCCTGCAACAATGGAATCTTGTTAATCATCCCCATGCCTCAAACAATCCATGTGATTTATCAGCAGAGAGCCAACTTTAAACATCGTGAAAAATTACTGGATGTTTCCTTATTTCATGACTTAAAAAGGACAAACATCTGAAAGCAATATCCTTTAGGAAATAATTCAGCATTTAAAATTTTCCAGAGAAAGAGACCAGAAGGAAGAACATATATCTTATACTCATCAGCCTTCTGCGAGACAATAAAATTACTTCTTATTTTTTTTCCATTCTCCTTCCTCTAGATATTTGTCCAATTATGTATATATTGTTATAATCATGTACCAAAAAAATAATACTGAGTTATAGAAAATTACCCTCGAGTAATAAATAAAATAAGATCATTTCAAATACAACAGAAATTGTATTGAAAAGCCTCACCAGTTCCTGACGAAGTTTGTTATTTTGCTGAATAGCACTATTCTTCTCTTCGGTCAGAGAAGAAATTATATCTTTCTCCTGCAAGTACAAGAAGCATTGCACAGTATATGTTAAATGGAATAACATAATTTTGGCTAAGAATACAGCATAACCTATCAAACCTGTTTCTGCCTATAGTGAAATATAATTTTGGCTAAAGCAGCAGCTTGAGATATAACAAATGTTAACTCCTTGACAAAGATTTTAGTTCATTCTTCTCAAGATATCAGCAGGTTGTCACCCCCCTCCGGTTGGTCCCACAAGACCCAAAAAAGATTGGAAGAAAAGCAGTAAAAATAGTAAAAGAGAGACACCATACATCAACCCAAACCTCCAAGACAATGGAAGGCACAAGTCACACTAAGCACTGAATTTTCATTAAAAAGCACCATAAATGATATGTGCTTAATCAGCCAGCCAAGAAGAGTATTTTATCATGACTATATATAGCTTAACATTGAAATATGTGTTCACAGTTTAGTAAAAAAGTAATACTGAGAACATGTTTGCACAAACAATCAATGACGACTATTATCATACGATGTCAAACAAGTTAAGAAACTAAATCATGTTCAAATATATACCTATAAAAGAAACAGTAATACCTAAATATCTAAGAAAAAACTAGGGAGGAAAAAGGATGCGGGAGGGGGAGGGAGAGATGTGCTCATCAAACCTTCTTTGTTACAAACCACCTAAAAGCCAGAAATCAATCTAATTGGCATAAACAAATCCACAAATAGTAATTTCTTTTGTGTTTTACCTTTGGAGATTTGTCATGAAGATCATATTGATCAACCCTAGTAGCCTGTATCACCAATAAACATGTCAAAATCAAAAACTTCCTGTCAATAAAAAGACGATATCTCATTCCATAAATGAAAATGTAAATTACTCACTGTAACAAACTCGGCACCATTGACATTTCCATTCTCTGAAACAGATCCTCTTGGTGATGACCCTTCTTCTGAGCCTTCTGGAACTGGAGAAGGAGGTTGAGGTGGAGACACATAAACAACTTTCAATTTGCACTCCTCCACCACATGTACCGCCTCCTTATTGAACTATACAAACCCCATTTCTCACATCAATAAATTTGACATACAGCCCAAACCCAGGAAAACTGATAGCATTCAATAACATAATTACCATTTCAGAAGTAATATCCTTGGGAGTTACCCCATCATTGACTTTTACACTCTGAAGAAGAAACTTGTCCTTGCATTGCATGTCAGGAGGAGCCTCTTTCTGTGCTTGCATGGTGACTGAAACATAAAAAATACAAAATAAACATTACAAATCGTAAACCACTACTGAAACTGACCAATTAACTTAATAATGCGATGTAGCACCTATAACATCACAAGAAGACCGAGGTGACACAACTCCGGTGTTGGGTCGAACACAATACTTCTTTGGATTTGTAGTTTTTACCTGGATACGAGCAAAAAAAATAACTTTATCAAAAAAGCATCCAAGATCCAAGTTTTATATATCTCTCGTTGATAGCAACTAAAAATTAAAACCCATTTAACATATTCAAATCATGATTTGGATATTAACTTACAAATCATGTAGGTCACAATAATATAAACCTTTAAACTAAGCCTGAAAAAAAAACAGCACTAATGTATATTAAGTGGATTCAAGTTTCTAGTGCAAAATAATCAAAATGCACATACTAACATATATAATAAGCCTTGTTCAATTTCCAAACATCAACCCATGGAACGCTAGCATTTTGACCCCGGAAAGAAATATTACTATAAATTATCTCAGACAGAAACCAAACCACGTAAAGGAAAAAAAATACCTTGAAAGCCACATAATTGTCGGTCTTATTAGACAACTGAAGCGAACACGAGATCTGTTTCTTCAATTCGACTGAACCATGACAGAGAACACCCGAAACAAAAATCAAAACATAAACGATGAAAACCCTAAGACCCAAAAAACACAAACAAAAGCAAGATCCGGAAAAGCTATTGATTAATGCACATACAGGGAAACTTAAGCTCCAAAGGCTCGATGCTGATAAGTTCCATCGTACTCATTTCGAAGAAGAAATTGGAATTAAAAAGGCTAAAAATTTGAAGACAACTACTTTGAGGAAAGAGTGAGAGAGGAGGATCTGTGGAGGTATATAGAAGAAAAGCACAAATCGATTTGTTCTGTTAAATTGGTGAAGCAATATCGGGGATGGAGAGATCCACATAAGAAAGAAAGAATTCGGGGAAAATTTTTGGGTACTAAATTTTAGCGAAGCTGTATCCGATTTTCGGGAAACTAAAATGTTGTTTGCGTCGATGTTCATATAATTACAGTTTTTTTTTTTTTTTCTAAGCAAACGAGAATGAATTTTGGTGGATTTAATCCACTAATTTTATTTAATTATATATTAATATTGTAATTATTAAAATAAATATATTTAATTTTATAATTTTAATTTTAAATTAAATTAGTCCAAATTTTTAAAAAAATATTTTTTTCAAAGATAATATTAAATTTTTCTTTTTTTTATTTAAAACAAAAAACAGAAATAAAAATAAAAAAAAACTATCTCCACTTCCTTCTTCTCAGCTCACTCTTTCATTTATTTTTCTCTTCATATTCTGTTTATACATATTTATTTCTTTTCTATTGTAGCTTACTAAACACTAATTTTTGACACAAATACAAATAAATAAAGCTTAAAATTTTTTATTAATTAATAAATTATTATTTAACAATTGAAAATTAAAGTCACAATAAATTCAAGATAATAAAAATTTGAAAATAAAAAAAAATTAGAGAAAAAATAGATGAAAGAGTGAACTAAAAATATAGAGGAAGATATATAAATTTTTATTTTTTTTATTTTAAATAAAAAAAATTCAAAATTATCCTTAAAATAATATTTTTAAAAAATTTGGATCAACTTGATTTAAAATTAAAATTACAAAATTAAATAAATTTATTTTAATAATAATAAAATTAATGTATTAATTGAATAAAATTATAGAACTAAATTAACCTAAAATTCAATTATAATCACTTAATAGTATAAATTTAGTTTTTAATTAATTTTTATCAAGATATAAATTTATGATCATTTAAATATAAATACTCTTACTTATTATCTAAATTATAAATTAATATCCGGTCTTTTTATTAAAGAAGTGTTGCATCACCTAATTTGTAATATATATCATTTTCAATTTTTTTTATTTATTAAAAAAATTATTAATTAATTGCATATTAAATTAAAATGCTATTTCTAACTTTTTATCTTACTATTAAATAATTTATAATATAAGTACCACCTCAACTAACTAAAAAAAAATAAAAAATTATGTAAGCTAATATATTTTATCATTATCTCTTATTTTAGTAAAATTATTATTAGACTTTCGCATCAAATATTACACTATATTTTTATAATTATAGGAAATAATTTTATTTATTTATAACTTTAGTTTTTTTTTTTTTTTTTTGTATTATATATACAGTGCGTGTCCATGTGTAAAAGTATTTAATTGCAAAATAGTTAAAGTAGTCTACATATTTAAAATATATGTATTTATTATAACTATATTAAGTGCTAGTTAGTAGTCTACGCATGACCCATGCAAAATGGACTCTGAGTTTTGAGTATGTTTTTATTTATTTGTGTATCTTTTTAACAATATTTTCAATAATTATGGGAGCTTAAAACTAAAAAAATTAATAGACAAATTTTACATGAATTAAGACATGTTTGAGAAGATGAACGCGCAAGATTATTGCAGTTATAATCAGTATTATCCTTCACAATTGTACTACTAATTTTAGATAATATAAATAAAATTTAATTTAATTTATCTGTGAAAAAGTCAAAATCTCATAGTAAAGAATTAAGTGTAAAATGCTCTAAACGAAAGTATGAGTTAAGGTCTTGATATTGTGATAACAAGATTAAAAAACTTAATTAAGTAGAAAATAAGTAAAAAAAAAAAAAAAATAACAAAATTAATACCTCTTAAATTTATAATAACAAAACTAGCACCCCTTACATTTAAATTTATATTTTTACAATTAAAAAAATGATTAATATATAATTTTTCTTTGAACACACATTCAATTAGAATTGAACAATGACAATTTAAACTCATTCAAAATTAAACGTTTAATATTTCATGTTCAAATTGAACGTTCAATATTATTAAGGGTGCTAGTTTTGTTACTATAAATTTTAGGGTGTTATTTTTGGTAAATTCCCAAAAATATATTTAAATATAATTTAATTTAGACAAAATAATTATAATTTTATAATCAAATGATAAATGTAAAATTTAAAAGTATGAGTTCAAGTATTGATATTGTGATAATAATAAAAAACTTATTTAGATAATAAATAAATGGGAGTAAATGAGTAAATTTTTTATTTAAGTTCAATTTAATTTATACATGAATTAAACAAAGACATAATTATAAGTCATAACTTTATAATTAAGTAATAAGTAATGAAAAGGAGAAAAAATGATGAATGTATAAAAATTTAATTGATATTTTTTTTAACAGTTTAAATTTTTAAAAAAATTAATATTTCAATAATTTTTAACATGGTATTAGAATTAAAGGTTGCTTTTAGAAGAGTTAATAACTAACAACTTTTAACAAAGAAACAAAGTAAAGAGGGGAAAAAAAAGAGTGGTCGACGATGACAACAAATGTTGAAATTATTGTTTTTTATATAATTAAATAATTTGATACTTGTTTTTATTTTTAAATAATATACTTATTTTAAATTTTATTTTATTAAAAGAATCTTTTTTTTTTTCTTTCTATCTTATTGTGCCAATTTCTTATTTTCATCCTATTTTGGGCATTATTATAGCGACCCCGCTTCCTAAAATGACAAAAAAAAAAAAAAATCTTCAATGTCACCCACCACGGTATGCCTTTATTTCTAAAAACTATAATTTTTTTTTAAAGTTGATTGAGTTGAGTTAAATTATAAAAATTAAGGGGGGAAAAAAAGGAAGGTTTTTAATTTTTAAAAATGATGGAGAATGGTTAATCATCCATGTTAGTATATCTATTTTATTTATAATATTTATTATTTTAAAAAGAATAAGAGTTGTTAAATATATATTCTCAAATGCCTAATAAACTAAAGTTTTCAAGACAATAAAATTCAAGCATCAAAAGCTGTTCAAATTACTTATATTTAAGGGTTATCTTTTTGGTTAGTTTTAAATGACTTAGTCATTTCAAAAAATATTTGATACTATTTGAGGAATGATTACAAAGTTTTAAGTAACATTATTTATATTTTTTAAGAAAATAATTTATGATACATACTTATATCTTTTATTAATTACTTCATCTTAAATTACTTTTACTAATCTTATGTTAAATATTTTAGCGCTTTTTTTTTTTAAAACAACTTTACTTTAAATAATTTCTCTTAAAACTATTTTTAAAAAAACTCATTTCAACAAACAGGCTCTAAAACTTTTTGTAGTTTGTGCAGGTTGTTTAAAATTTTTTGCATTTGTTTATTTATTTTAAAATATAAGATGATAAATAATTGGTTTAAAACTTAAGAATCATGTGTTCTTATAATAAAGTTGAAAATTTAAGACTTCTTTAATAATGATTTTAATTTTTGATTTTGATTTTAAGTAATTTTTCAATTAGATGTTTAGTAACAATTTTTTATTTTAATTTTTATATTTTTAAAAAATTACTACCAAAATAAAAATGATTCATAAATCTTTTAAAAGAAGATTTTTCAATCAGATTTATAATTTATAATTTTTTTTTATTTTGATTAAACATTTTTTTAGAGAGTAAATCAAGTCTTCTAATAATTGTATGAGTAAGTATTTGAAGAAAATGATTAAAAACTTAAAATTTATAAAAAATAACCAAAAAAATTATTTATTTTTAAAGTTTTTTGAAAAAAAAATAATAAATAAAAATCATTACCCAACAACTTAGATGTATTTTTTAATTTTTTTCTTAAAAATTACTAAATATAAATTATTATCAAACATATTTGTGATTATTTAAAAAAAATTAAAAATTAAAAAATTAATTATTCAATCAAAATTTATAAATAAAAATTATTATTAAATATGTCTTTAAAATTTTGTTGTCCATAAAATATGTGAGAGAGGAGTAATTAATTTTCAAGAAAAATATACGTCCGAAAATGTAAACTTGACAGCTTTACGAGTAAGTCGGATTCAAGATCAATTTTTGTGGAAATCTTTAAGTATAATAATATTTGGCTTTTTTCAAATCACCAAAGTAAAATTGACTCGTAACATTGACCAAATATTAACCAGACCAGCTGCCCACACTACTAACTAGCATTTACTCACAATCATTTTAGGCCCGTACTTTATTTTGCTCCCAAAGGTAACGGATGGCAAAAAATACACTTTATTTTATTTAATAAATAATTACACACATTTACTCAAAAATATTTTTATAATGACGAAATACTATTTGAGTTCGTTATTTTAATTAAAATTATATTTTATATTTATATTTATTTAAAAATAATATAAATTAATTATTTGTATAAAAAGAATAGATAAAAAGTAACAAAAATTTACCAAATGAACTTTTGTTTTATAAATTTATGTAACATTTTTATAAAAATAGTAAATTTATATTACTCTATTTAATAATTATAAATTTAAAATATAATAACTTTTGCTTTATAGGTTTATGTGATATTTTTATAAAAATAATAAATTTATATTACTTTATTTAATAATTATGAATTTAAAATATAATATCTTTAAAGTAGTAAACTTTAAAGTATCATTTTTTCTTTTTATAATGTATACACAAATTATTTAAATGCTATTTGAGTATTGTGATGAAATTACGAATTATTTTTAATAATCAATTGGCTTTTTTTTTTTTTTTTTTTTTTTTTTCCATTCCTTTTTTAAACTTCAAAGATCTCCACCCACCCACGAAAGAGGAATGCCCTACCTACCACCACTGACGTACGCCAAGATCCTAATCCCACGCCACCATCCTAGTTAGTTGGTACCGAGCTGCTTTCCACATGGTTGTTCTTCTACCTTGCTAGTGTGACAATGTTTGACAATATGATAATATAATATAGAGTAGTAACATTAAATTATCGTATGCATCAAGTGACATTTCATCTATTAATTGTGTGTAAAGTTATGAATGTAATTATAAAATCCCTTATTAATAGAGATGAGTTAGATTGTATTATGTAGAATGATGTATGCATTAAATTGTAATAAAAAAAAATTTTATAACATGACAAAGAAATTTTTTTAGTTAAAATTGTTGAATATTTTTTCATATCCTTATGTTATGTATTTATTATTATAAGTAGATGATAGGAAAAAAAAGGGTAAAATTTAAATTCATGTGTCAAAAAAAAAAAAAAACTAAAGAAATGTATATTGGCGTGAGTCGTGTAATTAGTGATATATTGTAATTAGTATTTACCTATCCTATTGTGGTTGATACTTATCTTTAGTAGAGACTTAAGTTACATAATATTGGGTTTTACACTTGTAATTTTCTATATATACCTCCACTATGAAGTATGTAATTAATCAAAAAATAATTTTTATTCTCATTATATTTAACTTGGTATCAGAGTTAAAAAAGAATGTTGTCTTTTTTTTTTTTCCTTCCGATTTTGTCATTTAGACCGCCGCCATCGTCATCACGACCATATTCATCGCTATCGCCTTCGTTTATCTCAACCTCACGGTCTCACAGCCATCTGTCAGACCCTTCAATTAGATCTCAACCCATTTGCGGAGTTGCAATCGTTGTGCACCGCCATCACTAGGTCCCAAACCGATTGTCGCAGTTGCAGTCGCCGCTTCAAGTAGATTGCCTTCTCACACCAGTTCACCATTGCACCAACTTGGCGCCTCCATCACACTAGCTCGCCAACTCCATCGTCTCCATCGCACTCGCACCATGAGTGGGCCCTTTTAAGGCCCAATCCACTAGTCCACCCAAGTCTACCCAAATTCACTTAGGCCCACTTAGCCAAAAAAAACTTTTATTTTCGCTGTACATTATTATTGTCTGTTTCAATGGAAGATTTTAGTGAAAATCAGAGTTCTAAGACCAATAAAATTCTAAAATTTGAGGTCTATGTCAAGAGCTCATAAGGTGACTCCTTCAAGGGTACTAAACTCAATGGTACCAACTTTTGAACATGAAAAAGGGTTATGTCTGTTTATCTCTGTGGGATGCACAAGATGAGGCATGTGACTGGAACAATCAAGACTCCTCGTGAAGATGATGTGGAGGCCTATACTAAGTGGGAAGATGATGATGGCCTAATAATGTCAATTCTATTCAGAGCTATTACCTATGATGTACTATAGAAGGTAAAAGAGTGTGACACAGTAGAGGCCATATGGAAGATGTTGGGAGATCTTTATACCAATGAATCTGATTTTATATAAGTTCATGAATTGATGCACAAAACAGCCAGCATGCAACAAAATGGGCAACCAGTAGCTGCATTTTTTACCAAGCTGAAGAATGTATGGGCTAAAGTTGATCAAAAGCGTCCGTGCAAAATTAAAAATCAGGAGGACTTTGTATGGTACCAGAAAAAATGGAGCTTGAGCAAGTTCATGCATTCTTGAGAGGATTTGATGCGAAACATAATAGTGCCAAGGGTGAATTGCTCCGAATGCCAGACCCTCAGAGCTTGACCACAGCTTGTACATACATTCGTAAGGACAAATCTTAGCAGAAAAGCCTTTATCAGGAACAAGTTGAAGTATCTAGCCTAGCCATTCAAGCCAAATCACAAGTACCTCTCCTCCAGCAGTAGAGTTCAGTTCCACTTCATCAATAAAAAGGTCTACCAGGCTTTTCCAATCACCCTCGCCCTCAATGCTCTTATCGTAATGATGTTGGGCATCTTTGAAAGACTTGTTGAAAACTGAACCCACACCTGAAACCTAAAAGGCAGAATTATCATCCTAAAGTAAAAGCAGCTATTGTGCAAGTAGTCTAAGAACCAGATTTCTATGGAGTGGTTGGACAGAATCATCATGCTACATGTGGAGGTAGCCCTACAACTTCAATAGCTGGTCATGGTAAGATTGGTATGGCCTTAAACGTTTCTCATTTTGTTGGATCTAATACTTGGATTATTTATTCTAGTACGTCTAATCATATGACTTATGGTAAATCTTATTTTACTGAGTTATCTTACCCACCAGTGTCTATGTTACAAATGCTAACGGTGAGGCTTTTCTTGTGTTAGGGATGGGGTCAGTCTGTATTACTCCAACCTTACAGCTTCATAATGTTTTATATGTACCTGATTTATTCATCACTTAATATCTGTCCCACCGTTGAATACTGAGTCCAAATATTCTGTAACCTTTTATCCTATGTATGCAATTTTTGAGGATCTTCTTATCGGAGAAATAATTGGTCGGGGTATTTAAGGGGCAGATTGTTTCATTTGGATCAGAACGTAGGGGAGAAACCAGGATTATAGTCCCGTACCGCTTTGACTTCGAGTTCTAACTAGCTAAGTGAGATTTGGTTGTAGCATCGCCGTTTAGGACATCTATCTTTTAGTCTTATGAAAAGATTTATGCCTACTTTGTTTATTGGTGTGAGTAAGTCTGTTTTACGTTGTGAGACATGCGTCTTGGTCAAGAGCTATCGTGCTACTTATTCTCCTAGTATTTCTAATAAAAGTATTATTCCTTTTGAATTAATTCATTCTAATGTTTGGGGACCATCTAGAGAGCCCACTGTATTGGGTATGAGGTATTTTGTGTTTTTTATTGATGATTGTATAAAATTGTCATGAGTTACTCTTCTTAAAACCAAAGATGAAGTTTTTACAACGTTTCAAACTTTTGGTACCATTGTTCAAACACAATATAATAGCACAATTAGAATCCTACTTTCTGACAATGGAGGAGAATATGTTAATCATGCTTTTCAAGATTTTTTTCAAACACATGAAATTGTTTACCAAACTACTTGCCCGTAAACACTAGAACAATATAGGGTGTTCAATAGAAAAATCATCACTTACTTGATATGGCTTGTGCCCTTCTATTTAGTGCTCATATGTCGAAATATCATTGGGGTGACGCGATACAAGCTTCCTCTTATCTCATTAACCGTCTCCCATTTAGTGTCCTTTACGGACAATACCATTTAAGATTCTTGCATCTTATGTACTATTGCCATCTTTTCATAATCTTCTTGCCCGTATTTTTGGTTGTGTTGCTTTTGTCTATGTTCTTAAAAGTCAGAGGTCTAAGTTAGATGCTCGGGCGATTAAGTGTATGTTTATTGGTTATGTGGGTTATCAAAAAGGGTACAAGTGCTTCCATCCACCTATCAGAAAGTATTATGTCACTATTGATGTTACTTTCTTTGAGAACATGAGCTATTTTTTCTCATCTGATACTGCTCTTCAGGAAGAGAATTTATATTGTGAAGAACTGTATCATGATAAGGGGAAGGAATTAAAAGAAAGTGAATAAGTAATGCAATCACCTACTAATATTTCGATGGATTCAGTTGAAATTTTTAACCCATTGAATCCAGTAGTCAAAGAAGCAGATGCTCCAATGTCTAAGCACTAGTTTCGATCACTAAAAATGAAAATGAAGACATAACTGTTCCCTCAAGCATGCTCTTACCCTTGTTCAATAGCTCCCTAGTACTGAAGGTCACTCATTTGAGGTATGTACACCTATTAATTCTAATAGCATTGAGTCTAGTGTTGGACAGTATGTGTTACCAAATAGGTCTACTTAGGGTCAACCAGCCAAAAGATATGAACCAAATATTCATGCAAAATTAAAATATTCAATAGCCAACTACATGTCCAATAAAAGATTGTTTAAGCCATATGAATAAATTGTAAATCAAATATCTACTGTATCAATACCTAACAAAGTGCAGGATGTGTTAGGAGATCCAAAGTGGAGAAAGACAATGGAGGAAGAGATGGAGGCATTACAGAAGAACAATACTTAGTAACTTGTGCCTCCACCATAAGGCAAGAAGGCAGTTAGTTGTCGTTAAGTGTTTACTGTGAAACATAATGCTGATGGAACTGTGAATCAGTATAAAACCCACCTTGTATCAAAAGTGTTTACTCAGGCGTATAGTATAGACTATGATGAGACTTTTGCTCCTATTGCTCAAATGAACACTATTTAGGTTTTGCTCTTGCTTGCCATTGGCTTAAACTATCCACTTTGACAGTTTGATGTCAAGAATGCATTTCTTCATGGAGAGTTAGCCGATGAGGTGTATATAAGTCTTCTACCTGAGTATGTAGCTACTTCTCCTGGTAATTTCGTATGCAAATTGAGAAAGTCTCTGTATGGTTTCAATTAGTCCCCTCGTGCCTGGTTTCAAAGGTTTTCACAGTTCATGCAGAAGCTTGGTTACAAACACAGTAATTCAAACCATACGCTGTATCTTAAACATTAACAAGGTAAGGTAACAACTCTAATTATTTATATTGATGATATGGTAATTACTAGCAATGATATGTTGAGATTAATAGATTACAAAGACAACTAGCCTCTGAATTCGAGATGAAGGATTTAGGGTGAACTGAAGTACTTCTTAGGGATTGAGGTAGCTAGGGGAAGAGAAGGAATTTATTTGTGTTAGAGAAAGTACATTCTTGACCTACTAACTGAGACATATATGTTGGATTGCAAACCTATTAACACTCATATTGAGCAAAACATTGTTTAGTAGAATATCTAGATTAGGTACCAACTGATCAAGCTCGTTATCAGAGGTTGGTTGGGCGCTTAATTTAATTGGCGCATAGTAGACCAGATGTTGCATATGCAGTAAGTGTAGTAAGTCAGTTCATATATAAACCGAGTGATAATTGCATAGATGTTATTGTGAAAATTTTAAAGTACTTGAAGTCAGTGCCAATGAGAGAAATAATGTTTTCTAAAGGCAACAACATTTTTGAAGCTTGTGGCTTCACAGATGTAAATTAGGTTGTAAATATTACAGATAGAAAGTCGACATCAGGTCACTTCACCTTTGTGGGATGTAATTTGGTTACATGAAAAAGTAATTAATAGAAAGTTATGGCACAATCTAGTGCTAAGACTGAGTATAGAGGTATGGCTCATGGGATATGTGAATTGTTGTGGATAAGAAATTTGCTATTTAATTTGGGTTTCGAACTCAAAAGTAGTATTGTGACAACTGGGTAGCCATTGATATAACACAAAATTTAGTACAGCATGATCGCACTAAGTATGTAGAGGTTCGATCGTTACTTTATAAAAGAGAAGCTATATGCCAAACTTATTAGCTTTCCTTTTGTTTTCACTGAGAAATAACTTGCAGATGTGCTTACCAAATGAGTTTCTAGGAAGGTATTTTATGACTCACTGAGCAAGTTAGGCATGATCGATATGTATGCTTCAATTTGAGGGAGATTGTTGGTGTGAGTCACGTAATTAGTGATATGTTGTAATTAGTATTTACCTATTTTATTGTAGTTAATACTTATCTTTAGTAGAGACCTAAGTTACACATGATTAGGTTTTAAACTTGTAATCGTCTATTTATACCTCCAATATGAGATGTGTAATTAATCATAAAATAATTTTTATTCTCGTTATATTTAACTATGAATAGAAGGAAGATAGTGGTTGTTCTTTGTGTAATCTTGCGTGATGCTCTCTATTAGTAATGTTAAAAATAAGTTTAACATTTTATAACATATAATAGGGAGAAAAAAAAAGAAAAGAATTAACAGACATAACTCTACTATAATGTTCATAGCAAAACTAACGTCTATTAAATTAGCTCATATTTGGTAATTGTTTATATTAATAATACAAATATATAATTTGTAAACTAGAGGAAAAACAAAGGAAAAAAGTAAGGTTTAATTTTTGGGAGATTGAGTTGTAGGAAAAAAAAAAACTCCTCCAAGAGCTTAGGGTTGGATTTGTTTTCTTTTCTTGGTGATTCAATTCAAAAACTTTCATATCTTTTTCTTGGTGAATCAATTTGAGATATCTTTCTCTATCTTCCTCTCTTTTCTTATTTTATTTGTCTATGGACTTAATGAAATCTAGGTTTTGTGTAACTATTTGGAAAGGAAATGTAGGATATATCGAGTGGTACTAAGAGAATCGATCTGACCATGGACCTTGGTGAATTGATTATGAATGATAAGAACACTCTTGATTTGGCACTAGTTGTGCCTGTTGTTTTGAAGAGCTTGCGGATTTGGAATTAGTTCTTAAAAAAGTCCTATGGTGTTTTGATAACAACTTGCTTACTATTCAGAGGCTTCTTCCAGGTATGTCTCCAACTAGATTGACTTTTAGCTTGCCTCCAATCTGGTTTCAACTTCATGATCTTTTTTTCAATTGAAGGATTATACCTATTGTGAGGAAAATTCCTAAGAAGGTTGGATCAGTTATGAAAATTGATAGGTTCTCTCTAAGAAGTGGTTCCATGAGGGTTGTGCGCATTGGAGTAAGCTTTGATCTCAATTGTGCTTTGGTTCCAGGGGTATGGATCCCTTTTGTACTCTCTCATGTATGGGTAAAAGTGAAGTATGAGAGACTGCCTAAATTTTACTATTATTGTGGCTGTATTACACATCAATCTCATTTTTGTGATCTGTGAATGTTGATAATATAGAGTTTGGAGGAAAAAATGCTAGGTATAGGGAATGGTTACGATCTTATATGAATATGTATGTTCTAGCTCATATGAGGAATGTTGAATTGAAGAAAAAGGGTGGGGGAGGCTTTTGTATTTGGTATGGTTGGTGAGATTGGCAAAGGCAAGAAAAGTACTAAAACTAGTGAGTAAAGTAAGGAGAATCTGGTTGTAGGTGCTTGTAAGGGATTGAATGTTGGGCAAGGAAGTGGTGTGAAAGGTTCTAAGGATGGAAGCGATGATGTGCAAATTATAGTACTCGCAAGTGTACGAATCACTCGTAGAAAGTGACAAGCAAACCTCCGAAGTCGGTCTTTCAAGGAATTGTATTGGTTTTAAATAACATTTTTCTTAATCTAACTAGAGTCCTAAAGCAACTAAAAATACTAATTAAATAGAATTCTAGAAAAACTAAAACTCTAAGTAACTAGAGTCCTAAACCTAGTAAAACTGTAAACAATGTGTGGTTTATGGCGAGATCAATGGTAACGAACAATTAACGAAAATAATAACGCAAGTTCACAATTAATTCAAGTAGATTTCAAATATCAATGGAAGATGTATGGATATTTAGTTTGGTTGGTCATGCTTGCATCGAAAAGTAATGGTGAAATAACATGAACGTTCTAATAAATAATTTTTACCGACTTTCCTTTTAATTACGAAAATTTCTACGATCGGGTAATTCTCTTTGTTGATTAACTAATTAACATCCTACGATCGGGTATATCAAATAGCAATCAAATTATGCGCAAGAAAATATATGTCAATCAAACTAATACTATGACTAAGTCACTAATTTGAAGCTTTGATTAAGTGTTTCGGAATAAAGTTAAGGTGACGTTCCTAAAACTAGATTATCAGATTTTTCAACCTAACTATGAATCTCAAATTGGTCCATGAAAATTCACAATTAAATATTTAAACATGCTCTTAATCAAAAGGTAAATTCATTTATTTCAAATCAATAAAACATTCACCAAAACAATTCTAGCAAACATGACAACACAAACTAAACATCCATAATAAAATTAGCCGCTCATGTTCATATTAAAATTCATAGACAAATTCAATGTGAACATACACTCAATGGAATAAGAAGAAAAATAGAATTCTATAACAACAAGGAAATCCTAGATCTAAATACCATTATTGGATAGGATGACGTTCTTCTCCAAAAGCTCTATCTTCGATCATCAATGGTTTCTTTGGATTCTTAGAATGGATTCTCTTGCTTCGATTGAGTGTGAAAAAGCTCCCAAAACTAGTTGAATCTCTTATTTGCTCACAAAATTGTAGTGTATAAAAGTTGTATGTAAAGAGGATTCTAGAGGGGGTATTTATAGATGTAAGGGTTTACACAAAATCTAATTGCAATAGGAATAGGTGTGCCACGACATACATTTTTCCTGCCACGGCGCAACACAAAAATTGGAAATATTGGTTGAAACCCGAGAGCTCCTCGCCACGGCGCACATTGCCTTTCCTTTCTTCATATTTACCCCCTTACATATGTGCTGGCTCGTTATGTAAGACTTACATATTTTGACTCGTTTTGCCCGTAACTCGTGATCCGAGCGCCGTAAGTGTTCTATCTTTGCGTGTTTGCATTATTCAACTCATTTGACGCTAAAAACACCTAAAATACACTAAAACATACCCGTAATTCTGAATTGATAGATTTATGAAAAATAGTCAAATAAATAATAACAACAAATCTATTTTTAAATAATTAAGCACAATAAATCACGAAATGTTAGTGCTTTTCGAGCACTTATCAAGCGACCACGTACTAGTTTGGAGTATGTCATTTTTATAAGCAATCTTTCAAGCTATGTCTGCTCAGGATTCTGGTGATATGGTTGTTCTGCTACTAGATCTCATGTGGACTCTAGTACTATGGCTAGTGGTAGCTCTAGTTGATTTGGATTGATTTTTAATGGGATGTTTTCCATTTGCTTGTTCTGTTGTTGTCTTGCTTTAGTTGCTATGTTACTATTTGTGGTGTGCAACTTTAATAAGCTTTGGTTTGTTTGTGTGTTTTGTTTGGTTGGGGTGTGTTAATAATTCTACAAAAGTAGAATTATTTACCCAATTTTTGACCAATTTTTTGTCTTATTTTATGCTTAATTTATGTTTAATAATGTCAATATAGGTCAAACGATAGCAAACAAAGTAAAAACGAGTCAAAACAGAAAAAAATCATATTGTGCTGCGACATGAACTTTTCTGTGCCACGACGCACATATCCCAAAATTAAACCCAAAGGCTCTAGGCATCGATGGAAGTAAAATGGTGATGCAACACGCCATTTTTAGAATGCAACCCTAGAGCCTTGTGCTGCGGCGGCCAAAAATTCATGCCATCGCAGTGCACTTCCACTAGTGATTTGAGAGGCTTGTGCTGCAGTTTGTGTTGTTTTCTTTATATGAAAATTCCATATCAAATCCCTTTCACTTGTTGGTTTCATTCTCAACCCATGGATCTTTTTAGGAGTTCATCCAATGATCCATATTAAGTTGTTTTCAATGTAAACAAACTTAATTTGCAAGAGCCAAAACACAATTAGTATTTTTTTTTAACACAACGTTCCAACAGCCAAGATTGAGAGATAAGAGCAAGAAACTCAATAATATCATTAGAGAAGACACAATTTTGGTGGAGATTCAAGAGAATATTTTTATTAATTGAAGAGATTATTTGTAATATTCTTCTTCTTCTTTCCTTCATCAACTTTTGCTAATTTATCTAATATAGGGATTTTATGAATCCTATTTTTTATATGTGATAATCTTTTAATTATCCCATTGTGATTACTATTTCAATTATAATAGTTAGTCTGATTTTTTTGCAATTAGTTGTTTTGGCCAACAATTATACCATAGAGGCAATTAGGTAGCTTTAAGAGAAGTATTTAATTGTTTGTCTTTATTTAATAGGAGAGATTTATAATTCTTATATATGTGGTCTATAATTGATGTTTTTAATGAGTAATAATGCAATTTAATTGGCATAAGAGTGTGATTAGGTTAATTATTATATTGTGTATAGTTTATTTGAGAGAGAAATGCTTACTAAGTTAGAGTTAATTGATCATATAATTGGTTGATAATTACTTAATTTTTTTTTTTTTAGTAATTCACATGTTAGGAAGTTTCTTTCATATATCTTTGCTATTGTGGTTTGTGATTTTAGGTATTAATTGTCATTTATTTTACTATTTATATTATCTTTCCATTGTTCAAATAGTAATAGTAATATTTTAATTAGTACTCAGTTATAAATTATACTTTTAACTCCATATGGGATTAACATCCATACTTTGTACATTTTATTACTCGCACGACCCGTACACTTATGGTTAGCTCATCAAGTTTTTGGCACCATAGTTGAAGAGTTAATAACTTGTAATGGATATCAAATTTGGGTATTACTATACTGGTTTGGACTTTTAATTTTATGTTTAGTATTTTTGTTGTATGCCCAAGTTGATAGGTGAGACTCTTGTCCCTTTTGATCCGAAAATCGATATACTCTACATTAATATACTCTAAAATTGTATACTTGCGAGTACTATAATTTATACATCATAAAGCATCACTACTAATAACTTCGAGCTCAAGTTAAGTGTCATTCAAATGGTGTAGAAAAATGAATTTGGAGGGTTAGTAAATGATGATCTCAACTTGCACTTGGCTTCATTCTTGAAAATTTGTGAAACTTTCAAGATGAATGGTATTTCAGATGATACAATATGCCTTCGTCTATTTCCTTTCTCACTGATGGACAAGGCCAAGGGTTGATTACAGTCATTACTAATTAGGTCAATCACTACATGGGATCAGTTTGCTTAAAACTTAATCTTTAAGTATTTCCTGCCATTGAAGACTGCCAAGCTCATAAATGACATCACACCCTTTGCAGTAGTTTGAAAGGGAGTCATTTTATGAAGCTTAGGAATGCTTCAAGATGTTATTAAGAAGATGCCCACATTATGGTTTTCCTACTTGGCTGCAATTGCAAATTTTTTACAATGTGTTAATGGGACAGCCAAAGTCCATCATAGATGCTGCAGTAGGGAGGCCTTTAACATGTAAGATTGAAGAGAAAGCCTTTGCATTCCTAGATAAGATGGCTTCAAATAACTGCCAATGGTCAGTAGAGAGATTTAACCTCAAAAGAGTAGCGAGAATAATGGATGTGGATACCATAGTAGCATTGCAAGCTTAAACAAATGCTTTACTATTAGGGTTAACTAAGAGTTGGATGGTGGACTAGTTGGGGTAAATATCGTACAAACCCCCTATGTAGTGTGTTATTATTGTAGTGGACCTCATTTTATTGTGGCATGTGAGAACCTTTTGGAAGCTGTAAACTATGTCAACAATCAAAAACACCAAGGGATGAAAGAACCACCTAAACTTTTCTTGGAACAATGATGAGTGCTCGAAAAGCACTAATATTTCGTGATTAATTATGCTTGATTGATTGATATATAGATTTATTATGACTATTATTTCGATTATTTTCATAAATCTATCCATTCGGAGTCACGGGTATATTTTAGTGCATTTCAGGTGTTTTTAGCGTCAAATGATTCAAATGATGAAAACACGCGAAGACGGAACACCTACGGCGCTCGGATCACGAGTTACGGACTAATCAAGACGAATATGTAAGCCTTACATATAGTGCCATCACATATGTAAGGGGGGACGTGAAAAGAAGGAAAGCATTGCGCGCCGCGGCGAGAGAATTGCATGCCGTGGCGTGAGGCTCTCAGGTTTGATCCTGAAAACATAGAAGCATTGCGCGCCGCGGCGAGGGAATTGTATGCCGCGGCGGGGAGCTCTCGGGTTTTTGCATATTTTCCAAATTTTGTGTTGCGCCGCGGCGGGGAAAATGCATGCCGCGGCGCGCCTATTCCTATTGCAATCAGGAATCCCTTACATCTATAAATACCCCCTTAGACCCCCTTTACAAACAGAACTCGAAATAACTTGACCAATTCATACACAACTCTTCCTCTTCTCAATTTTGCGACCCAAACACGACATTCAATCAATTTTGAGAGCGTTGCCACACTATAACGAAGCGAGAGACAATATTCTAAGGATTCAAGGAAGCTAATGACAATCGAAGATAAAGCTTACGGAGAAGTACGTCAACCAATCCATAAGCGGTATTTAGATTTAGGTTTTCCTTGTTGTTATAGAATTAATTCATCTTCTTTATTTGTTAAAGTGTATGATCATATTTTATTTGTCTATGAATAATAATATGAACATGTCTGGCTAATTTAATTATGGATGTTTAGTTTGTGTTGCCATGTTTGCTAGAATTGTGTATGGTGTATCTTTTTGACTTATGAATAAAATACTTTTTGATTAAGAGCATGTTTAAATGTTTGATTATGAATAATCATGGGCCCATTTGATGTTCGTAGTTAGATTGAAAAATCTAAGAATTTAGTTAGAGGAACGTCACCTTAACTCTATTCCGAAACACTTAATCAAAGATTCAAGTTAGTGACTTAGTCATAGCATTAATTTGATTGGCATGTTTTCCTTGCGCATAATTTGATTGCTATTTAATTTACCCCCGCCAAAGGCAGTTAATTAGTTAATCAACAAAGAGACCTACCCCCGCCAAAAGGAGTTTCGTAATTAAAAGGAAAGCCGGTAGTTTTGTTTATATAGGACGTTCATGTATCTCACCATACCTTTTCGATGCAAACATGGTTAACCAAGCTAAACGTCCATACATCCTCTATTGATATTTGATTTGATTGATTGTTAGATTGCGATTTTGTTTTCGTTTGATTGTCGTATGATTGTTCTCGTTACCAAAAACAAACACCCTTTTTTACAGTTTTGCTTGCTTTAGAATTCTAGTTACTTAGAGTTTTAGTTTCACTAGATCTCTATTTAATTAGAGCTTTGTTTTCATTAGAACTCTATTTAGATTTAAAAGTTAGTTATTTAGAACCATTGCAATTCCTTGAGAGACCGACCTTGGAAGTTGCTTATCACTTTACTACGAGTGATTCGTACACTTGCGAGTACACATTTTAACACATCAAACAACAACAACCAAGGTGGCAATTAGTTTATCCGTCAGCCATTCCCACTACCTAATTTCCCATTACTTGGTTTCCAAGGAAATCTACCAAGTGGTACCTAAGTAAACTTGAAAGGACCCATCAAATGACAATGCAATACAATCATATCAATAGTTGCAATTGCAATTGGGAGTAACTTGGACGACCATGAGAAGTAGGAGGAGAAAGAAATTGAAAAGGTTGAACTAAAAGATAAAGAAAATGATGATGGAATGTCAATGGAAAGGAAGGAGAAAGCTAGTGGGGAGATTAACACAAGCATTAAAACAAGCCTTCACACCCTAACCATACATTTCCCTCAATGACTTGTTAAATACAATTTGGATGAGCAATGTTCTAAGTTCTTAGATGTATTTAAGAAATTACACATAAACATAACTTTCATTCATGCCTTGCAACAAGCGCCTTTTTGTCTTAAATTTCCGTCCAAAAAGCTGAGATGCTTTATGTTAGTATTGTAGTTATGTCTTCCTCCCCACCCCTCCGCCCCAAAGCTTGTTCCTAGCATAAGACGTATTAGTTGATGAAAATAGACATTTTAGTTTCTTACCTATATTTTCCATCATTGTAGTAATTTTTTTTTTTTTTTTTGTAAAAGTGATACTATTAGTTTTTTTTTTTTTTTTCTATGTAAGGCTTTACAAATATTTGTTAGATATTTGTAAGGTTTTACAAAAATAGTTTATTTTTATAACATTTTATTAATTAAATTATAATTTCTTTTAAATGTTGGTTTCATTTTAGCTATTCTATTTTTTTTAAACAAGAATATTAATTTTATTAATTCTTTTTTATAATATTTTAGATAATTTATTTCTCTTGTTGTATTAGGTTGGATAAATCTAATTTTAATTTTTTTTTAATTTTCTTATTGATTCTAATACCTAAATTTTCTACAGCATTTTAATTTTAATAATTTTTAATATTTAAGCATATAAATTTTCAGAACAAATTTTCCTTTTTAAAGTTGTGTTGACATAAAATATCTAATATTCACAAATAAATTTTTATAATTAATAGACAAAATCTATAGGTATTTTTGATATTTTTTTAAAAAAGAGTACTTGTGCTATCATTTTTTTTTATAAGAAAATGACTTATGCTATCATTTTTTTTTTATATAAAAAGACTTAAATATTGTAAAAAATAGGTAGATGATAAACTGCTCATTCTTAAAGATATAAAAAACTTCTAAGATATTTTTTCCTATAAATATATCATAATATAACTCAAAATTTCACATAATAATTCAACAATTCCAAGAGTTCAAATGCAATTTTACTAATAATAGTCTATCTCAAATTTGATAGATCTTTAAAAAAAAAATGACAATGCTTTTACTCAGAGCTTTTTTAATAACGATTTTGATTAATGATTTTTAATTTTTTTAAGTGATTGTTCAATAAGGTATATTTGGTAATAATTTCTAATTTTGATTTTACATTTTTAAGGAATTATTACTAAAATATGGACTGATTTATAAATATTTAAAAATAGGATTTTTTAATCTAATTTAAGATTTCTGATTTTTTTCATTTTAACCATATATTTTTTTAGAGAGTAAATCAAATATTATAACTTTTATATGATTAAGTATCGGAAGAAAATGATCAAAAATTTATAATTTATAAAAAAATAACCAATTTTTTTAAAGTTTTTTTTAAAAAGAAAAAAAATAAGAAGTAATTACCAAACAACTTGAAGATGAATTTTTGATTTTTTTTTCTTAAAAATCACTAAATATAAATTATTATCAAACACATTTGTGATTATTTTTATAAAAAATTAAAAATTACAAAATTAATTATTTAATTATAAACTAAAATTATTATCAAACATGCTCTCATTATTTTTTGTGAAGACACACATTATGAACCCTTAATTGATCCAAAAATAAAATATTAATTATATATAATTTGTAGATATAATAAATCATTTAAAGGGGTATATATTTAGTTCAGTTAGATTGCTACTTTTAAATTAATTTAATAATATATAAATTATTATGAGTTCCAAATTTTGATAACAACACCACGCTCTATCACGTACATATGTTATAATATGGTTGAATAGCGGATCAAAATTGTCATTTTGTCACCAATTTGAATTCGATTCGAAGTAAATTTGAAGATATTTAATTCGAATTCTAATCGATGATGTACTCAATCCAAACCAATATGAATTAAAGCAAATCGAATTTTTTGGATCGAATAAGTCGGATTAAGATTATAACTTATTTTTAAATTATTGTTATATATAAAACATAATATATATTAATATTTAAATTTTAAATTAGTACCTCATTAAGAAAATTTATTTATTTATAATTATAAATAAGAGAATTAAAATAATAAAAAATATGATATCGAATATTATTAAATTATTATAGAGGACTTAACACTTATTTTTATTTTAAAGCTAAAATAGTAATTTAATGTAATCATGGTATGTATAATATTTAAATATAACACATTAAAAATAAAATAAGCATTTATTTATAATTTTTATAGTAATTTTGTCCGTATCAAATTGCAGCGGATTATAAAATCTATTAATCTAAATTCAAATAAATTGTATATTTTATAGTCTAAATCTGAATCGATTATAAAATCTATTAATATAATTTAAATCTAATAAATTGAATTAAATTTTTTAATTTAATTAAATTTGATCAGGTTATTTATTCATTTTTAATGTTATAACGTATAAATATCTAATTAAAAAAATGATAAGTTATCCGATTTGGATGAATCACATAAGTTCTGAAATCACCGATTGTTAATATGCTAAAACGAGGTCTCACCGGTTAAAATGGAGCCCACACTATATACGGGCGAGTTATTTCATCTTATTTAGCTTCACATTACTCATCCCCAGATAGAGACAAAAAATAGTTTTCCTTTGACCCCATCTTGTATAAACACTCGGCAACGTCGGTACATTTGCATTTTATAGTTTTTTTTTTTTTTCCCAAAAAAAAATATCAATTAAGAAAGAGAGGGTAACCACATGTCAACATAAATCATTAGCATTAAAAAAATGATATAGTTATCCGATTTACGGATGCAGGCACATAAAGTCTCTTAATCACGTGTATTATTTGTCTCTAATATGCTAAGAAAAGGTCTCACCGTTAAAATGGAGCCCACAACATATGATTACAGGGCGAGTTATTTCATCTTAAATATTGACTTCGCATTTACTCAGATCCCCAGATTAGATACAAAAATAGTATTTCCTTATGTTTACCCCATCTAAAATATGTAATTTAAACACTCGCAATATCGGTTACATTAAAAAATGCATTAATTATAGTTTTTTGTCTTAATTGGCATTTTTCCCAAAAAGACCAATATGACACCACTTAAGAAATTAGAGGGTAACCAACATGTCAACACATGACATAATCATTAAGGACCTCCATGTACACAATACTTTTATAATTTAACACTAGAAGATGATAAACGAGTAATCTTTGTGTGCATTTAAAATATTTTATGCCTTAAACTCATATAAGGTAAGTTATTGTACCAATCCATCTATTTAATTTCACACTCGATCATTTGCATTTTATAGTTGAATGATTTATTCTTCTAGTAAGTTTGTGTATTGAGAGGATGTAAATTCTAACTTATTGTATATGTGTGAGAGTTATAAATGTATAATTATCATGAAAAAAAATATATACATTTATTATTATTATTATTATTAGTTTTTAAATATTGGATAATGCCAAAGATGAAATATAATTGATTGAGTTACTATTTTCAAATAAATATTAATTTAAAAATTTTGTACAAATAATTTAATACTTTGATTTTTTTTAAATATTCATATCGTAGTAATATTGGTGTTTTATATTATAAAAATAGGGCTATTCATATAATTTTGGTTGGAAGTTGACACGAGAAATATTAATTAATTTAGAAAAATAATTATAGAAGAATAATGCTATTCATAATTAATTTATGATGATTATAAGTAATGTGATAAAATTTTATGATTTAAAAATTTAATAATTTTTGACACATTATTTATAAATTATTATAAATTTATAATAATAATAAAAAAGGGCTTTTCGTTGATGAAATGATAAATAATCAAAGTCGTAAAAAGTACGCTCAGAAGTCAGAATGTGATGATGGTGTGAATTAAGATATTTTCAGAGGGTACAACAAATAACAACTACAAGTCCACTCATAGGTTCCACCGCACCAAGTTAACTTGAGTCACTAGTCAATACCATCCTCTAATTAGCACTTCCCTCGTTATTTCTCCTTCACATTGTTAATTCAAAAACCTATTTCTCTCTCTCATTCTCTCTCTATAATTAAGGAAGCTCTTCTGACGATGACGTCCATCTTTAGAGCTTAATTAAAGAAATAGAGACAATGGTTTGGAGAGCCGGCATTAACGATGTGGTTAGAGTCTTGAAAGCTCTGCTGCTGATGCTGGTGTTCTTGTTTCTGATGGTATGTCAATCGACGGCGTATGTTCATAATAGACACAAGAACGCCTATGCAGCGATGATGTACATGGGGACGCCGAGGGACTACGAGTTCTACGTGGCTACACGTGTTATGATCAGGTCTCTTGCCAACCTCAAAGTCGATGCTGATCTCGTCGTCATTGCGTCTCTTGATGTTCCTCTACACTGGGTTCAAGCTATGTAAGTTCTAAAAGACGGCACTTTTTACTTTAGCTATGCTTTTTTTTTGTCCTTTCGTTTGGTTCGAGACCATCTAAATTATGTTTATGTTTTAATAATATAATATTATCGATTATATTTGTTCTTCTCAAAATAAAAATTTATGTATCTGTTATTTTATCTTATATTAATATATCTTTTATAATAGTGTAACTTTTATCGGTATAAATAATAATAATAATAATAATAATTTTGTTTTCTTAATATAATATTATATAAATTAGTAAGTTAAATTATTGCAATGAATGTACTCGTTACCTCAGTAGCGACAAATTTTTACCGTATCCGTGATTTTCGTATTATTTTCGTGATTTTCGTATAAATTATCCGTGATTTTCGTATTATTGCAATGATGACGTGGCTGCTTATTATGAAAAATCTTTTATAACACAATTATATTACTCAAAATTATTTACGTATTATAAATTAATAATTTTTATATTTTAATAAAATAATTAATAACTAAAAATTAATCTACTTAAATGATTTTTGCACTTATTGTTATTATATAAAATTACTGGCTTATTATTGGTGGATCCAGCAAAAATAGAAACGCACGTCTTGTCTGGTCATTGGTAGCTTCCTTTTCTTTCCTGCTTTCCTAGTCATGTGTAGTTCGTAACGGAAGAAACTCGATTTTTTAGGCATTAGAGACGGTAGAGGAATAAAGACATCAATAATAATAAATGTATTAAATTATGATATATAATTATGTATATTTATTATTGGTAGAATATAAAATTAAAAATACGATGATAAAATTATTTTGTGACTTTTTATTAACAGGTACTAATTAGATTATATTATATGAAATAAATGTATGTATTAAGTTATGATAATTTTTTTTAAATAGCAAAAATAGCACCATTAAAACTTATAATAATAAAAATAGCATCCATTGTGTTCAAACTTATATTTTTACAATTAAAAAAAATGATTAAAATATCATTTTTTTTTGAATATCCGTTTAATTGTAATTAAATAACGGTAATTTAGACCTGTTCAATATTAAACGTTCAATATTATTAGAGTATTAGTTTTTTATTATAAGTTTTATAGGTGTTATTTTTAGTAATTTTTTCTTGTTAAAATATTGACCAATAATATGTTATTGTTGGTAAAATAGTTAAAAATGATTTTTTATTGTTATTTTTAACACTTAAATTTTTAATATTTAATTATTATTAATTTAAATTAATATATTGGTCTAAAGTGATATATCAATATTATCCAGAATTAATGTTTAATTTTTTAACAGAATGATATAATTTCATAACTTTACAAATTAAATTCAAATACAACTGAGAATTATATGCTTATTATTTTTTTTATAACGTAAATAAATATATATTTTTTAGTGTTAAAAGAAAATGAATATATGTTTCTTTCATTAAAGGAGTTAAAATAAAATTTGTTAAATAACTAAATTATTTATAAAAAAAAAAAATTATTTTTATAATTAAAGTAGTAAATAATTTTATAATTACTTTATAACTTTACATCATTAATTTTAAATTTAATTAATAATCGAAAAGAAATTCAATTGCGGGAACCCTTTTTGGATGGAATTTGTTGTCTTGTTGATGCCTATCGTGTTCACCGAATTTATTGGATTATTCTCCCATGATTTTATATCTTCGTGTTCTCCGTCATACTCTACAAAATTGTAAATTTAGTACGTCTATTAATGACAAACGATTAGAGAAAATTACAGTTTCTTTATGATAATTTTGTGTGGTCTTATTTGAGTTGTGGATGCTAAAAAATATTTATAAAAGAAAATTTTTGATATTCCAGCTTGAGCAAATTAGTTAGCTTTGATGACGTGACCCAATTACACCTTGCTATGAGTGGTTGGTCTGGGTGTGTTATCATGATCTTTCATCGAGTTTAACATGATTTGTGTTACTTACAAAGAAGTGCGAATTCAAGGTTTGTGTTGTATTTGGTGATTAGGGAAGAGGAAGATGGAGCGGAGGTGGTGAGAGTGAAAAATATGAAGAATCCATACAAGGATCAAGATAATTTTGATTGGAGATTCAAGCTAAGCATGAACAAGCTCTATGCTTGGAGCCTAGTAGAGTATGACAGGGTGGTAATGCTTGACTCTGACAATCTATTCCTCCAAAACACTGATGAACTCTTCCAATGTGGACAATTTTGTGCAGTTTTCATTAACCCTTGTGTCTTCCATACTGGTCTCTTCGTTTTACAGGTAAAAAATATATATATACTTCTTTGTATATTTTAGAGCTTTTCAATAGATGTTCCTATGGCCCTTTAATTTGTTGCCTAACATGCACATTTGCATTAGTTATTCTCATAAATAGCTTTGAAAATTCCTTGGAATCAAATGTGCCTTATTTTTAGATGAGATAGATTATAGGTCTATTTGTCTATACTTTAGAGTCTGTAAATTTGTGCTTCCTAATCTATCAAGTAAGTTCATCTAAAGCGATTTTTGGAGGAAGTGTTTTTAAGATAATTTGTGCTTATTTCAAGAAGAAAAAAAAGTGGTTTCAAAGCTCCGAAAGCACACATGACAATTTTTCTATTTGATTCAAAAATGTTTTTACAAAGTCTCATAAGCATAAACAAATCGATATTAAACTACTTTTAATAAAATCACATGTTTGCCAAGCAATAAGCATTCTTAAGACAATTTTGTTTTTTGGGGATCAATCTTAAAGACAACTTAAGCAGGTTTTTAGTAATATTGCAAATATTACGAACAGATTACTTCTGGGAATCATCCTATCTTCACTCCCTTATAATATAATAGGCTATCAGAAATCCTTACAATCTGATATTGCAGCCATCAATGGAAGTGTTCAAGGACATGGTTCATCAGCTGGAAGCCAGAAGTGACAACCCAGATGGTGCAGACCAAGGTTTTATATGCAACTACTTCCCAGAATTGCTTGATCAACCTATGTTTCATCCTCCTGTTAATGCCTCTAAACTCAATGGTACCTTCAGGCTTCCCTTGGGCTACCAAATGGACGCCTCCTATTATTGTAAGTCAAGCAAGCTCCTATTTACTTCTCAAATATGTATGCCAAAATCAAAAGCAAAATAGAGTGCCAAAATCAAAAGCAAAATAGAGTATCAATTACAAAATAGAGTATCAATTAATTTGCTTATGTCAATTAAAAGTATTGTTTTGTTATAGATCTTAAACTTCGTTGGAATGTACCATGCGGGCCTAACAGTGTGATCACTTTCCCTGGCGCACCATGGTTGAAACCGTGGTATTGGTGGTCATGGCCTGTACTACCATTAGGCATTTCTTGGCATGAACAACGCCTGCAAACTCTAGGGTAAGTACTTAAATGTATGTTACTATATTATATGATATATTTTGGTAATATCACTTGTTATTATATGTTAACTTTAGGGTATGTTTAGCTTCTACTTTCGACAACAAAAAAAGTACTTTCCAGTCCAACAAAAAAAAATTGTTATAAGTGCTTTTAACGCAATGTGCTTCTAGACATTTTTTTTTCTCCAATAAAAAAATTGTAGAAGGAGAAAATACTCTCTGGATTTGTGCTTCTGTTTGGAAGCATAAAATTTGTTTTTTAGCACTAAAAGCATTTATATAAGCATCCCGAGAAGAACATATAATTTGTTTCTTTCAAAAATGATTTTTTTTTTTAAATCACTGTTAACTAAGATCACTTTCAGTAGAATTACAAGCAAAAAATACTCTGAGAGCATTTTTTAAAAAAACGATTCTAAAACATTCTAAAAAAAAAGAGAGAGCATTTCATTAATGTAATGATTTTAAAACTTGACTCAGTTACATATGATTGACAGGTATACTTCAGAGGTATCAATGATATTAATCCAGTCAGTTATATATTTAGGAATAATAGCAATGACACGCCTAGCACGGCCAAACATTACTAAGCTTTTCTATAGACGCGTAGAAAAGAACACAGCTTTGTTACAAACTGGTCTCAAAGCTATAGCCTTATGGTCCATTATAGTTGCCTATATAGTCCCATTCTTCATTATTCCTTGCACGGTTCATCCACTAGTAGGCTGGACTCTTTATTTGCTTGGCTCATTTGCACTTTCTTCTACAACAATCAGTGTGTTTCTGCTGCCAATGCTTTCAGTTCTAGCTCTTTGGATTGGAATATTTGGGGCTCTTTTGGTTATGGCATTTCCTTTATACCCAGATGGTGTAGTAAGAGCTCTTTGCGTGTTTGGCTATGCTTTTTGTTTTGCACCATTTGCATGGATTTCTTTAGTGAAGGTCATGTCTAGTCTTCAAGTCTCACTTGAAAGAGAAGCTTTTTTCCCCAAGTTGGGCGAGACCTCACCGCCTTCTGGGTTCAACAAGCTGTATTGAGGGACATACTGCATAGTACATTTACATAGCTATTGAGTTTTGAAGAGACAAATATAAATTTTGGGATTCACCAAAAGACTAGGGCTGAAGATGATCTACATTAAGCTGTTGCCTTTGGTAGAGTTGGTGGTATGAATATAAGATGATTTTAGTTACACATGGAGGTCATGTTTTTGTATCAATATTTATTACTTTGCAATTGAAAAAGGTTAATCCATCCTTGAGATGGATTCACTATTTTTGTCTCCGATACGATAAACTGTTATCATATGGCATATATGCTGTTGAAATTACAATGGATAATACCACTAGCCATGAAATTTTAGAGTACTTTCACAATTCACACAACTAGTTGAAGCAGGAAAAGTGGAGGGAAACGAGAGAGTGCCATACAACCATGGACCTTTCACAGCAAAAATAAAAAATAAGCAATGAAATTTAGCAAGGTCGGTCATTTCTTCCAATTTCCATTTCAATAACTAGAATTCATGTACAAGCTTACAAGCATTAAAACCCAAGAATCTGAATTCGACAAAGCTAATATAATTTCTCTTAAGAAAAATGTAAAAAAGAGAAAAAGTTGCAACTGTAATTGGCAAGTAATAACTTGTTTTTGCAAGACTGACAAAAATGAATACTCATAGCACAATGACGAGAGATGCTGGAAGGAGTAGATTACATCACATTATACAGCAATTTGTCTGAGATTCGAGCATCTCAGGAAATCTGCCAAAAAAAAAAAAGAGAGAGAGAGAGAGACATGATGATGAGTGATTGATTTAATAACTAAACGAATGATGAAAACTAAAAGAGCAAAAAATAAAATAAAATAAAAATAGTATTGATATCTCAACCCTATCACACTAGCATGAAATTCAAAGAAGAAAAAAAGAGACTTGTACTAGCCATTTATAAAGAATGTCGTTTAAACTTCGGACAAATAAAACCGAACAAAACTTACAACTGCCCAAGACTTGCTAGATCAAAATCAGGTGCCAGCTCATGTACAATATCATTTGGTGGTTGTCCACATTCTTGCATTTTCTGCATAAGCTCAACTATCTTGTTGAAATTTGCGGGTTCTTTTTCGTAAACTTCATTTAGATCTTTTATGAATTTGTATTGCAAGGAGTAGCGTTCATATTCTTCTTTGGTCAAAGTTTCTTTATGCGCTTCCAACCACTTTGGATATCTTTCTCCAATTTCCTTCATAGGTTCATGGAGAATCTCTTTGGACAAAAGCTGCTGCATCATGGTCTCCACAATAGATTCCATATCTTAAAACACATAATTTAAATAAAATGAAAATGGTTACTGAATGGAATCAAGGAAAAACACAAAACAGAATGCAAATTTAGCAAATAAGAAAGATAAATAATAGCAAATATGTGCCTTCAAAAGCCAATATTCCACAAGAAACACACAAAACAATTGATACACTGTGTTTCACTAACAGCACCACGTCCATTTTGACCGTCTAACAGGCACAAATATTTATCTTAATCAACTTATGATTAACTTGCAGAATTCATGAGCACATAAAGAAGGACTATTACACCTGAATTACCTTCGAAATTGACAAAGCTTCAAAGCACATAAAAGGTAGCAACTACTTGTATCATCAGAAAAATCCAAAATCGCAAAATTTTGGGAATAAGTTAAAGAGCGAATTACCTGAGACCGAGCAAGCTCCTCAAACTGCTTGACCAAATCCTCCATAGTTGTATCCTTGCCCAAATCATCAAGGCCAGGTTTTGCAGAGGTCATGGATTCCAATTCCTTAACAGTCTCACGGGCTTGCTCTCTCAATTTATCAAGGGCTTCTGAAACATGGGATTCTTTGGAAATCATTTGCTTCCCCTTTTTCTTCGTTTTCAGGTCAGGCAAGCCCATCCCCAACCCTTGAACTCCAGAAGGCAACGGGGCAGGTCCAACTTTCTTTTTTATAGCTTCTGTATTACTACTACTAGTAGCAAATGAAAATTCAATTTTCAGAAGTTGAGACCAAAGTTTCAATCTTTGAGGAAATTGTCACAAAAATAAATGAGATAAGATAAAAAACCTTTGAAAGGATGGATTTTTTAGGTTAAGATTCTGAAAATCATCTAAAGCACCTGTAAATCAATTGTAATTCACATACAAAACCCATATTATTGTATTAAAAATGATGAATAGAGAGAAAGAGATAGAGCGATGAGGTTGTCTTTACTGTCAAGGAGTTCATCCAAATCATCAGTGTGTTGGCTGGCCATGGACACAAGACTCAACTGTCTCTGTGTATGTGGGTTTTTCAGTGTTTTTGGAAATTAAACGGAGACACCAAACTTAGCTGCAAAAGTTACTGACGTATATCATCCAGCAGAGCAACCGCTATTGCTTTTACAGCTTCACCTAATTTGGGTATAGGCTTCGACTTGAAGGTCAAGTCTTTGGAATTATTCTATTCTTAAAAATATAGTTTTGTCGAGGGGATTTGTCAAAAACTCACTTCTTGAGATACACAAGTGAATTTTTACTAGAAATATTGTGTTTTCGAGTTTTGACTATAAGCGATTACCTGTTCAAGTGATGTTTACTTCCATTTAGCTCCTTGCAAATACCCTATGTTGAGCGTATTGGAACCCTTTTTGTTTTCCACGCAGCTAAATGGAACTCAGCGTAAAAATTGGATTATGCGGAAAATTACAGCGCGTCTAGGCTTGAGCTTTGACCTGATATATATACCACACCAAGAGGAATTATGGCCAGCCACGGAGACCGCTTACGAGCCAATGGCTGTTGCTATGGCGCCAGTAATTTCTCTCCGCTTCACACCCTACTCGACCATCCGGTTCCTCTCCTTGTAGCCTGTAAAGTACACTACAATCCTCCCGGGGATCTCAAAATTCCTAACGCAACCTCCTATTTCATCTCCAGTTAATCCACTGTCACTCGGATTTCAAGTAGTCGGAAGTGTTTTTGTACGGTAATCGCCGGAGCTATTCACTCCGACCAGACCAATGAGAGGACTAAGCAGGAATTTTTTGAAAATTGGAAGGGCGAGAGTGGAAAGTGCGTAGGTGAATTTAAGAAGAAGCTGAGGATTGCAGATATAAAGGATGGAATTGACGAAGGTTTAAATCGATTGGGACGGACTTTGGTTGTGGAGGGTTGGGTTCGGACTGTTAGAGTACAAAGCAGCGTTACATTCCTCGAGGTACATTGACCCCTTATCCTTTTTGCCCCTCCATTCTTCATTATAGTTGCCTACAGTTTTCGAGGGAAAAAGTTTTATTTTATTTTATTATCAGAACTGATCCGAAATAGTCGAGGAATCATTGAAAAAAGGAGTTGCACTCAAATTTACATTGATACCAAATACTTTTATATACTGATCAACCTATTTTATGCTCGGAGAGGATTTAAATTTAAAAATAGAAAATAGAGAGACGCGAGAGTAAGCAATAAATAATAATGGCTCAAAGCTTTTTATTGGCTATATAGAGTGGTTACATACACAATGATATTTTTATAGGATCAAAACGACCCTAACAAATAAAAAGTCTAAAATTTAGACTGACTTTTAAGTTGACAAATAAATTAATTTTGACTTAAAACACTTGTGATGTTAACGTGTAAAGTAGCACATCAAATCAAAAATAACAAACAATAAATTACAAACTATACCAACCAATAGGTTGGACACAAACTAGTCTTAACCTCAAAGCATTTGATAGATTGACATCCAAACACCATGCATACTAAATAATTTAACAATTAGAGTTGTTAGGTCTTGAGCACAGACCTACAGCTTTAATATAGTGTTAAAAGTTATTAAAATATCAATTTTTTTAAAAGTTTAAGTTATTAGGAGAAGTACCAACAATATTTTTATACATTTGTCACTTGAAAATTGGTAATTTATGATTTTTTTTTTTTTTTTAAGTATAACAAGCCCTCGGTGAAAAATTAACTGCAAAAAAGAAACAAAAGAAAAGGAAGTGATTTGAAGGGAACTTTTGTACCATATTATTAAGCTTGTAAGAGTTATGTTCAGTTACAGTATCTCTAACTCCATGAGCTGTTCGTGCATACATGCCACTATGTCTATGCCTCAGGTTAATGATGGTTCGTGCCTCTCGAATATGCAATGTGTAATGGACTCAAATACAGAAGGTTACGGACTGATGATATTCATGGGTGCATGTATGTGTTTTTTTTTTAAATAGTAGTTGGTCGTTTCTAACTTGTACTTGAAGTGGAGGTAAATTACATAGAATTTTTTTTGGCATATCTTAGCTATCACTGGGTTTTTCATTTCAAGCTCTTGAGATTTTGAATATGTAGAAGCAGGATCAGTCGCAACTGGTGCCTCTATATGGTTGCAAGGAATTGTGGTAGCCAGCCAAGGATCAAAGCAAAGAGTGGAGTTAAAGGTCAAGAAGATTTTGGTGGTTAGTAGTTGTATCCTTTTTTTCATTTAATATTTCTCCTCCTTTGGCTCTATTCGTTATTATTTATTTAAACCACTAATCCCTTGCATTGTACCAGTAAAATGTTGTCTATGGTTTGGATTTTTGATACACGTACAACAACATATTTTTTCTGTTTGCTTTTCACTTGGCTGTTAGCAACTTAATATGCACATCTTATGTTTTGATCAACTTGCTTATTTTAAAGGCGGGCAGGCTTTGAAGGAGACATGAAATTTCATCTTTGATATTTCTTTGCATGTCCTTCATGTTGTAGGTTGGGAAAAGTGAACCTTCCTACCCCATTTAAAAGAAAAGAGTAGGCAGAGAGTTTTTGAGAACTAAAGTGCATCTTCGCCCAAGATCAAACACTTTTGGTACTGTATGTTTTTTATTTCTTGTTAAAGTAGACGTTCTAGATAATATTTTACTGCAAGTAATGAAATATGTGATTGAGTATGAATTTTCTGTTGTTAGTAATAACGTGTGGCATTTGCAGGTCAAGAGTTTCTTTTCAATTTCTTTTTTCTACTTGGAACTGTAATATGCTCATTTTTTAATATATTTTTTTTCTAATTTATTTTAATTATAAAATCACATTGATTCTAGGTTGCAAGGGTGAGGAATGGTTTGGCGTATGCTACACACAAGTTTTTCCAAGAAAATGGAATTGTTTGGGTGTCGGCTCCTATTATTACTGCTTCAGACTGTGAGGGAGCAGGTGAACAGTTTTGTGTGACTACTTTGGTAAGTAATGTTTTTAAATGTTGTTTTGCTATTGTATTTTATGTTTCCATGACTAATACGCATTTTTTATTTCTCACTAACAAAGCTAGTAGGTGAAGTGTTGAATTTATGGTACAATTTATGTTTTTTTTTTTTAAAAAAAAAAATCATTTGCTCCTAGTTACGTCTTATGTAATGGTGGCAGCTGCATGATGCATTCTCTTAGGATATAATGTAGTCTGTTACTTACACTTGAACAATCTTTGCTGTATTGCTTGCTAAATTTATTCTTTTGTATATATTGGAGTTGGGTCTAAGATAATCAGCTACTCAGTATTGATACGGTGGTCTAAATGGATTTCAGATAATATTTGAGACTTTGAGTCATTTAAAACATTACGAGATTCAATATTGTGGCTTTAGATTTCAGTCATGCTTGTGTGGAGTATAACTTTTGTAGGATTAAACAGATACCAAGCTCCCCAGATGCGGCTGTTTCTCAGCTGAATGACATTCCAAAACAAAGGATGGCTTAATTGATTGGTCACAAGTGAGTCTCACTCA
Source organism: Elaeagnus macrophylla (assembly GCA_029378325.1). Taxonomy (NCBI): domain Eukaryota; kingdom Viridiplantae; phylum Streptophyta; class Magnoliopsida; order Rosales; family Elaeagnaceae; genus Elaeagnus; species Elaeagnus macrophylla. The sequence goes on along the minus strand of CM055640.1, from coordinate 108,722,528 downwards.
TGTCTGCATTCTCTTATGTTACTAGTGCTGAGAAATTTGAGCAATATAGCTGACCTACATATCCAATTGTTACCCTCCTTTCCATCCTACATAGATAAGAAAAATGAAAGGAATTACACCAGAATTTCGCTCTTATCTGCATTCTTTTATGCTTTTCATAACTTTCAACGTTTTCTGCTTGTCAGGATTTTTTTCAGAAAGCCAGCATTCTTGACGGTGTCAGGCCAGCTAAATGCTGAAACATATGCCACTGCTCTTTCTGATGTATATTTCTGCTTATTTCTCATTTGTTGAGAAAAAATTGGTAATTTTCCACTACCAGATATACGGGGAAGCAAAACAATAAATAATGTAGAGCAGGAATAAGGAAATAACACACAGAGAATTTTTACGTGGTTCACCCCAAAAATTAACTGGGCTACTCCACGGAGCTGCTGCAGCTCACTTTCACTATGGGAGATAATATTACAGTGTTTAAATACAACACTCAACTCATAAACCTCAAAATCCAATACACCCAAATAAATATTTCTTTTTCTTTTTCTCTCTTTTTCTCTCTCTTTTCTCTCTCTTTTCTTTTCTCTTTTTTCTTTCTCTCTTCCTCACGCAGAGAGTTTCAAAAACTCTCTGAAAACTCTCTTCTCTCAATTTGGAATGCTTGCTTTGGGATGGATTTTATGGCTTCCAACCATCTCTATTTATAGAGGAAAAAATGGCTTTGCTGATATATGCCATGAGCTCAGCAATTCCATTTTTTCTTCTTCTCTTGCTGGTTCTAGTTTGTTATTCTTCAATGGCTGCTATCGTCTTTGACAAATTTGCCACCATTTCTGACAGCCACCAACTTTGACAGCCACTATTTCTAACAATCTCCCACTTGGAAACTGATTTTAATCATGTTTCCACATATGATCACTGCAGCAACTCTTTCTGGGTTTGTTACGTCCGCAGGCCAATTGAAGTTGAACACAACTTCAATTTATCAATTGTCACCGTCTTCGTAAACATATCAGCTGGGTTATCATTTCCTTGTATCTTCTCAAGCTTGAGAACATCTTCTTCTAGAAGTGACCTGATGAAATGATACCGTAGTTGTATGTGTTTCGTTCTGGAATGAAAGGACGGATTTTTCGCAAGATGGATGGCACTCTGACTGTCGTAATGTAACACATTGCGTTCTTGTTTCTTGCCTAATTCTTCCAAGAAACCTTGCAACCAAATCATCTCTTTGCTGGCTTCCGTGATTGCAACATATTCAGCTTCAGTGGTGGAGAGAGCAACAATCTTCTGCAGTTGAGAAACCCAACTCACTGCTGTTCCGCCAAGAGTATAAACATACCCTGTAGTGCTCTTTCTATTATCACCATTTCCAGCTAAGTCAGCATCCACATAGCCTTCAAGAACCATATCTCCACTTTTGAAGCATAGTGTCATATTTGTGGTACCTCATAGATATCTAAGAATCCACTTGACAGCTTCCCAATGTGTCTTGCCTGGATTGTTCATGTACCTACTTATAGCTCCCACTGTATGTGCAATGTCTGGTCTGGTACAAACCATGGCATACATCAAACTTCTAATAGCTGAAGCATATGGAACATTTTCTATCTGAGCACGTTCTTCTGCAGTTTTAGGTGACTGCTCTTTGGATAGTTTGAAATGAACAACTAAGGGAGTGCTCACTGGTTTTGCATCCTTCATGTTGAACCTATCAAGTACTTTGCTGATATACTCCGCCTGTGACAATATTAAGGTTCCTGATGCCTTGTCTTGGTTGATCCTCATTCCAAGAATCTGCTTTGCAGGACCTAGATCTTTCATTGCAAAATGTTCTGACAATTGATGCTTCACATTATTTATTTCTTGCATGTTTGACCCAACAATCAACATGTCATCAACATACAAAAGTAAAATAATATAGCTGTTGTCGAACTTCTTCACATAACAATAATGATCTGCCTAGCATCTGGTGCTCATAAAAGAATCAAACTTTTTGTACCATTGTCTTGGAGCTTGTTTTAGACCATACAAGCTCTTTTTCAACTTGCATACCAAGTTTTCTTTTCCTGCTATTTCAAAACCTTGCGGTTGCTCCATGTATATCTCTTCCTCCAAATCACCGTGAAGGAATGCTGTCTTTACATCTAACTGTTCAAGATGTAAATTCTCCGCAGCTACCAACTTTAATACCAGCCTTATTGTGGTCAACTTCACAACTGGAGAGAAAATCTCAGTGTAGTCGATCCCTGCTTTCTGCTGGAAACCTTTAACAACCAATCTAGCCTTGTGCCACTTACTCCCATCATGCTCCATTTTCACTCTGAAAATCCATTTGTTATGAAGAGCCTTCTTGCCTTTTGGCAATTTAACAAGTTCCCATGTTTGGTTTAACATGAGTGAGTCCATTTCATCTTTCATTGCAGACTCCCACTTGACAGAATCATCCATCTATGTTGCTTCCTCATAAGATTCTGGTTCTCCGTTGTCAGTCAACAATAGGAAATTTTGGGAGGGTGAGTAGCGTTGTGTTGGTTTGTGTGATCTGGTGGTGCGCCTCATTCTAGGTGTGCATGGTTCCTCTTGCTGTGGAACTTCTTCTTGTTCTTCCAGTGGAACTTCATTCTCTGGTTCTTCTTGTGGGACTTGGTTCCCTAGTTTTGGAATAACTTCATTCTCAGGGTTATTGTGGACCCTTCGATGCACATCATCTTTAGAGATCTCCTCTAAATCAACATACTCTTTTGTTTGAGTATCTCTGTCTATACCACCAGATTTTACTGTTGACCTGTCCTTATACACAACATTCTCATTGAATATAACATCTCGGCTTCTAATAACTTGTCGTCTTTCATAATCCCAAAAGCGATAACCAAATTCATCAGAACCATATCCAATAAAGATACATTTCTTGGACTTCGGGTCCAGTTTACTTCTTTCAGCAGAATCAATATGAACATATGAAATACAACCGAAAATCTTTAAATGTGAAAGGTTTACCTCTTTACCACTCCAAACTTCCTCTGGCAATCTTTCATTCAAAGGAACAGAGGGTCCACAGTTGATCAGGTAAGCTGCTGTATTGTGGCCTCAGCCCAAAACATTTTAGACAAGTTTGCATGTATTCTCATGCTTCTGGCACGTTCATTTAGAATTTTGTTCATGCGTTATGCCACACCATTTTGTTGTGGTGTCCTTGGAATAGTCTTCTCCATTCTGATTCCATTGCTTGCACAAAAGTCTCTAAATCTTCTATCTGTGTACTCTCCTCCATTGTCAGACCTTAGGCACTTTACTTTCAAGCCAGTTTCATTTTCCACCATAGCTTTCCATTTTCTGAAAATATTATAAACTTTTGATTTATTTTTCAGAAAATAAACCCACACCTTCCTTGTTGAGTCGTCAATGAAGGTGACATAATACGATGAGCTTCCAAGGGAATTAACTGAAGCGGGTCCCCACACGTCTGTATGAACTAACTCTAACTTTTCTGACTTCGGTGTTTTTCCAGCTTTTGAAAAACTAACTTTCTTCTGTTTGCCGAGAATGCAGTCCTCGCACAAACTAATGTCCACCGACTTCATATTTGGTAGTTTTCCTTTTGACAGGAGTACCTTCATCCCTTTCTCGCTCATATGACTAAGCCTTTGGTGCCACAGATTTGATTTTCCATCTGCGTCCATGACTGCTATAGTGCTCCCACTATTTGAGGTCACATAGAGGGTACCTACTTTGTTTCCACGAGCTAAAACCATAGCTCCTTTTGTTATCTTCCACGTGCGATCCGTGAAGGTTGTTGAATAACCTTCCTCATCAAGTTGTCCCATTGAGATTAAATTCCTTTTCAGACCTGGAATATATCTCACATTTTTTAGCTTCCACACAGTCCCATTTGACAACTTCACTGGAACATCTCCTTTGCCCATAATCTTCAAGGGCTCATCATTTGCTAGATAAACTTTTTCGAAATCACCACAGGTGTAATTCTCCATGATTTCGCGACAGGAGGTAGAGTGAAATGATGCACCTGAATCCAAAATCCAGGACTCAATAGGACTGTTGACACTCAAGATAAGAGCATCACCTGCTTCCCCAGCAATATTTGCAGTTTCTTTTGCACCATTATTTTTCTTCGGTGCTCGACAGTCTCTTCTGAGATGTCCTTTTTGTCCACAATTCCAGCAATTTAAGTTTGCTCTGCTAAATCTTGACTTACTTCGTCTAGACTTAGACTTTCCTCTGCTTGAGCTTCTCTCAAACATTCTTCCTCGGGATTCTATATGTAAGGCAAAAGATGAAACCTCACCAGATTCTTTTTGACGAATTTCGTCGCTTAGAATCAAATCACGAGCAGTATCCCATTTCATCGTCGTGCTCTCTGAGGAATTACTTATTGCTGTCACTATATCATTCCAGCTTTTTGGTAGAGAGGATAAGAGAATCAAGGCTTGAATTTCGTCATCGAAATTAATGCCTACTGAACTCAACTGTGTTAGAGTAGAGTTAAGAATATTTAGGTGATCTGTAACTGGCGCTTCTTCTGACATCTTCAAATTGAATAGCCTTCTCATCAAATGTACTTTATTTGATGCAGTTGGTTTTTCGTACATATTTGACAAGGCTTTCATCAGACCTGCCGTCGTTGTTTCCTTTGCGATATTGAAAGCAACGTTGCGAGACAACGTTAACCAAATTGTTCCTAGCGCCTGCCTGTCAAGAAGATCCCAATCTTCTTGCTTCATATTTTCTAGTTTTGTTCCTGATAAAGGTTTGTGCATATTTTTCTAGTACAGATAATCTTGAATCTGCATTTTCCAGAAACCAAAATCTGACCCATTGAATTTCTCGATCTTAACTTTTCCTTCGTCTGCTGCCATTGAACCCACTCAAATCTGGTAACTTCAAAAAATCACTATCGTAAAATAATGATGTGTGAATAGTGACGTGAATAGTAAATTCACTATTCAACTTTTGAATTTTACTATTCACTTTTACTTTAATGATTGGTGAATAGTACTTTCACTATTTATACAGTAACCGTTACTATTTGATGAATAGTAACTTTTGCACAATGTGATTTTCTGCACAAGGATTTCACAACGTTGAAGCTCTGATACCAATTGTTGGGAAAAAATTGGTAATTTTCTACAACCAGATTTACGGGGAAGCAAAACAATAAATAATGTAGAGCAGGAATAAGGAAATAACACACAGGGAATTTTTACGTGGTTCACCCCAAAAATTAACTGGACTACTCCACGGAGCTGCTGCAGCTCACTTTCACTATGGGAGATAATATTACAGTGTTTAAATACAACACTCAACTCACAAACCTCAAAACCCAATACACCCAAATAAATATTTCTTTTTCTTTTTCTTTCTTTTCTTTCTCTTTCTTTTCTCTTTTTTCTTTCTCTCTTCCTTACGCAGAGAGTTTCAAAAACTCTCTGAAAACTCTCTTCTCTCAATTTGGAATGCTTGCTTTGGGATGGATTTTATGGCTTCCAACCATCTCTATTTATAGAGGAAAAAATGGCTTTGCTGACATATGCCATGAGCTCAGCAGTTCCATTTTTTCTTCTTCTCTTCCTGGTTCTAATTTGTTATTCTTCAATGGCTGCTACCGTCTTTGACAAATTTGCCACCATTTCTGACAGCCACCAACTTTGACAGCCACCATTTCTAACATCATCCACATCTAATTTTAACTTGTCACTAAAATCATATCAAATTTTCTTACATCAATATTATTGTCAGGTGAAAATTCAAACACTTCCATGCATTTAGCCGAGTTCTGGTTTTTTTTTTTTGGGTTATACACACACACACATATAGACTAAGCACTTCAACATTAAGAGCCTTAACATCATTTTTTTCTATGTTTCTTGGTTTAAGATGATTGAACCTGAACTTGCATTTGCTGATCTTGAGGATGACATGGCTTGCGCCACTGCCTATCTCCAGTACGTAGTATCTTACCTTTCCTTACTTCTACCCTAGTTTTAATGTCAAGATAAGAATTATATTATATTATATGTGGGTATATTTTAGAGTAATAACTGCTTCTTGCTTGAAGGTGAGGTATATTCTGTTAGAAATGGTGGTTGGTGGCTGCTTAATTTTGTCAAAGAAAGCAACCACCGACAGCTGCCAAAGAAGAAGAGTAAATGGAGCAGTTAAGCACCAACTGGAGATGAAGAAAAATGGAGATGCAATGAGGTCATTGCTTACCTCATCACCTAAATAGTTGCTAATTTTTCTTCTATAAATAGAGAAGGCTGAAAGCCATCAAAACCATCCCAAAGCAAGCATTCCAAATTGAGAGAAGAGAGTTTTCAGAGAGTTTTTGAAACTCTTTGCGCAGAGTGAGGAAGAGAGAAAGAAAAAAGAGAAAAGAAAGAGAAAGAAAAGAAAAAAGAAAAGAAAGAAAAAGAAAAAGAAATATTTATTTGGGTGTATTGGGTTTTGGGGTTTGTGAGTTGAGTGTTGTATTTAAACACTGTAATATTATCTCCCATAGTGAAAGTGAGTTGCAGCAGCTCCGTGGAGTAGTCCAATTAATTTTTGGGGAAAACCACGTAAAAATTCTCTGTGTGTTATTTCTTATTCCTGCTCTAAATTATTTATTGTTTTGCTTCCCAGTAAATCTGGTTGTAGAAAATTACCAATTTTTTTCCAACAATTGGTATCAGAGCTTCAAGGTTGTGAAATCTTTGTGCAGAAAATCACATTGTGCAAAGGTTACTATTCATCAAATAGTAACAGTTACTGTGTAAATAGTAAAAGTACTATTCACCAATCATTAAAGTAAAAGTAAATAGTAAAAGTCAAAATTTAAATAGTGAATTTACTATTCACGTCACTATTCATACATCATTATTTTACAATAGTGATTTTTTGAAGTTACCAGATTTGAGTGGAAGCAATGGCAGCAGACAAAGAAAAAGTTAATATCGAGAAATTCAATGGGTCAGATTTTGGTTTCTGAAAAATGCAGATTCAAGATTATCTGTACCAAAAATTATCAGGAACAAAACCAGAAAATATGAAGCAAGAAGATTGGGATCTTCTTGACAGGCAGACGCTAGGAACAATCAGGTTAACGTTATCTCGCAACGTTGCTTTCAATATCGCAAAGGAAACGACGACGGCAGGTCTGATGAAAGCCTTGTCAATATGTGCGAAAAACCAACTGCCTCAAATAAAGTACATTTGATGAGAAAGGCTATTCAATTTGAAGATGTCAGAATGAGTGCTAGTTACAGATCACCTAAATATTCTTAACTCTACTCTAACACAGTTGAGTTCAGTAGGCATTAATTTCGATGACGAAATTCAAGCCTTGATTCTCTTATCCTCTCAACCAGAAAGCTGGAATGGCATAGTGACAGCTATAAGTAATTCCTCAGGGAGCACGACGATGAAATGGGATACTGCTCGTGATTTGATTCTAAGTGACGAAATTCGTCGAAAAGAATCTGGTGAGGTTTCATCTTCTGCCTTACATACAGAATCTCAAGGAAGAATGTTTGAGAGAAGCTCAAGTAGAGGAAAGTCTAAGTCTAGACAAAGTAAGTCAAGATTTAGCAGTGCAAACTTAAATTGCTGGATTTTGTGGACAAAAAGGACATCTCAGAAGAGACTGTCGAGCACTGAAGAAAAATAATGGTGCAAAAGAAACTGCAAATATTGCTGGGGAAGCAGGTGATGCTCTTATCTTGAGTGTCAACAATCCTATTGAGTCCTAGATTTTGGATTCAGGTGCATCATTTCACTCTACCTCCTGTCACGAAATCATGGAGAATTACACCGGTGGTGATTTCGGAAAAGTTTATCTAGCAGATGATGAGCCCTTGAAGATTGTGGGCAAAGGAGATGTTCCAATGAAGTTGCCAAATGGGACTGTGTGGAAGCTGAAGAATGTGAGATATATTCCAAGTCTGAAAAAGAATTTAATCTCAATAGGACAGCTTGATGAGGAAGGTTATTCAACAACCTTCACGGATCGCATGTGGAAGATAACAAAAGGAGCTATGGTTTTAGCTCGTGGAAGTAAAGTAGGTACCCTCTATGTGACCTCAAATAGTGGGAGCACTATAGCAGTCATGGACGCAGATAAAAAATCAAATCTGTGGCACCAAAGGCTTGGTCATATGAGTGAGAAAGGGATAAAGGTACTCCTATCAAAAGGAAAACTACCAGATATGAAGTCGGTGGACATTAGTTTGTGCGAGGACTGCATTCTCGGTAAACATAAGAAAGTTAGTTTTTCAAAAGCTGGAAAAACACCGAAGTCAGAAAAGTTAGAGTTGGTTTATACAGACGTGTGGGGACCCGCTCCAGTTAATTTCTTTGGAGGCTCATCGTATTATGTCACCTTCATTGACGACTCAACAAGGAAGATGTGGGTTTATTTTCTGAAAAATAAATCAGAAGTCTATGATGTTTTTAGAAAATGGAAAGCTATGGTGGAAAATGAGATTGGCTTAAAAGTAAAGTGCCTAAGGTCTAACAATGGAGGAGAGTACACAGACAAAAGATTCAGAGACTTTTGTGCAAGCAATGGAATCAGAATGGAGAAGACTGTTCCAAGAACACCACAACAAAATGATGCGGCAGAACGCATGAACAGAACTCTGAATGAACGTGCCAGAAGCATGAGAATACATGCAGGCTTGCCTAAAATGTTTTGGGCTGAGGCCATCAATATAGCAGCTTACCTGATCAACCGTGGACCCTCTGTTCCTTTGAATGAAAGATTGCGAGAGAAAGTTTGGAATGGTAAAGAGGTAAACCTTTCACATTTAAAGGTTTTCGGTTGTATTTCATATGTTCATATTGATTCTGCTGAAAGAAGTAAACTGGACCCGAAGTCCAAGAAATATATCTTTATTGGATATGGTTCTGATGAATTTGGTTATCGCTTTTGGGATTATGAAAGACGACAAGTTATTAGAAGCCGAGATGTTATATTCAATGAGAATGTTGTGTATAAGGACAGGTCAACAGTAAAATCTGGTGGTATAGACAGAGATACTCAAACAAAAGAGTATGTTGATTTAGAGGAGATCTCTAAAGATGATGTGCATCGAAGGGTCCATAATAACCCTGAGAATGAAGTTATTCCAGAACTAGGGAACCAAGTCCCACAAGAAGAACCAGAGAATGAAGTTCCACTGGAAGAACAAGAACAAGTTCCACAGCAAGAGGAACCATGCACACCCAGAGTGAGGCGCACCACCAAACCACACAAACCAACACAACGCTACTCACCCTCCCAAAAATTCCTATTGTTGACTGACAACGGAGAACCAGAATCTTATGAGGAAGCAACACAGATGGATGATTCTGTCAAGTGGGAGTCTGCCATGAAAGATGAAATGGACTCACTCATGTTAAACCAAACATGGGAACTTGTTAAATTGCCAAAAGGCAAGAAGGCTCTTCATAACAAGTGGATTTTCAGAGTGAAATGGAGCATGATGGGAGTAAGCGACATAAGTCTAGATTGGTTGTTAAAGGTTTTCAGCAGAAAGCAGGGATCGACTACACTGAGATTTTCTCTCCAATTGTGAAGTTGACCACAATAAGGCTGGTATTAAAGTTGGTAGCTGCGGAGAATTTACATCTTGAACAGTTAGATGTAGAGACAGCATTCTTGTACGGTGATTTGGAGGAAGAGATATACATGGAGCAATCGCAAGGTTTTGAAATAGCAGGAAAAGAAAACTTGGTATGCAAGTTGAAAAAGAGCTTGTATGGTCTAAAACAAGCTCCAAGACAATGGTACAAAAAGTTTGATTCTTTTATGAGCAGCAGTGACTTCACCAGATGCAAGGCAGATTATTGTTGTTATGTGAAGAAGTTCGACAACAACTATATTATTTTACTTTTGTATGTAGATGACATGTTGATTGCGGGGTCAAACATGCAAGAGATAAATAATGTGAAGCATCAATTGTCAGAACATTTTGCAATGAAAGATCTAGGTGCTGCAAAGCAGATTCTTGGAATAAGGATCAATCGGGACAAGGCATCAGGAACCTTAATGTTGTCACAGGCTGAGTATATCAGCAAAGTACTTGATAGGTTCAACATGAAGGATGCAAAACCAGTGAGCACTCCCTTAGGTGTTCATTTCAAACTATCCAAAGAGCAGTCACCTAAAACTGCAGAAGAACGTGCTCAGATGGAAAATGTTCCATATGCTTCAGCTATTGGAAGTTTGATGTATGTCATGGTTTGTACCAGACCAGACATTGCACATGTAGTGGGAGATGTAAGTAGGTTCATGAACAATCCAAGCAAGACACATTGGGAAGCTGTCAAGTGGATTCTTAGATATCTACGAGGTACCACAAATATGACACTATGCTTCAAAAGTGGAGATATGGCTCTTGAAGGCTATATGGATGCTGACTTAGCTGGAAATATTGATAATAGAAAGAGCACTACAGGGTATGTTTATACTCTTGGTGGAACAGCAGTGAGTTGGGTTTCTCAACTGCAGAAGATTGTTGCTCTCTCCACCACTGAAGCTGAATATGTTGCAATCACGGAAGCCAGCAAAGAGATGATTTGGTTGCAAGGTTTCTTGGAAGAATTAGGCAAGAAATAGGAATGCAATGTCTTACATTGCGATAGTCAGAGTGCCATCCATCTTGCAAAAAATCCGTCTTTTCATTCCAGAACGAAACACATACAACTACGGTATCATTTCATCAAGTCGCTTCTAGAAGAAGATGTTCTCAAGCTTGAGAAGATACAAGGAAATGATAACCCAACTGATATGTTTACGAAAACGATGACAATTGATAAATTGAAGTTGTGTTCAACTTCAATTGGCCTGCAGAAGTAACAAACTCAGAAAGAGTTGCTGCAGTGATCATGTGTGGAAACATGATTAAAATCAGTTTTCAAGTAGGAAATTGTCAGAAATGGTGGTTGGTGGCTGCCTAATTTTGTCAAAGAAAGCAGCCGCCGACAGCTGCCAAAGAAGAAGAGTAAATGGAGCAACTAAGCACCAGCTGGAGATGAAGAAAAATGGAGATGCAATGAGGTCATTGCTTATCTCATCACCTAAATAGTTGCTAATTTTTCTTCTATAAATAGAGAAGGCTGAAAGCCATCAAAACCATCCCAAAGCAAGCATTCCAAATTGAGAGAAGAGAGTTTTCAGAGAGTTTTTGAAACTCTCTGCGCAGAGTGAGGAAGAGAGAAAGAAAAAAGAGAAAAGAAAGAAAGAAACGAGAGAGAAAAGCAAGAAAAAGAAAAAGAAATATTTATTTGAGTGTATTGAGTTTTTGAGTTTGTGAATTGAGTGTTGTATTTAAACACTGTAATATTATCTTCCATAGTGAAAGTGAGCTGCAGCAGTTCCGTGGAGTAGTCCAGTTAATTTTTGGGGTGAACTACGTAAAAATTATCTGTGTGTTATTTTCTTATTCCTGCTCTAAATTATTTATTGTTTTGCTTCCCCGTAAATCTGGTCGTGAAAAATTACCAATTTTTTCCCAACATATTCTCGAAAACTGCAAGGAAGACATGGATTTTTTCAACACTTGGATCGAGAATGGAATTATTGGTCGATTGAGTGTATGAGAATTTAGTGTAACTTGACTTGGTCCTTTGTGTTTTGTCTTTTATGTCAGACTTGATTTTATGGAACCATGTGGGCTTAATTCCTTGTTTTTGCTGTTTATTTATTTGTCAACAGGATGTTGTTGAGAAAGACGTCATACAGTTGACTTATACCGATGCAATTGAACTTCTTTTAAGAGCAAACAAGAAATTTGAATTCCCTGTAATGCAAATTATTCAAATTTTGTTGTGCATCATTGGTTTGGGTTTCGGTTGATTGCAATGTTATATTTTGTAGGTGAAGTGGGGTTGTGATTTGCAGAGTGAACATGAACGATTTATAACTGAAGAGGCATTCGGTGGATGCCCTGTAATAATTAGAGACTATCCAAAGGCATACTTACATTACTCCCCTTTCAAAAGCTTAGACAATATTTTTGTGGAGCTTTTCATTATGAATTTTTTATAGGGAAAAATATTTCAGGAGATTAAAGCGTTTTACATGCGACAAAATGATGATGCAAAGACTGTTGCAGCCATGGATATGTTGGTTCCTCGGGTATTGCTTTTAGATTTTGTTGATCTCATGGTTTTCAAAAAACAAAATGGTTCTTGAGTTAGTAACTATTGTTCTTTCTGCCCTATGTAATGTGTCTAGTTAGAAACTTTGTAATTTTGCTTTTCCTTGAGTTACTATTCAGGTTGGAGAGCTTATTGGTGGAAGCCAAAGAGAAGAACGACTTGATTATCTTGAAGCTAGGTTAGATGAATTAAATTTGAACAAGGAAAGCTATTGGTGGTATCTTGATTTGCGTAGATATGGTTCATGTTGTACCCAAGATCAGATAATAATGCGGAAGCGATAAAATAATAATAACGAGCACTCACAAAAATGTAAAGAAAAATAATCAACACAAAGGACACAAAGATTTAAGTGGTTCGGTAGTCAATGCGACTACCTAATCCACTGCTGAGGCCGGCACCGAAATATTCCACTATACTTGTCAAAGAGGAGTACAATAAGATTTGCCAACAGTTAATTGGCCAAATCACTCAAATATCCAAATACCCAATTACACCCAAATTAATCTCTCTCACAAAAACAATAAATAAATAAATCTGTCTTGCCAGTTTAGCAACAACAGATAAATTAAAGAGAAATAGTAACTATAAATATGTTACCAAATAAATAGAGAGAGAAAACTTATGTTCTTAATTGGATTGTCAAATGGATCTCCTCTTGCTGCCTTTATATTTGCTGCCTCAAAACCTGCTGCTGCTGGAGTTTTTACTGAGGTGTTGCCGCTGGAGCGCTGAAGTTGCCTCTGTTATGTTGTAGAAGAGATGATATATAAAACAGCGCTTATGGAGTTTTGTTTGAAGTAATATATATATAGGCATGTATAACCTAATGGGCTTTTATTCATTAAGCCCATGATTAATTATTTGGGACAACACACAACAATCTCCACCTTGGACCAAAAATGCGTACCAATTCTTCAAACGTCGAGTCTCCAATATCATCAACTCAAGGTACCTTTCAATAGGCACCAAAAACAGCATTCTATTTATGGGTAGGAATGCTCCACCCTCTTCAAGGTTCTCAACAAGAACTAATATGGATCAAGTCCAAGCAATGCTCAAACTTATCCCTTGGCACTGACTTTGTCAATATATCAGCTGCATTCTCTTTTGTATGAACTTTTGACAGCTTGATCAACCCTTGATTCATCCATTCTCTAATCTTGTGATACCTCACACTAATGTGTTTAGTCCTCGCATGAAAAACTTGATTCTTAGCTAAATGAATAGCACTCTGACTGTCACATAGAAGAGGTACACTCTCTTGTTTGAAACCAAGCTGTTCCAACAAACCCATAAGCCATATGCCTTCTTTTGCTGCCTCAGTCATAGCCATATATTCGGCCTCTGTCGTAGACAAAGCAACTGTATCCTGCAAATTTGACTTCCAACTTATACAGCCACCACCAAAAGTAAAGACATAACCTGTCATCGACCTTCTGGTATCAAGATCACCAGCATAGTCAGAATCCACATAACCCATGGCAACGTTAGAAGCACCATTTTTATCAAACATGATGCCACAATCACGTGTGCCTGCCAAATATCTGAAAATCCATTTAACAGCATTCCAATGCTCTTTACCTGGATTTGCCATGTATCTACTTACAACACTTACTGCTTGAGAAATATCAGGTCTAGTGCAAATCATCAAATACATTAGACATCCAACTGCACTGGCATAAGGCACCTGAGCCATGTACTCTACCTCATCCTCTGTACTAGGACATAAACTCGTGGACAATCTGAAATGTGCTGCAAGGGGTGTGCTCACAGGCTTAGCATTCATCATGCTAAACTTATGCAGGATCTTCTCCATGTAACCTTTTTGGGACAACCAAAGTTTTCCAACTTTCCTGTCACGACTGATCTCAATTCCAAGGATCTTTTTGGCAACACCAAGATCCTTCATCTCAAATTCGCTTTTAAGCAAATTCTTTAAATCATTGATCTTTTCCTTACTTTGAGCGGCAATTAACATATCATCAACATATAGAGTGAGCAATACCAATGTTCTATCATCACAGATCTTAAAGTAAACACAGCAATCATACTCACAACGACAATAACCATGAGAAACAATGAAGGAATCAAACCGTTTATACCATTGGCGAGGTGATTGCTTCAGCCCATACAATGACTTCTGTAGTCTACAGACATAGTCTTCTTTACCTGATTCAATGAACCCTTCTGGCTGTTGCATGTAAATCTCCTCATCCAAATCTCCATGGAGAAAGGCAGTTTTGACATCTAACTGCTCCAATTCTAGGTCATATAAATTGACCATGGCAAGAACAACTCTAATGGAAGTGTGCTTCACAACAGGTGAAAATATCTCATTATAATCAACTCCTTCTTTCTGTGAGTATCCTTTTGCTACCAATCGACTCTTATATTGCTTCAGTTCTTTTATTCGATAAACCCATTTGCAACCAATAGCTTTCTTTCCCTTAGGTAGTGGAACCAACTCCCAAGTCTTGTTCTTGTGTAATGACTTCATTTCTTCATTCATTGAAGCCTTCCAATTCTCACTGTCTTTTCTGCTCATAGCATCTTGGAAAGAATTAGGGTCATCACTACCAGTGAACAAAGCAAATGAAACTGTGTCGTCTTCAAACCCAAGTCTCTGTGGTGCCCTACGAATGCGTGGCTCTCTATGAGTAGCAATACTATACTGGTCTGATTGCTGCTCTTCATCTTGAGCCTGTGGTTGCTCTTGATCCTGGACCTGTGGTTGCTGCTGAACATCTCTAATGACCGGTTGATAAACCTTGTCCTGTGAGTTTTTAAATGCAAACTCCACCTCCTTTGGAGCTTTATCCTTATCACCAGAACTTTCTGACATAGGCTCTACCGTCACACTTTTCAGCATAGACTTCTCGTCAAAAATCACATCTCTACTAATAACCAACTTCTTAGCTTCTGGATCAAACAACCTGTAACCTTTGACACCTTTCTGGTAGCCAAGAAAAATGCATTTCTTGGATCTGACATCTAACTTTGATCTCTCGTCACTCTGTATATGAACAAAAGCAGGACAACCAAAAACCTTTAGTATAGAATAATCAACAGGTTTAGAGTACCATACCTCTTCAGGAATTTTGAAATCGATGGAAGAATGAGGACTTCGATTAATAAGGAAAACAGCAGTGCTCACAGTCTCTGCCCAAAAATTCTTTGGCAAACCTGCTTGCAATCTCATACACCTTGCTCTCTCTGCAATGGTTCTGTTCATTCTTTCAGCAACTCCATTTTGCTGAGGCGTCTTCCTCACTGTATAATGTCGAATAATACCAGCTTGCTTGCAGAACTCTCTGAATGCCTTGTGTTTGTACTCTGTACCGTTATCAGTTCTCAAAATCTTTATCTTTCTGCCAGACTGGTTCTCTACCTCTGCCTTCCATTCCTTAAAGATATCAAATACCTGAGTTTTACTTCTCATAAAATAGACCCAAACCTTTCTAGAGTAGTCATCGATGAAAGTAACATAATAATAAGCTCCACTTTGAGAAGCAACAGTCACAGGTCCCCAAACATCAGAGTGAACATAGTCCAAAATACCAGAACAAGAGTGAGTTGCTGCCTTAAAACTAACTCTTTTCTGCTTACCATAAATACAATGTTCACAGAAATCAAGCTTGCAGGTCTTCACACCTTTCAGCAAGTTCCTCTTATAGAGTTCCAACATATTCTTCTCACCCAAGTGTCCAAGCCTCATATGCCAAAGCATAGTATCATCAAAAGTAGGATCTTCCGAAATTAAAGCAGCTCCACCTACAACAGTATTTCCAATCATCTTGTAGAGATTGCCAAATTTCTTACCCTTAATTACTATTAAAGCTCCTTTAGACACCTTGAGCACTCCATCTTTTGCAGAATACGAATAGCCCATCTCATCTAACCCACCAAGAGAAACCAGATTCTTTTTCAGATCAGGGATATGTCGTACACCTGTTAAGGTTCTCACAACACCATCAAACATCCTAACCTTTATGGTTCCTATTCCAACAACTTCACATTTTGCATCGTTGCCCATATACACACAATTACCACTCTTGAGAGTATAAGTATCAAACCAATTTCTATGTGGGCACATATGATAGGAACAACCAGAATCAAGAATCCATGAATTGGCAAGGGAATCAATACCTGATGAGACAGATAGCAAATCATCATCTTTGTCTTCACTTTTATCCTCTGCAACACTAGCTGAATTAGTGGGTTGTGTCTGGTTCTTTCTATCCTCCAGTTCCTTAGCTAAAATTCTGCAATATTTTCGAATGTGACCTTTTTTGTGACAATAATGGCACTCCATGTCTCTATTAAACTGTCTAGGTCTTGAGCTTGATCTTCCTCTACCTTTATCATAATTTCTGTCTTTAGACTTGCTTCTTCCACGCCTGTAGCTGTGATTGTTACTATCTTTCTTAGTAACGACGAGACCATCTGCTTGTGATTGCTCACCATCAACTTTCTTCTTCTTGTGGTAAGACAACAAAGCTTCCTTCACACTCTTGAAAACAATGGTCTCTTTTCCATATAATAAGGTGGTAATCAAATGATCATAAGATAATGGCAGAGAACACAATAACAACATACTTTTATCTTCATCATCAAATGTTACCCCTAACTGAGCAAGTTCAGAAATTAACCTATTGAAGGTATTCATGTGTGTCAACAAGTTTGTATTCTCAGACATACGAAGAGTGTACAACTCTTTCTTCAAAAATAATTTATTTGTCATATTTTTGGCCATATAAAGCTGCTCTAAAGTTTTCCATAAATCATAAGCAGTTTTCTGATCAAAAACATTATGAACTACCTCATCTGAGAGTCCCTGACGAATTGCACTTGCTGCCTTTTGATCAAGCTCATCCCATACTTCATCTTTCATATCAGCGGGCTTTTTATCTTTGCCTTGTAATGGCTTTGCAACTCCCTGTTGAATCAAAACATCTTTCATACGCATTTGCCATAGCGAGAAATCATTATCTCCATTAAATCTTTCAACCTTTGTGGATGACTCTGTGCTCGTCATCTTTAACCAAGCTCTGATACCACTTGTTGTACCCAAGATCAGATAATAATGCGGAAGCGATAAAATAATAATAACGAGCACTCACAAAAATGTAAAGAAAAATAATCAACACAAAGGACACAAAGATTTAAGTGGTTCGGTAGTCAATGCGACTACCTAATCCACTGCTGAGGCCGGCACCGAAATATTCCACTATACTTGTCAAAGAGGAGTACAATAAGATTTGCCAACAGTTAATTGGCCAAATCACTCAAATATCCAAATACCCAATTACACCCAAATTAATCTCTCTCACAAAAACAATAAATAAATAAATCTGTCTTGCCAGTTTAGCAACAACAGATAAATTAAAGAGAAATAGTAACTATAAATATGTTACCAAATAAATAGAGAGAGAAAACTTATGTTCTTAATTGGATTGTCAAATGGATCTCCTCTTGCTGCCTTTATATTTGCTGCCTCAAAACCTGCTGCTGCTGGAGTTTTTACTGAGGTGTTGCCGCTGGAGCGCTGAAGTTGCCTCTGTTATGTTGTAGAAGAGATGATATATAAAACAGCGCTTATGGAGTTTTGTTTGAAGTAATATATATATAGGCATGTATAACCTAATGGGCTTTTATTCATTAAGCCCATGATTAATTATTTGGGACAACACACAACAGTTCAGGTCTTAAATTATTTTTCTTAACTCAGAAGATTCAAATGATATATATGTACATAGTGAGTGGATAATATATGAATACGTAGTCTAACTAATTCTATGTTTTCTTGATTGTAGTGCCTCATGCAGGGTTCGGTTTGGGTTTTGAAAGGCTTGTGCAGTTTGCAACTGGAATTGAAAATATTAGAGATGCAATTCCTTTTCCTCGCACCCCTGGTTCAGCTGAATTCTAATTAGCAATCGACATCTAATCTTTATGGTTGTGCTTACACACCGCCGATCCGCTGACTGCAGGGCATTCTCTAACAGAGGAAGAAATCATTGTTACTGATATCTGACGGTTGTAATGAGTACAATCTATTCTATATGGAAGGCTTCTCTTTGTGGTTTGATCAGGATGAGAAGACAAAGAACTTTACTCTTTTTTTTTTTACTGATTCTTTACCCTGTAAAGTTAGTCTGGTAAAGTATGAGATTAGCTAAACAAAAATAAGATTTGTGCATAGGTTTGTTTATCTGAAAAAGAAAGAAAACCAACAAACAGATTGATCCAGTCAGTAATAAACTAGTCAAAAAATGAAATCAAATTACTTAATAGGAGTCAGAGAGACCAATGCTTTTCAAATCCCAAAAAACAAAATTATACTTCAAAGTTAGAAGATACAAAAAGTTGCTTCTATAACAATGAAAAAGTCTCAACAGAGTTAGATTCCCTTTGTTGAAATGCAACCTTTTTGAACATATCTTTGAGTTTTTGATGTTGAATCATCTCTTCCAGAATCCTATCCTCTAAGGCGAAAGAGGGTGGAACTTCTTGCTGATTTTCATTACATTCTGAAGAAGAGAAAACCAGCTTAGACAACCTGTACTTTTCACCTTGTCTACTATATTTCTCTTCTTCCTTAGTGCCTGAAGTGAAAAGATGGTAGACATGAACCACTTTTCGTTGCCCGAGTCTATAAGCCCTACATATAGCTTGCCATTCAACAGAAGGATTCCAAACCACATCAAGTAAGACTACCCTTGATGCCCCAACTAGGTTTATGCCTTCTCCACACGCTTTTGTTGAAGCAAGTAACACCTTTACTTCACTCAAGGGATTGTTGAAGACATCCATCAAACTTTGCCGCTGTTTCTCGAGTACATGTCCATCCATACATAGTACCTCTTTGTCCAAATTCCAATTCAATTGCGTCTTGAGTTGGTCTCTCAACAAGGACAAAGGCTCAAGATATTGACTAAATACAAGTACTTTCTCATTGATAGCCTCACTAAGCCTAACAAGTTTCATTAAAAACTTGGTTTTAATTCCAGCATCAGGGTTTAGTCTAAGTCTTTCCAATTGATCTGAATTAACACAAGGCTCCTTTTTATCACTTTTGAGCAATAGTGAGGGATGAACAGAGATCAGTGACTCTATGTATTCCATTTCAAGTGAAGGTCTCTTCACTTGAATGCTCTCAAGTAGTTCTTTCTGAGACACTGTTGGATTTAATGTAACCAGAAAGTTTCTCAACCCTGGAAGTCTCTCTTGAAGTACTGTACCTTTATGAATATGAACAAAAGGTTCAATTAATGCTTTTAGTTCTCTCAATTTATGATCTTCATCATCAATAGGTTTGCCAATTGGACTAGTCAAAGAAGCCCACTGTTCTTTTACTTTGTCTCTCTTACTGGCATGCTTGTTATAACCAACTCTAGACATAAACTTCTCAGCAAATTTAGGTCTAACCAAACACAAAGTATTGAAAAGCTCATCAAAATTGTTCTGAAAAGGAGTTCCTGAGAGCAATATGCGTCTCTTGGTAATAATGTTGGTTAAGGCCTTCCAAATAAGACTATCTGCATTTCTAGCAGTGTGTCCCTCATCAAAGACAACCAAATCAGGTGACTCAAGAAGAAATTTCCTGACTTCAGCGTCTTTAGCACCTTTTTGAGCTCCCACTAGTTTCGAAAACAATCTATAACTGACTCCTAATATGCTTCTACTTCTATCATATTTCCACAAAACCAACTTCAGCTTCCGAGTAGAAACTCGTCGATAATGGCATTTAGATTCCTCCTTCATAAGGAGTTGAGCTTTCTCGATATCACTTTCGATCAAATCATTAGAGTTCAGGATATGAAATGGTACCTCAGTTTTCCATTTTCGAAACTCTTCTTTCCATGTAAGAAGCATGCTACGAGGAGCAATAATGAGTGGTTTATAATTCGGATAGAATTGCATGTAACTCAGGACAAAGAAAACGGTAAGACGTGTTTTTCCTGTCCCGGGAGCATGACATATGATGCATCCTTTCCCGCTATTAGAGCTAGACTTATCATTTAGCTTCTCTAGATGAATTCCGCCACCTATGTTTTTCCATATAAACTCGAAACCTTCACGTTGATGCGGATACAAGTTGTTTTGCATATGAGGAATCACATCCCACACTGTGCCTTTGCCAAGACTGCATGAACCAGAACCTGAATAAGAGTCACAAGCAAAGTCTTGATGGTGAAGTTCACTGAATATGGAGTGGTGATCATCTGAGCCATAAATATAATCTTTTGCATCTGATCTTCCAAAAGGATGGTTATCCTGCAATGAACAAAAAATAAAAAATATACGATGATCATCCTGCTTAAACATATCTAATCATTTCCTTGTACCCTGAAATTAAAAGACTTTAGAAAAACATCAATTATAATCTCAAACAACTGATAAGAAAATTTTGAACCAAAGGACTGAACAAGAAAACCATTTGTTGCCATCTTGAAAAACTCATAAATCAGTCTTTTCGAGGTCATACAATTAAATACATAAAGCATGTTTTGGAAAATGTTTAAATAACACCACTTATATGCATGCAGATGACTAAAGCTAAAAACATTCATTTGAAAGGAAGAACAATAATAAGAACAAGTAGAGCTCAACTTACAAAACAGGGTAAGATATATTTCATCTCTTTGACATAAGGGCAATGCTTGCATACTAGTCCTGTTTCTTCATCAAGAAGAAAAAGGTCATGCTCCCCCCGATCACAAAGTATAGCTCTATCGGATTCATTCGCTACAGTAAGATCATCTTTAGCCTGCATATGAAAGAAGAATTGACCTCAATTCCTCAAGATTAATGAAATGGAATAACAGGTTGAATCATAAAAAATAGGGGATCTTGAGGATCATCTATACTTGTTAGAATTCAATATTTCTCTCACTTCTCATCATATTAAGAGTGATTCCCTTTAACAATTAACACAAAAAATGGAAAACTTAAATTGAAAAATAACCCAAACAATGAATAAATATTATTCGCTATCATATATAAAGATGCATATTTACCATGGTATCTACTTCAGCATCAATCTCATCAGCTCTAACAGCAAAGTCACAATCATTCCAAAGTTTTTCCTCTTCTAGTTCAGGCACCGACTTTTCAGGCAATTTTGAGTGCTCAACTCCAAAAGTGAACTTCAATGGAAGGCTTGATTCAGGTTTTGGCTCTTTCTTATCACTTGTTGGGTTTTCACTCATGAAATTCATATCAGTCTTTGTAACCTTGTTACTTCTAAGACTCTTTGTAACCTTAGTGCTCCTAATTGGATTACGAATTCTCTTGGTTGGACTACTCAACTCTATAAAATTACCCTTTTGAACATAATTAATCACTCCCTTAACAGTCTCTTCAATCTCCACTTCCTTGATACTCTCTTCACTGCTATCAGAATCACAAACAATAACATTTAAGCGGCTAACACAATCAGAAACAGAGTCAGTCTCATGAAAACTATAAGACCCACTTTTTGTGGCAAGTTTCAATCTTTTTTCTTGATCACTTGAACCAACCCTAGACCGGTTTCTTTTTTTAGTAGATTTCTTCGGAACAGAACCAAACTCCTCATTATCATCGTCAGAAACAGAACAAGACTCAGAGTCTAATGAGTTGACTTTAAATTCGCCAACGTTGTTTAGTTCGTCGTCTTTGACTCTAATGAGTTTAATCCCCCTATCCGATTCACCCACTTCATTATTCTTCTCTTTCTCTTCCTTCTTTCTCTTCTCCCAAAGCTCCTTGAAATACTGATCCTCTCTATGCCTTGTTCTTCGGCATATGGGTCCAGAATCCATTATGGTAACCACAAAGATTCGACCTTTCAGTGAAAAACAGATCAAATATAACGCAAAGTTTTAACCTTTATCAAAATATAATCCATAGTATGCACTTTTACGATGCGAATGCTAAACTCGCTCGACAATGGGAAATTGCAGAAAGGAAATAAGGTAAAAAGCGATGCAGTAAGGCGCGAAAGAGTTGCTTGAATACGAAACGCCAGAGAGCGATCAACTTTACGTCTTCGTAATAAGGAGTTCTGTTTGTAGTATAAAACTTTGGAAGCTAAAAGTTGTCGAAAGGGACCTACCATCGACTACTTACGACTAAAAGAAAACAAAAAGTGCATACTATAATGTCTAAAACGCCCTTATTTACGTCTCCATATTAGTTAGTAATAATAATAGGTTTGTTTTGGCAAAAAATTTTTTTTTTTGGGAGATTGTTCGATGGAAGGCATAATAAAATCCTCCAGAATGAAAATATTTATATTTATATATTTTTTTTATAAATTTAATTACATAAAATTTAAACCAATTGTAAATAATATAATATATTTTATAATTTATCTTTAATTATATTTTTATTCTTTTAAAACATAAAAATTATAAAATTATTTATAATTATTTACTTAATTCTAAAAATAAAAAATTATATAATTATTTTATAATTTATTCTTTTTTATTATCAATTTATAATTTATTTTAATTAATTTAAATTAGTTTACAATAAGATTCTTTCAATATTATTTAATATAAAATATTATGTATGTATTATTAAATATATTTTATTTTTTTCCTTATCATATAAATATTATTTATTATCTTGGAGTTTTATTTCCCTTCTCATAATTAACTATTTTTTATCGGATATTTTTTATAATTTTTATTTTATAATAAAATAAATAATATTTCTGAAAAATATAAAAATATTTATTTATAATATTATTTGGATCTTTCTATTTGACAGTCTCCATTTTTTACTAAGGATCTACAATATGTCCCTATAATAATTTTAAGTAAACATGGAGGATAAATTCTAAATTAAAGATAGATAATGGGGAGAGAGTTCTGGCCACATCATACCTAATTGACAACCCTAATTATCATTGGTGTTTGATGAATTTGAGTAATGGGTGGCGAGGGCATTATAAAATGGCTTTAAGTACTCTCATTCTGCAAATTGTTGGTGGATCTGAGATTTTTTTTTAGGTTTAATATTATTACTTTATATTCAATTTATTCCACTAATTAAAAATATGACAATTTTATATGAATGGTCAATTTTATATTTTTTAAAAGTTGTTTTTTTTTTTTTTCAATTGTATTTAAATAAAACGTTTTAATATAAATAAATGCTCAATGGGTTTTTCAAAAGAATATTTTTTAAAAAAATAGAAAGAAAAAAAAAACCTAAAAATTGATTATTTAGACCAATACTATTACTTTTATAAAGTTGTTAAATTACAAAAAAATTACTAAACCAAAATACATTATTTGAAAACATTAGTGAATCGATCACCTGCCCCTTTTTTTTTATTATGAATTTATTTTTTGCCAAATTAATCTCTGTGTGTGTGTTTTTTTTTCGTAGTAAACTGTTTTATTCTTTTCTCCAATGTATTTTGACTCTTTATCACTCCAACGTTAAAAATATACCAAAAGCTACCTATATATACCTAAACTTATGTTTAGTTTAGACAATGATAATTTAATTTTTGCTACATATAAATAATGATAATTTAAGTTTTACTACATAAATGTACTCATACTTTATTTCTATTTATATACAAATATCATTTAAAATTAGTATCTCTTATGTAGGCAAGTAACATTAATGACTTCCCGTGAGTTTCAAATTTGTATGTTTTGTTATATTAATTAACATGTGGGTAATATGAAACTGTAAAATATGTGCGGTCATTAATGTTAATTTATTTACACAAAATATATTAATATTAAAAGGTGCATATGTGTATAATAGAAAAGAAAAAATTGAAAGTTTTTAATTACTGATCAAATATACTTAGAGGGGGGTGAATAAGTTATTTTCAATTTTAACAAATATTAATTATGTAACCTAATCACAACGGCCAGACATGCAATCGCGTGTAAAGATAAAATGCGGAATAAAAAATAACACACGATATTTTTAGGTGGAAACAACCTAGACCACTCCAATGACCTAAGAGGAAAACCACCGGTCCACCGGACCACCTAACTATCCACTATGAAAATCAATGTTCAATTACAACCATAGGTCCTAGAACTACCCTTCACAGATAGATTCCCCTTTCTGTAATTTACTTACGAGCCATCGCTCCTTTCATAGCCTCCACAAGATAGGTGTCTGGATCCGGACCAATGTTCCGATCTACTTGAGTCACATAAGATCAATCGAACCCGTCAACCTCGGTAATTTTGAGTCACACGAAATACCGAGCACGTCACCTGAAACGTTAGCACAGATAGCACAAGTGCAAAGTGTGTCCTAGAGCGGATTCAAACAATGAAAAATCCTAACTAACAGATTCAACAGCATACGATGTAAAAACAAATCAGCTAGTAAACTCTAGAAATATCATGCAATTCTAAATATCATAAAAGACAATTCAGATATAGAAAATATTAGTTTAGTGTCAGATGATAATTATGCACAAACAAGCATCACTTATATAGAGTCCAATTTAACTTGAAAATAGGATTTACAATGGACTACAACTCTACTCATACAAGGATTTAGTTCTCAAGAGAATTCTACTCATACAATGATTCATATCAGGATTTTGCTTTCATAAGAATTCTACTCATATAAGGATTCCAACTTTTACAACAATTCTACTCATATAAGGATTTTGCATTCAATATTAAATGAGTTAGATATGGTAAAAGTAGCATATGGGTCAAACTAAAAAGAGTTGTAGAAGAAGTGAAAAACTGACTCGATCGATCGATCCAATTCTTGATCGATCGACCAGATTTCTCGATCGATCTAACTCAACCCGATACCACCTAGATCGATGTTGTTCCAGAATCGATCGATCGAACAGGAATCGATCGATCGAACAAGACTCGATCGATCGACCAAAATTATCGATCGATCTATCTCAACCCGAGAGCACCTAGATCGATGTCGTTCC
This sequence comes from Elaeagnus macrophylla, assembly GCA_029378325.1. Lineage (NCBI taxonomy): Eukaryota > Viridiplantae > Streptophyta > Magnoliopsida > Rosales > Elaeagnaceae > Elaeagnus > Elaeagnus macrophylla. The sequence continues at coordinate 108,697,438 of CM055640.1, read as the reverse complement.
ACACTCGATCGATCGATCGACCAACATGTACACAATATATTTTTCGTTACAATCCATACTAAGTGTCGTGCTCAATTGTGTGAAGATGTATGCATGATAGAATATTTTACCTGTAATATGGGCATTGCAAGCTTGGTGACTCCATCATCATGTATCGTCAGATTAAACGGTGATCTCTTACTCAAGATTACAATCAAACATTTTGTCCACGAAAATTGCCAATACAAAATAAACCTTACAATCTCCCCCTTTGGCATTTTCGTGTGACAAAACCACTCTCTCACTACATAACGCTCATAGTTAAAATATCATTACATCAATTACATAGTGGACTGTCTATGATCTGGTGGACCATCTTCGCTTGATACTTGATACGCTCGGTCCACTGAAATTAGACAAACAAATAGCACACAAATTTGGCTTGAAAGCCTTATAGCTTATTAGTTCAGTGTACATAAAGGTGCGAATGAAATGTAGTGTATGTGCAACATGAATCTTTCTCCCCCACAACTAATAAATGCAACATCTCCCCCTAAATCCAATCTCCATAGCAACATGAATCTTTCTCCCCCTTTTTGGCATACGAAATTGACAAATCATGAAACAGTTAAGATGATATGGATCACTCTCTCCAAAGTTTAACAATTATCTTAGTGGGCTAAAAATGCAAATGATCACACATGTATATATCCAAAGCATGTAGGAGGAATTGCATAAGTCAAAAGAATAATAATGAAATATGTATGCAATGACTCCCCCTAAGTTCTATGACTCTCTAGATGAAAAACAAACAAAAAATATTTTTAAAGAATAAATTTTTTTTTTTTACCACACAAGACAATAAGCTCATTTAAGACGAATAAGCATACAATCAATTGAAAAAAATTATTTTTGCTTAAATTTTGATCATTCATTGTATTAGCAAAATAAAATAAATAACTCACACAAGCACACTAACACATATAATGGCATATTGACATTCACTTAAGGTAGTATACAATGTGAACTCCACTAATGCAATAAATTTCATACAGATTTATTTACTATTTTTTTAATTAAAAGAGACTGCAAAAGAAAATAATTTCATCTATAATGCTAAATTATAATTGAGTCTTCATTCTTACATAATAAAATATGTCTATTAAAAGGTAGATTTCTTTAAACCTTTTTGCTCTTTCTTTTTGTACATGCTACGGTAGAATTTCACACATTTCATTTACTAGGTTCTTCTTAAAAATGCACGAGCCATAAATCTCCCAATATGATGAAACATTTCACACTAGCTTAAGAAATAGCCCTCCCGTTCAATACGGTAATTTCACACATCATAGTAGGTAGCCCTCTCAATACTAGTTATCTCCCAAAGATGAAACATTTTAAAAGCTAAGAAATAGAACTCAATATAATTTCGCAGTCAAGATTAGCTCAAGTCTTAGAGTCTTTCAAAATTAATCATAAATTTCATCGATGACATACATGAGTGTTCAGTGGGTGTGTGCATAAGTTCAGTCAATAGTGTCATCACATGTGAAAAATGCAAGTGTGTGTAAAATTTTGAATTGTTGCATTAAATATACAATGAGAATCAAAATAAGCCACAAAAGACAAGGTTGTATAAGTATAAGCATTATTTGAATCCAATACCTTGTAGCCCTTTTTTTTTTTTAAATAATAACAAAAAAAAATCTAACGACAAAGACAAAATAAACATATGAAAATACTCACCTATGGTCATTTAAGCACTCAAACAAAAGTACCTAGGTGGTCTACCAATAGTGATCAATTGACAGGAAACATGCAATCTTTCCTAACCCAAATTTTCATGAATTTTGATTTCTCTATGTTTTTGGGTTGAGACTTAATTGCATTAGGTTTTGAAAGCATACTCTTAGACTCATTTTTCCTATTTAAATTCAACATATGCATGGTAGGATGATAATTATGAGTTCTATACCTATAAGCATGAAGATTATCATTAAATCGAAGAGCATTCATCAAAAATCTACACTTAGGTCGAATATGACCTTTTCTACCACAATGATGACAAACAGGGACAAACTTAACAGTTTTAGCTACTACAGTTTTAGTGGGTGTTTGTGCAAAATTTGTAGCAGTAGAGGTAAAGTTAGAAGACCTTACAAATGTAGTTTTTGAAGTGGAATGTGTACAGTTTTCATCTAAGAATCCAAATCTACGTGTATCATCGAAAGGTTTACCAATGCTCAACATCTTGTCTAGTCGTTCAGCTCCAATTGTTAATCTCTTCACTGTTTCATTTGATTGCTCCAATTCCTGCACAAGCTTTGAATTTTCATGTTTGATACCTGCAAGACTCAAACTCAACTTGTCAATATGTTCAGACAATTCAATTTTTTCTTTCTCTAAAACTGACAAATTAAGATCTTGAGAATTGATTCGTTCATTCAGCTTTGTTACAGTTATGAGTAGTTTATCTTTTCTTTCTTGCTTTTAACTAAATCAATAAATAATTCTTCAAAACTGTTTGCATTAAATTTAGCAAGAATATGTCTACTTCCCTCATCATCTGAGTCAAGGTCAGACTCACTGGAGTATTCATCAACAGTTGCTGTAAAAGCTACGTAGTTAGAGTCAACTTTTTCTGAACCATTAGCTTGGTCTTCATCACTTTCTGTGTCACTAAGGGTAGCATTGAAAGCTTTTCCTGTTTTCTTCTTCTTGTTGGCACACTCAGTTGCATAATGACCAAAACCATTGCATTCAAAACATTTAGGTCCATTGGGTTTAGTTTTCTTACCTTTTGAACTCATTGGCACAAGTTCTCTTCCCTTACGATATCTTGATTTTTCTTTAATCTGTAGATCCTTTCTGTTGAACATTTTCTTGAGTTTTCTAGCTAGAGTGAGTAGATCTTCATCTTCTATGTCATCATCACTATCACCATCATCATCATTGGTAGTTTTAAGAGCAATACCAATGTTCCTTTTGGGTGTTCGAAGATTCATCTCAAATGTTTGAATTGAACCAACGAGTTCTTCAATCTTGATGGTGTCAATGTCTTTGCTTTCCTCTATTGCTGTAACCTTTGCTTGAAAGCGTTCTGGTAGTGAGCATAAGACTTTTCGAACTAACCTGCGTTCATCAATTTTATCTCCAAGATTTGAAGAAGAGTTAGCAATATCACATAAATTAGCATAAAACTCAAAAAACGTTTCATCCTCCTCCATTCTAAGATTTTCAAACTTAGTAGCTAGCATGCGAAGTTTTGTTCGTTTAACTTGGGACGTGCCCTCATGGGTAACCTCTAAAGTGTCCCAAGCAGCCTTAGCAGTTTCAATATCAGAAATACGTCGGAATTCATCCGGCGATACAGCACTAAAGATAGCATTGATGCCCTTTTGATTCCAACCACTACCAATTTTATCTTGAGGAGTCCAATCAATCCTAGGTTTAAGTGTGACTACATTATCCTTGGTAACCGTAGGTGGTTCCCAACCATAAAGCACAGAATTCCATACACTTTCATCTAAGGAACGTAAAAAGACTTTCATACGAGCTTTCCAATATGGGTAGTTAGACCCATCAAAGTAAGATGGACGGGTTGTAGAAGAACCCTCTCTCAAATGATCCATAATAAGGTCCTAGGCAACACTAAGTATATCTAGTGACCCGCTCTGATACCAATTGAGAGTTTTTTTTTTTTAATTACGGATCAAATATACCTAGAAGGGGGTGAATAGGTTATTTTCAATTTTAACAAATATTAATTATGTAACCTAATCACAACGGCCAGACATGCAATCGCGTGTAAAGATAAAATGCGGAATAAAAAATAACACACGATATTTTTAGGTGGAAACAACCTAGGCCACTCCAATGACCTAAGAGGAAAACCACCGGTCCACCTAACTATCCACTATGAAAATCAATGTTCAATTACAACCATAGGTCCTAGAACTACCCTTCACAGATAGATTCCCCTTTCTGTAATTTACTTACGAGCCATCGCTCCTTTCATAGCCTCCACAAGATAGGTGTCTGGATCCAGACCAATGTTCCGATCTACTTAAGTCATATAAGATCAATCGAACTCGTCAACCTCGGTAATTTCGAGTCACACGAAATACCGAGCACGTCACCTGAAACGTTAGCACAGATAGCACAAGTGCAAAGTGTGTCCTAGAGCGGATTCAAACAATGAAAAATCCTAACTAGCAGATTCAACAGCATACGATGTAAAAATAAATCAGCTAGTAAACTCTAAAAATATCATGCAATTCTAAATATCATAAAAGACAATTCAGATATAGAAAATATTAGTTGAGTGTCAGATGATAATTATGCACAAACAAGCATCACTTATATAGAGTCCAATTTAACTTGAAAATAGGATTTGCAATGGACTACAACTCTACTAATACAAGGATTTAGTTCTCAAGAGAATTCTACTCATACAATGATTCATATCAGGATTTTGCTTTCATAAGAATTCTACTCATATAAGGATTCCAACTTTTACAACAATTCTACTCATATAAGGATTTTGCATTCAATATTAAATGAGTCAGATATGGTAAAAGTAGCATATGGGTCAAACTAAAAAGAGTTGTAGAAGAAGTGAAAAACTGACTCGATCGATCTAACAACTGGCTCGATCGATCGATCCAATTCTCGATCGATCGACCAGATTTCTCGATCGATCTAACTCAACCTGAGACCACCTAGATCGATGTTGTTCTAGAATCGATTGATCGAACAGGACTCGATCGATCGACCAAAATTATTGATCGATCTATCTCAACCCGAGAGCACCTAGATCGATGTCGTTCCACACTCGATCGATCAATAACTCGATCGAACGAACTATATACTCGATCGATCGACCAACATGTACACAATATATTTTTCGTTACGATCCATACTAAGTGTCGTGCTCAATTGTGTGAAGATGTATGCATGATAGAATATTTTACCTGTAATATGGGCATTGCAAGCTTGGTGACTCCATCATCATGTATCGTCAGATTAAACGATGATCTCTTACTCTAGATTACAATCAAACATTTTGTCCACGAAAATTGCCAATACAAAATAAACCTTACAAAAATAAATATTTTTATTTAGGAAAATAAAGTTCAAATACCTTCGTATATTATGGTGATTACTTGAAAATTGTTTACTCTTAAAATATATCCCAAATGTATTATTTGGTGTTACATATCTATCTTTTACTTCAATTTTATTAAGAGTGAGGATTGTTGATGTCATTTTATTTGTATCAAGTAAACATTTTAATTATTTGTTATTGTAAATAGTATTTAAGTTACTCTCTTAATAAAAATAAAAAATTTTAGTCACTTTTAAAAAATAAAATATTATTTTATTAATAAAAAATTATGTTATAATAATAAAGTAAATTTAATATAGACAAAATTGTCATTTTATTTTAACAGTTTAAAAATAAATTTGAATAGAATAATATTTTTTTTGTCAATTATTTTTGTAAAATTTATATTTTATAAATTTTAATGTACATTTTGGGACTTTTTTGTATTGCATTTTTTGTATCCAAGCACGTTACCTATAGAAAATATGAAATAAAAAAGTGCCCAAAATATACATAAAAATTTCATAAAATAAAAATTTATAAAAATAGTTGACCAAAAAACATACAGAAAACTTTCATAAAATATAAAATTTACAAAAATAGTTTACCAAAAATGATATTATACTGTTAAAATAAAATGACAATTTTACCGCTATAAAATTTACTTTATTAATATCAAAATTTTATTTATAAAATAATATTTTATATTTAAAAAGTGATTAAAATGTTCCATTTTTATTGAGATAGTGACTTAAGTGTCTATTGTAAAATTAAAGTGACTAAAATCTCCTAGTGATACAATTAAAGTGACTCTTAAAATACTTAATTATTTTATTAACATAATTCACATTAATGATTTATAAATCATTAATAAAATTAACAAAAATGACATGTATAAAACACTAAAGAATTTAATAAGATATTTTCAAAGTATTATGCTAGGAAAAGATTACTCTTTGTTTCATAGAATATTAATTTATTAATTATTTTAGGTTTTTTTTCCAACAAAATACACAAACATTTCTCTTGATTTCTTTCTTTTTTATTAAAATTTACAAATGACACTTGCTAATTGCTATCACGCAATACTAGTAAGCCAATGAGAATGCAACTTAATGTTTATCTAACTATATTTAGCAATAAAAAATGAATTTACAAAAACTCATTTAATTTTTGGAAGCTTGTTCCATAAGAACTAGGCATTATCTTCGAAACAAAAATTGAAAAATTTCACTTGTGAGTTCAAAGCAATATCAAGATCTTGACCGAAGACTGTAAGCCACAAGCATGACATGAGAACATGCAGGTGGTCAAAGCATCTGAAAATGGAGAATATTAGTATCACTAAAATAACATGACATTCATTTTAAGTTGTTGAAAAAGAGTGTTGCCACGCATTAGTCTTTTATGAACATCCTGACATTATAAAGTAATACAAAAGGTACAAATATTTATTTTACCAGTCAACATATTATCTTCCTCTTGAGAAAAACTAGAGAGGCTTTCTTTTTATATATCCTCAAAGTACATTTTTATTTTTTATTTTTTAACAAATGAAAAAAATGAACTCTACAATGGTTCTTACGCTAATTTTCTTCTTTTATTTGTAGATGGGCTAGTTCCTCTAGCCTCTAATAGTGGTGCCTCCAATTTTATAACTAAGTCCAGAATATGAGCTGGAAAGAGAGCTTTTCTTTTAACTACAACTCTTCGTATGATCTCAAATCTAGCTCTTATGACCAATTGACCATTATGAGTATCTAGGAGGTGTAAGAGCTAGAACATCATACAATTGTACTGATCATAAGGAACAAAACTTGATATTTACATATTTCATTATCTTGTCCCAAGGCTCCATTTCTTGAAGGTCATCACCAAGACTACTTTCATTCATTTGGGTTTGCAAATGTGGGGCTTCACTAGGAATTGATGAAGCAGGGGAGAAGCCTAATGCTTCCCTAAGAGATTGCACCTTAAATGTTTTGGGAGGACCAAAAGAGTCGCCGAAACTTCCTGCACTCCAAGAGGTTGTCCGAGGTGAGTGATGTGGTCAAGAACTATGATCATTTGTTGCAACCCCATTATTTGAAATGTTATTCATACTTGGGATCCTTTGCATAAATGAAGATGGTGTTAGACAATGGAATGAGGCATTTCTAGCTAATGTCAAAGTATCTTCATGAGTTAAAATCTTAAACTCTCCATCGTCTTTTCCTCTAATGATGGAGTTGAGGTAGCAATAAAGAACTTTGCATTGGCAATAAAACTTGATTTAAGAGATGGCAGAGAAGGTGAATGAAACAAGTTTAATGGGCTTCCACCAACTAGGTTGATAAGTTGAAAGTGTCAACATACCTAAAATAATCCAACATCAAATATGTCAAATGTAACCAATCATATAGGATGGAAGCACTACAACTAAAGATTTTGGTGGTTCAGAGTTCTTGAATGCTTTTAAATAAACTTTGTTTAGTAAAAAAGGTAACCACTTGAAGTCATATTGTCAAGTCAAGTATTGTATTAACTTTGAGTGTATAATAGATTAGTTAAGGATTGTACTACATTATCCACGTGTCAACTATCTATTGTAAGCTTAATAACTAACCTATGTATATATAGAGTTATGTAACAACTTGTTTAATAAAGAAGTATCATTTTTTGATATTTTCATTCTTCATACACACACACACACACACTCTCTTTCTTGTATCTGGCTTTGCATGGTATCAAATCTCATATTCTAGGGTTTGCTTTTGTTCATTTCTTGACTCATTTTGATCAAAAATTTCATTATCAACTATGGTGACTTTGACTCCTAATTTCTCTTATGATAAAAGTGTTTCGAATGATAATGGTACTTCTCAAGGACTACAATATTTAGTTTTTCTCTTGGTAAACTTGAGTTTTCTTATAAAGTTAGATTGTTCTAACTATCTGATCTGGAAAGAGAAATTATTGCGTGTGATTACAACATATGGTGTAGAAGAATACATTGATGATTCGCAAGTGATTCTTAAGAAATTTATTTTTGGTTCAACGAAGGTATCATCATAATGCTCGATATGTAATCGCCTGAATGGAACTATATGGTCTTGGATCTATGGCTCTGTTTCTTCAAAGGTGTCTGGATATATCACCGGTAGCAAAACAATTTGTGAGCTTTGGCACACATATGCGAAGGTTTTTTCTTCCTCTGCTCAATCTAGAGTGATGGAACTAAAATTATAGTTACAAACTATAAGGAAAGAAAATATATTTGTTGATGACTTCACGATGAAGTTCAAGATTATAGCAGATAACCTAGGTGTTATTGGAGAACATATTCCATCTAAGGATTTGATTTTTAATGTTGTGATACGATTAAGTGCATGTTATAATGTCTTTGTGTGTGGTATAATAGATCAAGTTAATTTTGTAACAATTGAAGGTTTTCATAGCCGTTTGCTTGTGTTTGAGCATAGATTATAACAGTAAGATAAGGATGAAGAACAAGTGTATCAAGTTAATCTTGCCAAAATGAATGCATCAATCTTGGTAATAATTCTGGTGCTAGTTCAGGTAACAAAGTTTGTCAAGATCAGTCTAAGAATTTATAGTTTTATTAGTCCAATAGAGATTAGTCAACTAACTCGAGAGGACGTGGTAGAAATTAAGGTAAAGGTGGTCGTGGAAGAGGTTTACAGTGCCAATTTTGTGGAAAGAATGGCCATGTAACTATTGTCTGCTATCAATTGAAGAATCTGATCTCAAGATCTTTAAGTTCTAACAAGACCTCTCCCTCTGTTTATGTTGCATCTGGTTCCTCCACAAATGTTCCAAATACTTCCTAACTTCTTGATTCAAGAATTACACACTATTTAACCAATGACAACAATAATTTTGTTAATCCTGCACTTTATTCTGGCAATGATGGTATAACTGTAGGTAATGGTGCACTTGTTCCTATTTCTCATATTGGTTCTTCTCTGCACACACACACACAAAGCCCTTAGAACTTTCTGATATCTTGAACACACCATAGGCTATGACTAGCCTAATTTCTATTCATAAATTGTGTTTAGATAATGATGTTTTTGTTGAGTTTCACTCACATCATTTTCTTGTCAAGGACAAACATTTGAAGAACGTTATTCTTTAAAGACCAATTGACAAAGGTTTATACAAGATACTTAGTGCATGAGATGCTACTCAAAGAGTGAATCCAGTGGTCAATAATGTTCATGTTGCTTTAGTTACCTGCAATGTGTGGCATGAGAATCTTTGTCATATGTCAGATCTTGTTGTAAATAAGGTTCTTGCTAAGCATAGTATAAATGTAATAAATTCCTCATCTCAGTCAGTTTTTGAGTCTTGCGAGATTGCTAAATCTTACAAACAATCTTTTCTTTCTGGTTGTCATGTAACTACTAGAGCTCCTTTTGTTTTATTGTATATAGAATTGTGGGGACCCTTTCCTATTGCCTCTGTCAATGGAGACAAATATTTTCTTCTCATTGTAGATGACTTGCTCATTTTTAATGGATATATTTACTTACTAGTAAGGGACCAAGCTTGTTTTATTTTTCCCAATTTAAATCAATGATTGAATGCCAACATAATGGACATTTAAAAGAGGTTCAATGTGATAAAGGGGCTAAATTTAAGCTTCTTATCACTCATCTTGAAAACAAGGGTATTCTTTTTAGGTGGACTTGTCCTCTTACAACTGAACAAAACGATATGGTAGAAAGTAGGCGTAGGAAAATTGTTGACATTGGATTGACACTTTTGATTAGATCAGGGTTACCTAAGTCTTTTTGGCCTTATTCTTTTCTTTCTGCTACTTTTGTTCTCAATAAAGTTCTTTCAAAGGTTCTCAATTTCCTCTCTCCTTATTCACTTTTGTACAATAAAGAACCTGATTTTCATTATCTAAGGGTTTTTGGCAGTTTATGCTTCTTTTGTTTATGCCCTTATAAAAAGCGTAAGTTATACGTAAAATCAGTTGCTTGTGTTTTCTTGGGTTCTATACCTAATCAAAGGGAATATTTTTGTCTTGACAAAGGATTAAGTAAGGTGTACATTAGTCAACATGTTATTTTTGCTAAGATTATCCTTCCTTTTTTGGCCTTTTCTCACTCTAATGTCTCTCAGTCTATCACTTTGTCAATACTGTGTTGTATTTACCTACACAACCTATATTTGTTCCTTTGTCCACTCAACCTCTTAAGTCTCCTATTAGTTCCTTATATTAGGTTTTACCTGATGCATCACCTTCCTCCTTTTCTAGACAAGGTTCTTCTGATGTGTCTTCTTCCACATCTACTCATTCATCTTTACCTTGTGGCTTTCCTTTTCTTCTTACATCTTTACCTTCTTCTATCTCACCTGTTTCTTCTACAATAGTTGTCTCTTCCTACTAATCATCATCCAACACTAACTTGGAGTAAATTAGGTATTGTGAAACCAAAATTATATGTTGTTCCGACTGAAGTTCCCTAGGAACCAAAGTCTTGGAAAGAAGCTATGCAGTATGATGTTTAGAGGTAATCCATGTAGGTTGAGTATGATGCACTCCTTAGAAATCAAATTTGGGAGTTGGTAACCAAGCCTCTTGCTTAAAAGGTCATTGGATGTCACTGGGTCCATAAGACAAAGACTTTAGCTTCTGGTGAGATTGACAAATGTAATTCCAGGCTTGTTGCACAAGTGGTTAAGACTACCTCTATTCATCTTGCTATGACTTTAACCTTGCATTTTGGTTGGAACCTACGTCATCTTGACATCAACAACGTTTTACTCAATGGGAACTTAGAGGAAAATGTTTACATTATTCAACCTCCAGGTTTTGTGAGTCAAACACATCCAAATTTTGTGTGCAAGCGACATAAGTCCTTTTATGATTTGAAACAAACATCACATGCTTAGTACCACAAGCTCAATTCTTATTTGTTAGCATGTGGTTTCGACAATGAAATTTTAGACCCAAGCCTCTTTGTCAAATGTGATGGTTCTGATGTCATTATCTTACTAGTTTATGTAGATGACATAGTGTTGACAAGCACTAGTTCCTCACTACTTCAAGCCTTTGTTTCTAAGCTACATACTATTTTTTCTTTGAAGGATCTTAGTATGTTGCATTATTTATTGAGCATTTATGTTACTTATACTTCATATGGCTTGTTTCTGAGTTAATCCAAATACATTCATTGTCTTCTTTCTTGAGCTAAATGGAAGATTGTAAGACAATAGCAACCGCGATGGTTTCAGGAGAAGTATTGTCCAATAAACACTACAAGAGAAACGATTTTCATCAATAAAAGTTGGTGTTGTGCTCGATATAGAGTCTACAACTCAGTATAGAATCCTAGTGGGGGCTCTACAATATTGTTGCATTACAAGTCCAGAGTTAGCATTTTTAGTTAATAGATTGTGCCATTTTTTTGTTTCACCTACAGATGTGCACATGCAAGCTTTGAAGAGAGTTTTGAGATAATTACAGGGTTCTTCAACCTGTGGTTTGGAAATGCTAAGGTCATCATCTCTGAAGCGTGTGGGGTTTTTTGATGTAGACTGGGCTGCATGCCCAGATAATTAAATCCTAGGAGGTAATTTGATCTCAAAGTCATCTATAAAGCAAAGAGTAGTTTCATGGTCATCAATTGAATTAGAATATTGAGCCTTAGCCTCACTATTCCGGGAACTGAAACAGATCACCTCACTTATACATGAGTTAGGTGTCAAGTTGAAGCATCCACCTCTTGTTTATTGTGATAATGTAAGTGCGAAGTGTATAGCACATAATCCAATTCAATATCAATGTACAAAACACGTTGAGATCGATATATATTTCATTCGTGAGCAAGGGTTGAGGAAACAACTTGTTGTGGAGTATTGTCCTTCAGAATATCAACTAGTTGATTTGTTTTATAAAGGCTTTGCTTAGGACACGTTTTGCATAATTAAGAAGCAAACTTATGGTGCATCAACTATCATAGGTTTGAGAAGGAGTATCAAGCTAAGTATTGTATTAGCTTAGAGTGTAGAATATATTAATTAATTAATTAAGGATTGTTCTACATTGTTCAAGTGTCAACTTTCTATTGTAAGCTTAATAAATTACTCTATGTATATATAGAGTTCTGTCACAACATGTTTAATTAAGAATTATCATTTTCAAATATTTTCATTCTTCACTTTCACTCTCTTGTATCTAGCTTTGCACATATATTATATACATTGATTCTTTATCCTTAAGAAAAAGGCCATACATATAAGAGTAACTGAGAAAAAATTAACATACCTTAAATGAACACATATCCTTCCATAAGCAAAAAATTGATTTAAACTGGGAGGAATAGGTGGGACCCCATAAGAATGATCCGAAGGAGTTAAAGTATTCAAGTCCACGTTCTCATTAGCAGGAGATCCTTCTTTCTTCATCGCATATTTGACATTACAGTTAGAAGCACCATTTTGAAAGCCTGCAATTGTTGGAGAAAGTGGGAATGCAGGTTCTTCAGTAGCTCAACACCTTCTATTACCCCTCTCTTCAACTTCTCATCATATTAGAATTTATTATTTTCACCTAACTTAGCCTTCGTAAATTGCAAATACAATCACTTTAAGATTGTGCCATGAAGATAATTATTAATTGTAATTATTTTGGGCTATCAAGTTCATTTCTCTACCAAAAGTGGGAAGAGAGAAAGATAGAGGAATGAAGAATAGGAAAAGTATATGAAGAAAATATCGAGAATATTTGAAGAAAATTTATGAAAATTGTAGAATTTGTTGTAATTTTATTTATAAAATTTTAGTAAATATTAAAATAAATAATAGTACACTAATTTATCTAATTTTTATTAAAATAACATATTTATGGCTTATATAATACATGTAATGGATATATAATAATATTGAAACATAAATTCACTCTTTATATAATAAATATAAATATTTATATAACATAACTAATGTATTAAGTTATATGCAATAGAAATATATTTAAATACTTAATTAATTAAACTTGATTATTAAATACCTCAATATTGAAGCTTACTCTGATTGTTCATTTGACCCAAAATTGATCAAATTAAACGTTTGTGATAGTTCCCGTTCAAAATCCTTCAAGGGCTCATATGTCTGAATTAGTTGGGCCTAGACTATGTATATTGGGCCTCAATTAATTCGTCAGTAAATATACATGCAATAGCTAGGATTTTGAATCCTTTCTTTTCTTTTCTTTTCTTTTTTTGTCTAAACATTGGCTGATAATCCTGTTGGGTCCTGATCAAATATGAAGTGAAGCACAATTTATATAAAGGATTAATCATTTTAGCCTAATTGTCAAATCACTCCTCTCTTGCCTTCTAAGGAATACATACAAGTGTCTCAAATATTATAGAGTTATCATGCACTTCCAAATAGAAAAAATAAATAATGGAAGGAATGAAATTTAGATCCTCTACTTATTTATGCTTGTGTTTAAATCTCAATCATCTAATTTTGTATTCAATATACAGGACAAATTTGAAGCTATTTGTAGAAAATATCATTTAATTATAGGCTAAACTATATAATTGTCCTCAAATTTTTAAATTCTATAATTTAGTCTTCAAATATTTAAAATTTTACATACAGATCTCTAAACTTTTAAATTTTACAATTTAATCTCCAAACTATTAAAAATTTACACATAGATCCTGAAATTTTGATTCAAAAACATGTACTGTAGTATCTAATATAAGATCTATGTGTGAATTTTTAAAAATTTAGGGACTAAATTGTAGAATTTAAATGTTTAAGAATCTATATGTGAAATTTTAAAAATTTGGACTAAATTGTAGAATTTAAAAATTTGAGAATTTAAGTACGAATTTAGTAAAAATTTGGATACCAATGAAATAATTAAGTCTTAACAATATGACTTAAATAAAGACAAGTAGGTGAACTTAGTTCGATTAGAAACTATTTATTTGAGCAAAAATAACAAGAGAGAAAATACAATCTGTTATTCAAGCAAATATTGTTGGAGAGTGTTTATTCTACCGTGATTTTTGCTGTCTACGACCATTGAGATAGCTCATTGAAAGTTGTGTGTAAGCCTACAAAAAGAGACGTAGTCTAATTTGTAATAATATAAACAGATGGCATTGTGTCTTGTCTAGTTGGTTCAAAGTATGACTTAGATTACGAGAAAAGGAAGGAATTTAAAAGCTAAAGGAGAAGAATTAAAATAGTATGAAGTGGCAGGTCTAAGCAATTTCTAGAACTTTAAGTCGCAGTCTGCATATTTATAGTATGTGTTTGCGCACATGAGATTATCTTATTAAATCAGTATTAACACCTATGTTAGGGTGCGTGATGATGGGGAGGAAAATAATGATGTTTTGAGCGTGAATAACATTGAAGGTCAGAAGTCAAACCCAATTAAAACAAAAATTGATGTAAAGTAACAAACTTGGGGAAAAGCAGCTCAATTGTAAAAGGATGATGAAATCATGATGCCCAGCAATCGCATGCCATTTCGAACTAACTTAAAGGAATAATTACACACACTGATATTGCGACTTAAATGTCATACATTAATATGGCAACTGGGTACCATCCCCAGTGGTCATTTCATTACTACTAAATAACCTGGGGTTTAAATGGTTGGGATTATATAGATTAATTATGGAAGAGGGGGAAAATGAGTTTTTTTTTTAATTAATACAAAAATTCCATAATTAAATATTCTTAAAAAGTTTGTGTAATATTTTTTAATTAAATATTCATTTTTACGTATATATCTATCGAAAAATATAAACATGCATGTGATACATATTATGTTTATTTAAATTTAACAAAAAATTAGATAAAAAGTTAATTTTGTCATCACTTTTTTTTACAAATAAAAGAACTTAAAAATACATCTTCAAACTAAAAAATTAAATAACACATTTAACCTATCTATTTAGGCACTTCACCCTTAATTAAATTAGAGTCGAAGATAACATAAATTATATAAGTATTAATTTAATCACATAATTATTATTTAATTAACACTTATTTATGTTTGTAAACTACGTTAATTGATGTGCAATTCAATACTAAAGTTTTATTTTAATTTTTATGCTATTTAAAATTATAATACATATTTTTGTTGATTTAATATTTGAAAAAAATTAATATTCTTTTAGTTTTTAAATTTATTGACAATTAAATATAAAATTTAATGCATTTTTATTTTATTATTAAAAATAAAAATAAAATTTTGATGATTTAAAAAAATATAAAAATTGATTAATCAAACTCATCTAAACTAATACAAAATATTTGAGATTAATTTTATAATTTTTATTGAATAAAATCGATTTTTAATTTTGAAGAACTAATTTTAATATTTTGGTTTTAATTTTACTATGCAAACCCAACCTATAAAATGCTCACTTCTAATATATATAAGGGAATGCTTGTAAATGCCAAAATTTTTAGAAAGGGTACGAATGCTTTTGTGGATAAATAATACACTTAAAATGTGACTTTTTTTTTTTTTTTTTTTTTTTTTAAAGAAATCAAAATTTAGAAGTTTAATTGTAAAATTTATCCACTAAAAAAATTGAGGAAAATAAAAAGAAATTTTTTCCCGTTACTATAATTCAAGTAAGAACTCTTCTCTCCTAACCAAAAATAAAAGTTATATCTTTAAAATAGCAATTAATTGGTTGCTTCTCTAATCTCTAGCTTACTATAAAAAATTTCAATATATTCGTGTTGTTTAAATAAAGAAGTGGTAATTCTGTAATTAATAAAATAGATTGCTGTTTTTGTTTTTAATTCACACAATTTTTTTCAAGAATGGAACGGACAAAATTAATTCTATTAGTGGGGAGAGTAAATGGGAAGAGTGAGGAGAGACTCTCTCCGAGAGAGGAGTGAGGATAAAGAGCATTTAATGTTAAAAACAAAAGTACTGTTGTATGCATTATAACATAACGAATTAATTATTAATTAAATATAAAATTAAAAATATAAGATAAAAAAATATTATAAAATTAATTAAATTATAATATATGAATTATAATATACATTAAATTTTAATAAAAAGAACTATTTAAAAAAAAAATTACATATTTATAAAGCAACAAGGTAATCTGAAAATTGAGTCTTAACCATTATAGATATTTTAATTTAGTGGTGTAAAATGTGTGGCAATATTTGCTTAAAATAAGTGGTGCTATCCGCAACCTGCCCCTCTTATAATGTATTAATATAGCATTTTTATATATTATAATTTTATTATAATTACAATTAATATATAATTTTTTTATTGAATATAGTTATAAAAATTCAACTGTTACTTATTATTAATATCATGAAAAATTATAAATTTGTAATAAATAAAATTTTCTATATTAATATGATATGCATGGTATCAACCAAAAAAAAAATTATTGATGTGCATTGTACAAGAGCAATTATGGAAGTCATGCATATTGGGTGGATCATAAGCTTGTATGAATTTTATCTTCGTTCAAGTCATGTCTTTGCTAAAAGTATAGATTTTTTTTTTTCTTATTATTGAAACATTGATCTCTTCAACAAATACTAATCAAAAACTCAAAAGACAAGAAAAAGGAAGTGGAGTAATTTGAGATTGAAATGTTTATGTTCCAGTGCTATTATAAGATCGACTGATTACCAAGCCATCTAACAATGTATAGACACCTCTAAACAACGATTACTCTCATCACATCAAAAAAGTATTTAATTAAAAGGTTCAACTTACAACAATATTTTATATACAACCTAACTTAATAATGACTACCCAACCATAACAAGTGGTTAATTCCCAATTTTCACCATAAATTATTAATTATTCTAAGAATAAGAGATGATATAATATTTCAAGCCAATAAAATATAAAAAATAATATAACTATTTTTTAAAAATAAAATATAACTATTAAATACTTTATAAATAAAGCAACCAATAATATCAGTGAAGAGTATACATACTTAAAAATAATGAATAATATCTTAATTTTTACATGACATTTTATCACTAATACAATAATGGTTACTTGTGTGCTTATTATTATTCCATAGAAAATTAATTTATTGTAAATATGTCTGTCATAGGAGAAATTATCATTTTTTTGAAATAAGTATTGATGTGTTATTTTAAATTAATATAAATTTTTTTAAAAGTACAAATATTTAATAAATAATATTAAAAGAAATTCATATAATTAATGATATTTACGAGCAATAAATAACACCACCAGAAGCAACTCTTGCTTTGCAGCCATCAAATGGTAAAAGTAGACTTGCATTATTACGTAGATTAATTGTTGGAACAGTCTTCATAGAATAACTGGACATTATTAAGTCTATTAAAGATTATTATTTGTTTATATATATCATTTCATTCAAAATTAGTATGGAAGATATTATCGATATTCATCAATATTATTTAAAAATATTAATATAAATATTATATACTTTAAATAAAATAAGGTAATAATATTTTTATAATTATTATTGGTATTGATACGTTAAAATGTTATAAATAGTTTATTTTGTCTATATATTTAATTACATTTTAATGCATTATGGTTGAATGAAATTGTGTTAATTAAAAGTTTATGTGATATTAACAATTTGAATTATAACAACATTATTATTTACAAAAATATTATATTTTTAGTGTATTTTTTAATAATGAGTATTATGATAATTATTTTTCAAAAAATACGTTTTGTTAAACAAATTAGGATTTTTTAACAAAAATAAGTTTTTTAATTGTTATAATGCAATTTAATCTAATTTTTAAATTTAACTATGTGTGTTAAATACTAAAATTTTGTTAAAAGATTAAAGTGTTAAAAGTGATAAAGTTGACAAAAAATTTAGTTCAAAATTTGTTTATTTATTTATTTGCTTTTCATACATATAAAAATAATATTATTATAAAATTTTAGTTAAATTAATATTTAATTTTTTTTTTATATTTTTACTAATAAAAATAATACTTATAATTTGTGATAATAAAAGTAAAATTTAAAATATATAATTTTATAATTTAAATAGATTTTTTTTAGATATAATTTACATAAATTAAGTTATTTATTCGATTTAATTTATATAATTATATTATTTTTATACTTATGATATATATGATTTGATTTGTTCTCTTTTTGTAATATTGTTTTGATTTTAAACCAAACACGTAATTGTAAAGAAATTTTATTGTCGAGATCAAATGGGTCCCATGGCATAAGCGAAGCACCTTGGAAAGTTGACAAGAAAAGCACTGCCACAGGCATCGCAAACCCTCCCCGTTCAGTTGTTTGCTCCCCACTTTTCATGAAGCTCGGCACTAGTCACGCTGACCAAATCCTCTGTTTTTGACCTTGATTGGAAAATAATCCTCAACAAGTAAAGCAAAATCAACAATGGTGAACCCATTAATTATCGTCAAAATATGTGACTTTTCTTAATGAAAAGAATTACATTTCATTTAACCTAAATTTCATCTACAAATAGTGATAGGTACGAAATTTTCATTCATTTCAACATTCATATGTCATTTTAAGATAAAAAAAAAATAAAAATAAAAAGGTAAGAAAGAGACAGCATTTCTCTCATCATAGTCTGACTTCTATTCAAACTATAAAGTTACTTAAATAGTTACTAGATTTCTAAAAACACTAATATTAATGACAAATTACAATTAATACTTCAACTTAAATTTTTAATATTAAAATTATTAAACATTACATTTACCACTTATTAAATTAGAATGTGCATGACAGTCTTGATTTTGGTCAAAAGCAAACCTAGTGTAATTAAAATGGCTAAATTATGTAAATAATTTTTAAATTTTAATTAAATTTATACATAAATTTTTTAAAATGTAAAATTTAGTACTTAAACTTTTAAAATTTTACACATAATCTTTAAATTTTTAAATTATACAATATAGTTTTCAAATTTTAGATGTCTTAAAATTTTAATTTACAAATATTTATTTTAATATCTAAGCTGGAATTTATTTAGAGACTAAATTATAAAATTTAAAAACTTACGTGTTAATTTCTAAATTTTTAAATTTTATAGACTTAATTATATGATTTAAAAATTTTAAAATCTATATGTAACTTTACTCAAAATTTAAAAACTAATAAAATAATTAAGCCATTTAAAATTAGACTATAAACAAAAATTAGGTTCTTCCTTAGGAAAAAAAAACCCTTAAATCAACAAGTTTTGCACCTCACAAATCCCAAAACTTTACATAAGGTACAATTTAGTCTATTTTCTTTTAAGTAGTACATTTTAAGTTTTTTAACTTTTTAAAAGATACACTTAAGTCTAATTTCTCAAAAAGAAATTCAATTTCTTAGCACAAGATTCTCGAAGAATAATTTTAGAATTTTATTTATTTTTTTGCTAAAAATATTTAAAAAAAAAAAAATTAAATTATGAGACAGAAAAAAATTAAATAAAAAATTGACCAAAATTTTTAAAAAAAATTACATTTTTTGTCAATTTTTTTATAATCAAAAATTGATTTTTTTTTTTAAAGTAAAAAAAATAAAATTTCAAAATTATCCTTCTAAAAAATATTATGAGAATCATGTGCTAAGAAATTGATAATTTTTTTAAGAAATTAAACTTAAATGTATTTTTTGAAAAGATAGAAGACCTAAGGTGTACCATTCGAAAAAAAAAAAAGAAACTAACGTATACCTTTTAAAAATATAAGAGATTAATGGAGTATCAAATCCTAAATCAACATAATGCTTTCAATTAGAATACAAAATGTCTTTATTTAAAGATTTTGTTAGAAAATACGTGAGGTGATAGTCAATAATACTTAAAAAAAAATAAAGTAGGATAGCCCAACAGGTAATATAATTAAATTATATACATAGAAATTATGAGTTTAAGAGATAAAAAATATATAATAATTACAAAAGTTTCTTAACAGAGTTTCTAATATTAACTTACCATGGTACTTAAAAATTTAGGTATTAATATAAATAAATAAAGAAATAATAGTATTACACAATCTCCTTTCTTAGATATCTTATTTTGCAAAAAAACACTTTAAAATAAAATAGGTTCATTTATATTATTTAATTATCATTTATTATCTCAATTATTGGATGACAATAACTTAGAATAAGTAGCAGTACTCGTTAGGACAAGTTTCTAATTAGGATAAATAGCAGTTCTGTTGGTTGAAAAGACCGAAAAAGTGAATTAAAAAATGTTATGTATAGTTATTTATTTAAAATATAATTTTATTAAAATTTATGTATTAAATAATAATTTAATATTTATAATTAGAATTTATATTATATTTTATTTATTATTAATTATAATTTTATATGTAAATGTAATAAATATTTTTATTTATTTCAGTAGTGTTATTTAATATTATGGTTTAACTAGCTAGCTTACCTGCCAGCTTATTAGCTGGACAGGAATCCAACATTTAAAGCACCGATTTATTCTGTTCACAAATCACAAGCACAATTGCAGTACATACGTTTTTTATTTTTATTATTATATTTGTAGTAATTTAATTACACTTCATTAGGCAATAAATCACATGCATGATAGTAGTAGTTCATAAATCACTCTAAAATAAAAAAATATATATATTATTTTCATTAAAATGATAAAATCGCATCTCTCACTTTTCATTCTTTTTTGTTGCTGAGAATAAATAACAATGTAATTTGAAATTCTAAAAATTATTATTAAAAAAAGGAAAATGTTATTTATTATTATTTAATAATGACATAATTTTATCATAACTTATATTTGAATTAAATATTTATAATTAATTTATATTATATTTGTTATTTATTATATATTTTAATTAATTATAATTTTATATATAAATAACAAGTGGAAAAATTATTCGTTATTTTTAAATGATGATGCAGTAGAAAGACAAGAAAATTCAATAATATATAATAATTTATTAAAGGAATTAATTAAGTCTGACGGATTCTTCGATAAGAATAACAAGCCGGGTACCTGTTTTTGCTTGGATACTTCGTCAATCACAAGGCATTTAAATTTTATATAATCAGAAAATGAAAGGATTGGTTTCTTCTTTAAGATATCCAACCCATAACTTTACATTAGTGCTTTTCGAAGGGTTACAATCGTCATTTAAGTCTTACAGTTTATTTTATTTCATCCCATGCTTCAAGCTAAAACAAACTTGTTGGTAAAAGTTTGCCTTCATATTTTCTTTGAATGTGTCCTAATTTTACTGTTTGTCAATTGAACATAAAAAAATAAATTAACCCAAAAAAAAAAAAAAGAATTAATTTAAAAACTTTAAGAGAGAGTAGAATCTACCAGAAATAATATATAGATGGAAAACTGGAAGCTGAAACAGGAGCAGAGCATATTAAAGAGAAGTGAATACTTTGTCGTGTACTATCAGAAATTACACTGCTTGCATTCTAAGCAACCCAAGATACTTTATTATCAAATGGGTTATGACTTGTGAGCATCAAATTTTGAAAAGTGATTTTTGCTAAAGTAATGGACTTGTAGCCTTGAACTAAATCACTAATAGAATGTGAATTTCCCCTATTAAGTTAAACTCTAACCCAGTAACAGATTAGCAGCAGCAAGTTAACTACTGTGAACTGACAAAAACAGCTAGTCATGAATGAACCCATACAAAAAGCTTGAAGAGAATTAATCCATTCCTTAAAATGACAATGAATGAGAGAAAAAGTTCAAAACCCATCTGACCCACTTCCTCAAATTAAGCAATTAAAAAACCCATAGATCTCACATGAACTTTTCACTTCATTCATGTTTGGTAAAACTTGTGAACTTTTTTATGCATCAGATAGTACACTAAAATCATCTTCTTCCAATGGAGCTGGCAAGTTAAGATCTATCAAAACTTCTTCTCTCAACTTCTTTGAATTTATAGCTGTAGTTGTTATTGTTGCTGTTGCTGAATTACTACTACTTATAATCATATGAGATCTTTTATGTCCCCCAAGAGCTTGACCAGAACCAAAAACTTTGTAACAAAATGGACATTCAAAGATTTTATCTTTACTATCAATATTACCTGCTATTTTAGCTTCTGCTTCATTTGTGTAACAAATCTTCTTGTGCCCGCATAATGCTTGATAAGATCGAAACACTTTTTTACATACTTCACACTTATGCTTTGCTCTAACTTTCTTCTTCAACTTGATCTCATCTAATTCCTCAAACTCATTCGTTGATCTCATTTTTTCTTTGTTAAAGATTTGATCTTGTTCCTCATTGTTTATCATCCACACATCCCTTGAAAGCATAACAAGACACATAGCAACATCTTCTTCAGGTGAAGTATCAGAAACAGAGCTTACCGGTTCTTGTTCAACATAACTGGGTTTGCTCAACTTGGGTTTTCTCAATTCTTCAAAATTCTGCTTCTGGATCTTTGATTCAAAGGGTCTTCGACTCCTTTTGGATCGTTTCCGAGATGGGTTCTTTGACTCGATCTCGCTTTCTCTGTCTTCAATGACAGTCCCAGAATCCACAGCAAAAGTGAATAAATGATCTGCAAGTTTGAAACTTTTCTTGGGATTCTCTCTCAGCCCATAACCCAAAGCCTTTTCCTCTTCTTCTTCCTCTTCATATCTTGTCATTTCTTCTTCTTCGTCAGCTGAAGAAGAAGAAGTAGATGAGGTTGACTCGGTGCGGTAACTCAGTTGCTGTGTTTTAGGTGGAAGGTGAAGAGTAGTTAAGTGAGCCTTCATGTGACCACCCAAAGCTCTGCCATTAGCAAAAGTTCTGGAACAGCGCTTGCATTTGTGCCTCTCCATTAGCACAGAGAAGCCAAGAGTACGAAGCAGAGCAATTAAAGATCAAAGCTGTTAGGAGCTCTGAGACTCTGCGTCTCTCTCTTGCTTTCTCTTTGTATCTCCCTAAAAGCTTGACCCTTTAGAACTATGGAGAGATTGGGAACTTAAAAGGAGTAGGTGACAAGCATTCCTCCACCAAAAAGACACTCAAAGCCCAAAAATTAAAAATGTGATTTTATATATTAAAAAGTTATTAAAATGGTAATTATATAGTGATAAAGATGTCATATTTATCTTTTTAAATTTAATTTTTAAAATTGGAATACAAATAAAGATATATTTGTTATCCTAAAAGTGATTTCGATTAAAAATTATTTTTTAAATAAAATATTGAAAAAAAAAAAAAAAAACTCAAATTTCTACTTGTGAATGGAGAAAGAAAAGACTTACAAATAAAATGCAAACTATACCAATTTCAGTAGCAAATGTATCATAATTTGTATTATAATTTTAAAAATACACTTTTGAGATGTATATTCATTGCAAAGAGCCAAAGACCATCATGGATTTGTTATTTTCAAGGATAAATTGATTATGTAACATGATTTGTTATTTTCATGGATTTGTGAGAGTTTTGATTTTTATATTTCACCGTTTTTTATCGATTATTCTCTGCCTCATATCAATAAAGCCCTAAGATGGTCTACTATCACAAGCAGTTAACTTTCTTGTTTTTATCATTTTTGTATTTCTCAAAGGTCTTCTTTCACAACTTGTTCTCTCTTTAGATTGTTACCAAAAATTTCATGAAAATTGACTTCCTCCAAATTATAAAGACAACTCACAACAATTATGATTCTAATTAAAATTTGATGTTGACTCGTTCACTTACAAAATTCAAATAAATAAATAAATCTTTTCCATCAAAACACCTATTTTATATATGAATAAAGACTAAAGGTATATTTAATAAAAATTTTAATTTATAATTTATGATTAAATTAATTTTATAATTTTTGATTCTTTTATAAAAATAATCACAAATATGTTTGATAATAATTTTTATTTAATGATTTAAAAATAAAAATAAATAAATAAAAATCACCTCTATGTTGTTTGGTAATGATTTATATTTTTTGATTTTTTTTCAAAAAACTTTAAAAATAAAGAAAATTTTTAGTTATTTTTTTAATAAATTTCAAGTTTCTAATCATTTTATTCTAATAATCAATCATACAAAAGTTATAAGACTTGATTTACTCTCTATAAAAAATGTTTGGTCAAAATAAAAAAAAATCAAAAATCAGAATTTTGATTGAAAAATCTTTTTTTTTTTTTTAAAGATTTTTGAATCACCCCATATTTTGGTAGTGATTCCTTAAAAATGTAAAAATAAAAATCAGAATTCGTTACTAAACATACATGATTGAAAAATTACTTGAAAAAAATCAAAAATTAAGAATTAATATCTTTATCAAACAAGCCCTAAATAATTCATAAAATTCAATCATGTTTTATCAAATTTATCATAGAAGTTAATAATTGATTTCTAATTTTTCTTTTTTTTTTTTGTTGTACAAGATTATTATTTTTTAATTTAAAAAAGAAAAATGAAAAAGAAAAAAAAAAGTCATATAACATAAGGTGACAAAAGTAGTTTTAATTTCAAGTATTTTCTAAAAGTAGTTTTGGACCTACGTATATAATGTAATTGTATTATTAAAATAATTTATTTTACGAAAATTATTTAAATCAACATATATGTAATTTATATATTAATTGTTAAGTTATACATTTATTTTTATTTTATATTTTATGTTAATATTTTAATTTTAATACTTGATTTAAAATATTAATTTTATTTTTGAAAATAACATAAACAATGGTCGTTATTCAAATTTAATAAGTGAATAATAGTATCAATAGTCTAGCAATAATTTATATTGTTTCAAAATTTTTTATTTTTTTAAAGTTGGTTTTATTATAGCAAGTAAAATTATTGATGTTAAAGTTTTGTAGATAAGTTTGGAGGAATATACTTAAACAAATTGTTAATTAATTTTTATACAATAAATTACAAAAATAACTATTCATACAAAACTTGTTCATTGTAGCAACATTTTTTTATTTATTGATGTAAAATAATTATCCATGAATAATACTGTGAAGTTAATATACAAAAGACTAATATATATATATATATATATATATATATAGCGACATTTTGATATTTATTGGCTACTACAAAAACTAACAAAATTTTTAAGAAAATGAATGAGAATAATTAAAATATTATTCGTATTGCCCAATAATTATTTATAAAAGTGAAATTATTATTGGTATATTTTCTATATATTTGTGTTCAAGAGAAATTAATTTATAGAAAAATGTATTTATTATAGAAGATATTTTCATATTGATTAATATACCAAAAAAATAAAAATAAAAATTGGACAATAATCTAAATGGTACACAATATAAATAAAAAAAATAACTATTCAAAAATAATATATTTATTATATGAACATTTTTATATTTATTTTTGTACCAAAAATTAAGAAAAGAATTTATTATAAGAATATTTTGGTGTTTATTGGTGTAAAGAAAAAACTAATTTATAAAAAATATATTCATTATAAGTGCATTTTTCATATTTATTTGAGTACTTAAAATATCATGAACTAAAAAAAAAGTATAAATAATCAAAATAGTACAACAAAATTAACAAAATAATTATTCATAAAAAATTATTTATTTTATGTACATTTTTTCTATTTATTAGTGTATAATAAAAAAAATATAAATTATAAAAGGGAGTAGAGAATAAACAAAATAATACACAATAAAACTAACAAATTAAATATTCTTAAAAAAAGGTATTTATTTTGGAATTTATTTTTATATTTATCTATATAAAATAAGACAATAGAAGAATAACTAATATACTGTTTATTAGTTATTATATTAATAAAATTAAAAAAAAAACTATTTTTAATAAATAAATTTTATTTAAGAATTATTTTAATTTTTATTAATGTATAAAAAAAATTGGAGAAAAATAATCAAAACACTGTTGATAGTAATGTACATACGTCATGGTATTTTTTATATAGAACTATAGTATAATTATTATAGAGTGTATTCTAATATTTATTATTATATTAAAGAAATTAAAAAAGTTACATAATAAAATTAATAAAAGAATTATTTATAAAAAATGTATTTGACTATTTATAAAAAAATATATTTATTATATATAAATATTTAAGTATTTATTGATGTAAAAAAAAATAACAAAAGTTTTTTAAAAAAATGTTAATGATGAAAACTATCACCAATAATAAATCTAGAAACATCCATGTCATATTATCAAGAATTAAAAAGAAATATACGGAAGCGTACATGAAATCATAACAATCAATTGATTTTGTAGTATAGTAGTTTATAATCTTCCTCAACTAAATTGCTTCAATATGGGAATAAAATAAATTGTGTTATAATTAGGTGTATTGAAGACCATAATCAAAATAGTCTTTATAAATTGTTTAATTATGGTTCCTATAATCTCCTAATTAAAACAAAATCGATATTTACTCAATTGACCTATATCAATTTTGAGCATTTAACAAGCTTACTAAAATTATACTATTTAATTTCAACCCATTAAATTAAATAATTAATATAATTTAATCGAAAATATATGTTGCTTAATTTGATAGGAAACATGATTTCCTAAAAAGCTCTTAATTTGGCTACATATTATTTCTAAAATAATTATATCGCAAAATTTCTTAAATGCGCATCTGTATTCTATTTATTCTTAGACTACTCCTTAAAAATTGGATCCATCTCATACATTAGTAATGGAATTACAACTACTTTTATCACAATACAGTCGTGATTAAACCACAATGATTATTATACTAATACACTCAATAACATAGATCAAATATGGATTAGTAGCATAAAAATTATATGCAATGTGATCTCAAACATACCTATTTTCAACTGATCATTTTTCAGTCCTTAGTAAAGTCAATCCAAAGTTTTTAATGCAATACGAACATTCACATAAAAAACATAAGTAAGCTTAGAAATAGAATTATAAATCAACTTTATTATATAAAAAAACTAAATAATCAAATGTCTAAAGGAAAACATATAAAACAAAACTAACTCCCACTAAACTAATGCATTATCATAAATGGCACTCATATGAGCAGTGTACTCTTGAAAAACTTAGGCATTAAACCTTTAATTAATGGGTCTACTAGCATAGAATTTGCTCCTATATTTTATATGAAAATTTACCTATCCTAAATTTTCTCCTTAACAACTAGAAACTTGATGTCGATAAACTTCGACTTCGTCATGCTCTTGTTATTGGAGTTAAATACTGTCGAGTTATTGTCATAGTAAATCTTCGTATTCATATTTTGTGGTAGGATACCTCATAACAAGCAATAAACTCTGCAGTTAAGGGTGTCCATGGTTTAATCCGGTGTGGTTTTTGCCAAAAAATTTAACCAAATCAAACCGTTTATATGACTTAAATCAAATCGGACTCGACCATTTGTCTAATAAAATTATTGGAATCAGATGCTCTAGTTCGATTTGATTAATGATTTTTTTTTTTTATGTTTTTTAATTTTTAATTTTTTCCTCCAAATCATGTTGGAAATTTTTTTTTAAATCTAATCAAATTACTTTAGAAATGCTAGAAATATAAATCATATAATATCCTACATAAACTAACAATTAGATTGATAAAATTTATAAAATATAAATTATCATAAAGTACAGGCAAATAAAAATTGCAAACATATGATAAAGAGCTAAAACTAACAGAAAAAAGTTTAAATGTAATATTTAATATTTAATAATAAATAGTATAATATATTTTTTATTTTTTATTTTTAAAATAAATAATAATATAATATATTTTTAAAAATAAGATTTTTTATATATAATATATAACGGTCCGGTTCGATTTGGATGGTTAAAAATTTAAAAAAAAAATGAATTGAATCGTTTTAGAAAAGGTTTGAAAAATACAAACAAAATCGAATCATTTGACTCACATAACTGTTTAGACTGATTCAGTTATTAGACATCACTGTCCGCAACCATGGTTGAAGAAGCTAAGAGAGTCAACTTAGCAAACTTTCATTTAAAGGTTCCTTCTCAATTGCTTTAGCATCAAAGACCTTGGAGATTTGAAATATTTTTTGGGCATTGAATTCTTTCTTTCTAAGAAAGATATTTTCATGTCTTAAAGAAAGTACGCACTTGATATTTTGCAAGATTTGGGACTTCTAGGCGCACGCTCAAACAAGTTTTCAATGGAATAGAATTTGAAACTCACTCCACAGATGAAGAATTACTGAATGATCCAACCAAATACAGGAGATTAGTTGGCCGATTGATCCATCTTATTGTCACAAGGCCTGATATAGTTTATGTTGTTCGAACACTAAGTCAATTCATGCATCAGCCTCGCAGACCTCATTGGGATGCCGCTATACAGGTCCTTAAATACCTAAAAGGGGCTCCAGGTCAAGGTTTGTTATTTTCTGCCACCAACAATCTTACATTAAAAGCTTTTTGTGATTCAGACTGGGGAGGTTGTCGTGCTACAAGAAGATCAGTTACAAGATATTGTGTTTTTCTTGGAAATTCACTCATCTCAGCAGAAGCTGAATATCGAGCTATGGCCAACACATGTTTGGAGCTAACTTGGTTACGCTTTATACTACAGGATTTAAAAGTCCCACAGACAGCTTCTGCACCATTGTTTTGTGATAATCAATCAGCATTGTATATTGCTGTTAATCCTGTTTTTCATGAGCGTATAAAGTACATCAAAATTGATTGTCACATAGTTTGAAAAAAACTACAAGCTGGAATAATTAGTCCATTGTATGTACTTATACGCTTCCAATTGGCATATCTTTTTACAAAGGCCTTAGAGAATGATAAGTTTGTGATATTGCGCGACAAGTTGGAACTTCATAATATTCATTCTCCAACTTGAGGGGGAGTATTAAGAAATATCTTTGTAAATATTTATAATATCTTTACTTGCCATAATATATTTGTAAATATTCATAATATCTTTACTTGTTAAATTATAGTAGATCACATCTTCAGCCTTAATGATAGGACTAATTATTCTTTATATATATATTATACTATGTAATGTTTGTAATATTCATGTTATATTTAACAATTTATTTTCTTAAGAACTTCAAGTATCTAATATGAAAATATTATGATTAAAATGCTCATTAGAAAAGAAGCCTTTAATGCGAACCCAAAGAATAATTAAGGAAAAGCATAATCTGTTTCACAAGTTAAACATTAATTTCTTATAAAGCTATTAGCCTGTTGTCACTTTGGACTTGTCTTCAGAGTTGGCTTTACTACTACAAAAAGATTACTGTAGTAATTTTTGTTAAAATAATTATATTACTTATACATATTAACATGTATATAATTAGTAATCAAACTCTATACCTTTTATTTGTCCAAATAAATTATAAATTTTATATCTTTTATTTATTTAAATAAATTATAAATTGTTAAGTCATAATTTATTAACAAGAAATTCTATTATAATATTATTTTTAAAGTATCAAAATAGGTCAGCTTCTGTGTCATGGACTTATGGTGCATTCCACTACAAGGATAAGAAAAATGATAAGAATAGAAACTAAATAGTGAAACATGTCAGTGTAAAAAAGACAGCTCGTGTACATTACACTGCTCTAAAGACTAAAGCAATTATCTATATAAAAATGAATGAAGATCTTTTAAAGATGAGGATGAAAGAAAATAGGTGCTATTGAACCTTTTTCTTATAAGTTTCATTTCGATTTTTAATTTAATAAAAATAATATTTTTTATATTTAAATTATATGCTTTTATAATTAAAAAAATAATTTTTACATCATTTTTTTAACATCCGTTCAATTGAATATCGTTCAAATTAAATTGTGTCAATTGAGATCTTTCAATGTTATACGTTCAATATTAAACGTTCAATGTTATTGGAGTGCTAATTTTGTTATTATAAATTTTAAAGGTGTTATTTTTAATAATTTTTCAAATAACAATTAAAATCAAAGCTGTACAAAGAAACAGTAAACCAACTATGAATGTCGCATTGTGAAAAAGAAAAAGAACCTAAGAATGTTATGTTGTTGTGGGCGACAATAATTTTTGATAAAAATCCACTATGAGACACCATAAATTCTCGCATCCCTTGTAATAGTTGACTGCTCATGTAATATAGTTATTGCAAAAGTGATATTTATGTGTTATAAATTTATTTTTATCATATTGAATTGAGTTTAATATTGGACATTTTTAAATGATTGTAGTTTAATTTGAATAATATTCAATTTATATGATGCGTCAAATTTTTTTAAAATGGTAAAAATATATAAACTATATATAAAAATTATTTTTATTATTATAAATTTTAAGGTGTTATTTTTATTGTTAAAAAAAAAAAACAAATGTTTATTATTATTCGATGGTTTTTAAGAACAATATCACTAAACCACGACAAATAATTATTATAGGACTCATACCTTACGCAATGAATATAAGATAGTAGTGTTAATTTAGCTCTTTCGAATAACCAGAGAGTGAGGATTTTTGCATGGAAATCTATTGTCAATGACTCGATGTAACCTTCTTAAATTCTCACGTAAATAGTTTTATTTAAACAAAGCACAAAGTTTAGGAAAGAAGCAAGTTAATACATAAGAATTTTTCTTTTCGAGTTCGTTAATCTCGATGAGAAATGTTGAATTATAGAACCTCAAAATTAGGTTGTCGCAAAAGCAATAAGTGTGAGGCATAAAGCAAAATATGAAATTGGGGCTTTAAACTAAGTAAGATGTTAAGATGTTTGACACTTAATATATTAAATTAGATAAATATTAAAAGATAAAATAAATAATTGGATTTTTTTTTTCAATTAATGATAAATTAAAAAAATAAAATGTAAATAACTAAAAATATTTAATTGACCTATAAAATAATATGATGAGCAAATTATGTAAATCAAAATTACAATTTTTTTTTGAATCATATCATAAATGAAAATTGACAACAAATTAGTAATTATTTTAGAAAAAACTTTGAAGAAAAATGAAAAGTTGAAAAGTGCATGCATGTTTATTTCTAAATAAACTAATACAAGTATACTATAAAAATATAGTTGATTATTTTCTCAATAATTTAAGTTATATATTAGGAAAATAACTCTCTCAAAAGCTTAAGTTATTAAGAAAAATATCAACTATATTTTTATACATTAATTACTTTTCATAAGAGTTAGCTCTATATACCAGCTAAATACTTGCATTTTAACAATTAGGATTACTAGAGTTTGAATAAAGAACTTTAAGCTCTAATATCATGTTATAAGTTGTTAAAAAATTAAATTTCTTAAAAGCTTTAGCTATTGTGTCGACTATATTTTTATAATTCTATCAAAAACCAACATATACTTGAGATAAATTTTGAAAGTTAAAATAAACATTTTTAACCATGAATATGAGTTATTATTATTATTTTTTTCCTTTTACAATGTCAAGTTAAAAGTAAGCCAATATTAAGAAATAATTAAAGGGGGAAAAAATTTCAAGAAATTTATTCTTAAATGATAAATTGCACTACTTATAGTTTTTATTTTCTCTTATATATAAGATACCAAATGCGAGCCGAGTAGCATGTAATATTCATTTTCTAATTAGTTAATAATTTGTATAATGATATTGAGTTAAATACATAATTTTTATATTTTAATATCTTTTAAAATTTTGTTATAATACTAATTTTTAATATATATATATATATATATATTAACATTAAAGTTAGGATCTCTTATATTAAGTTATATGGATTAAGTCAATTGCCTGAAAGAGCGAACTCGAAAGCAATAACAAAGTAACAAGAAAAATAAGCAACAATAACCCTATTTTAATGTATGTATTTTTTTTATGAACACCCAATTATACTCCTAAGTAGCGATTGATTCATTGAATATAAAAATAATAAAAATGATAATTATAATAAAATTAAAATTATTATAATATTTATTTAAGTATTATAATTAAAATAAATAGTAATGTTAAAATAAAGATTATAAAATTATAAATAAAGTAAAATTAAAAAATAAATTTTTTTTTATTAATAAAGAGATAGAATAAGAAAAAAAAATCATAAATAATTATACAAATATAATAATACTTAAATAATTTTCGTTACGATTACGATTACCGTAAATATTTAGAATTAACTTAACTCAACATATTCTATTTCATGTTATAAAAAAAAATCTATTTCACAAATGACTTTCCTTTCATCTAGTTGATCTCTCGTCTCCTTCTCTCTTTTTTGCTCTATCTTTGTTCCCCAGCACCCATCGCGTCTGAGAACCTAGTGATCAATTTGCCCAACTCTCTTTCGTCGTCAAAGCACACTTTGCCTCTGCCTATTGTCTACCACTTTTTGTTTGTCTTCCTCAACATGGCTCTGCAATAACTGAGATGGATGACTCTTTTATGGCGGTGACCGATGAGTACTGCTCCTGAATGGCTACTGATTATCCTATCATCATCTACCATACAATATGTTCACTTTTTCTTCGACTGGTGCCTCTTGTTGTCTTTGTCTGCATCAAATTTCTCTCTACAGTTGATAATTGACTAGCTGTTTCTTTCCTTTTTCGACTGGGGACCAATGATATGGTTTGAAGTCCCAATCTCCTTTACCATCTTTCAGTTGTGCATTTTTAATATAGGTGTTCCAAAAATCAGACCAAATTAATTTAAACTGAAAAATTAGATTGGATTAAACAATTTTGTAAGTCATACAGATTTTTGTTTCTTCAAACTGTTTTACAAACGATTGGATCTGACTATATAAATTTTCGGACTAAATCAAATCGGATCCAATTTTATTATAATATATTAAAAATTATTTTTAAAAATATATTAAATTATTCCTTTAAACAAAACTAAAATATATATATTAATTATAATATTATTTCATTACCTGTTGTAACTGCTTTATGCACTCTGCTGACTTTGGGTCATCAGGAAGTAATTCAACTTCCTTCATTGCACATAGTGCTCCTGTTTCTCTGTTTGAAAACAAATGATTCTATTACTCTTCATTTGGTAAGGGTGTGAACTGGTTAAAGTTATTTTTTCTATTTTTCCTTTATATATATATTCGTATACTTTGTAAGTGAGCGTATTTTGTGTGCACACAAGCCAAAATCATTGTACAAACATCTAGCTGAAGGATGGCATTTTTTAAGATTAAATGATTTACATCATAAGCAATGAAATTTTAGGATTCAAAGAACTCATTCAACCCAATGGTTACAAATATTTAAAAAAAACCAACCCAAATTCTCACGAATTAATTTATTATCATATTTTACTATAAAATTTGTGAAAATATTTAGCTATAGACTGTAATTAATTTTATAATTATTTTTGGAATATGATTTGTATTTGTAGTATATATTAATTAATTTGTTCATATTTAATTATTTTTTCTTTATGTTATTTTCAAGTTTTAACAAATTTGGAGAAAAAATTAAAAATCATCAAAAATCGTTAAACTAAATCGGACCAAACTGGATTGGATCGTTCAATTTTAATAATTTTATTAGCCAAATGATTTAATTCGATTTGGTTAAACCAATATGTCCGGTCTAATTTGATTTTTATTTTTTTTTTTTGATAAAAAGGAGACTGGATTGGACCATGGACACCCCTAAGTATAACAACGATTATGAATCTTCTATTAAATAATACTTCTTTGTGTAATTGATTTAGGGTTAGATGGAACTTGAATTTTGGATTTTACAATTTTGATGGAAAAAAGAGTATCAGTATATATTTTCTAATTAATTGATAATTTTAAGTAAACATTGATAACCTTAATACTAGTTGGACACTAAAAGGCATGGGACAAAATTAAAGGCCAAATGTGAATGCAATTACATCGATCAAATAATTAAAATTTGATTAGTTGAACACATATTCAATTGAATATATATCTAATTCAGCATTGATGAATGCAATTATCAATAGATCAAAATTCGAACAATTTAATAATTATTCAATTAATTGGACATGTGTCAAACTAAGCTCTAGTGAGTGGGATCATAGACCGATAAAATTTTAACCAGTTGAACAATTGTTCTATTAGTTGGGCATGTTTCTAACTTGACTCCAACGAGTTGGTCATCAGTCGATCAAAATCTAGTTAGTTAGACAGTCATTTAATTCTAACAAGTTAAATTAGATAAATGTCTAGTTAAAATTTAATCATAATTAGTCAATAAAAATTAACAGCATTTTTGAAGCATGGTGTAAAAAATCAAGTGAGATAGAATCATATCTAAATTTTTACTAATATAAGTCATTGTAGCTATTGAATTTTGGACTACGATCCAAATAAATTGTACCTGATCCAACTTATTAGATATTTTCCAAATAATTTTATATTAAAAGAAAATATAAATTATTGGGTCTTTAAAAAGAGAGATACGCTCTGGCAATGGTTGAGAAAAAATAGAGACAAAGAGAGATTATCTTCTCTCAACCAAAGACTAAAAATAAATAAAAAGTTATTGAATTGTGAATAGATGAGTTCTAATCCTATCTGGTATTAGAATTTTATCATTGATTCTCTTAAGTTTCAAAACATGTAAAGCATTTACAAAAGATTTCAATATTTGTTCGTGAAAGGTATTCTCCAAACATATATATATATATATTTGAATTGTCGTTAATATTCTACAAATAGCACATAAGTTTATAACCCAATTAACAAAGCAAGATCAAAAGTCAACAACATTATTAAAGCTTCATATATAGGCGCTGGTTGCAGCATAATTCATATGCATGACATATATAGATGTGCAGGACTATTAATCACTAGTGTTCCTGAGAACTGACAGAGTTCATATCTCTTCCCCCTCTTTCATATTCGATGTTTATTTAAAGATGACCCCAAAAAATATATATGTATATATATATATATAAAAACACTAGGACGTTGCTAGTTTCTTTATATCAAAGTTATCTTCATTAATGTAACCTTCTTTTTCTTTCGCCCAAAGAAAGAGGTAAAGTCCCACAAACATGAGAAACATTCCACCAACGCTACATCAAAAGAACAAAGAAAAAGATAGAGTAAGATTATGACTAAATTTAAAAGAAACTAAAAATTGCTTAAATTAACAAGGTACCTTCCAAGATTCAAGGTATCACCAATTGTGATAGCAGAAAGAATCACTGAACAAACTACTCCAATGGGGTTGAACATGGACACCATAACTGGCCCTCTTTTCTTGATTGCCCATCCATTGAAGCTCACACATGCTCCACCCGTTGCACCAATCTATGCATAAAAGCACTAATTTTTATTCAGTTCATGTCCGCATAAGCGCTAGTTTTTAAAATCTATGGTGTCTTTTTTGCTTATGTTTACTAGCAGACCTATAAAAGTGTGTTCAACAACAAAAACACAAACATATAGTGTGTTTTTATTTTAAGGATGGGTGGCCACATACTAGTTTTGCAACTGAATCACTTAGGTCTACTTGTTATTTTTTGAAGAGCAATTTATTCACTAATTGTAAAGTAATATGTAGCATTTTGCTTTCGTCAAGTGTAATATGTAGCATTTGAAGATTTAAAATGTTGAATTCAACAATGAACGCACCGACGTTCAACAATGTACGTACCGACGTACCGACAGTTACCAACATTCACGGCAGACGGCGCCTATCAAAGAAGACTTCCAGCTGTAAATTGATTGTGGTAGTTGTAATAGTAATTAGTATTTCCCTATATAAACAAATGTACAAACTCATACGAATTAAGTAAATATATCGGAGAAACCATTTCTTTCGGTTAGATTGTTTCTTCCAATTATTTATTTCTTCATGGTATCAGAGCCAAGTCGTTGCTCTATACAAATTTGAACCCCTTATTAGCCTAAACTGAGTTTTCTTTCTCTGAAAAATATTTTTTCTCAGAAAGAAATTCTCACTCAAATACCCACACAAATATTAATTAAAAATACCACTTTTGAGATCGTATTTATCTCATCTAATTTTACCAGATTACTTTAAACACAATTCTGAGCATTCTGGTTCAAAAAAAGTTCCTCATAAACCACCTCACGCGCCTCCACGCGCCACCAGAGTAAAAGGAAAAAATTCCACGCGCTTCCACGCGCCACCACGCGCTTCCAGTTGCAGCCACTCGCCCTCACGCGCCGTCACGGGCCATCTGGAGGTTGAAGACGCTGACGTGGCTCAGCTCAGCTCGCTCAGCCCGGCTAACCCGGCCCAGTCCGGCTCAACCCAGGTTCGGTCCGGTTAGATCGGCGGTTCGGTCTGAATCCGTTTTTTTCGCAGTTTTTGCAAATCTGACCGGTTCGGTCCATTTTAAAAGTCTAAAATCGGTTTTTTCTCCGGTTCTGTCTTTTTAAAACCGGTTTGGTCCAGTTTTTCAAGGTTTTTAAACCAATTTTGTACCCGATTTTGTGTTTTTTATCCGGTTTGGTCCATTTCTTCTTAAAAAAACTATCGGTTTCATATTCTTTATACCAGTTCTTGCATTTTCCTTTCCAGTTTTGAAATTATTACACCATTTTTCTAGTTTTTGTACCATAACATCATGACAGAGGGCACAATTTCATTACCTGTGGAGAAATCAATTCCAGTTATTGTACAATCTGTCCATTCTGAAGGTGTTTTTAATGCTAAAATTATTCTTATTGAGACTAATTATGATGTTTGGTCTCAAATAATAGAAATGCATATTGCAGAGAGAGAAAAACTCTCTTATATTCATGACAAAAATTTGCAACCCGAAAAAGCATCAGAAAATTATAACAAGTGGTATGCAGAAAATCAAAAAGTGAAGAGATGGCTACTTATGTCAATGAGTCCAGAAATCATGAAGCGTTATTTACGCATACCAACTGCTCTTGAAATTTGGGGTGCTTTGGCAAAGGCATTCTATGATGGAAGTGACGAATTACAGGTATTTGTCTTAAACCAAAAAGTCTTTACTTCCAGACAAAATGGAAAATTACTTTTTGAATATTATGGAGAGTTGACTGAAATTTTTCAAGAACTAGACCATCGTGATAAGGTGGTTATGAAAGATCCTGATGATTTAATATCATATCAAGAGTCTGTTGAAAGACTAAGGGTACATATTTTTCTTGTTGGATTAGATGATGAGTTTGAGCAGGTTCGTGGAGAAATTCTGCGAAAAGAAACCATCCCAGATTTAGAAGGATGTTACTCCTTGATTCGACAAGAAGTAGTGTGTCGAATATCATTAAAAGAAAAATCTGGAGACTCTGACGCTTCCGCCATGATATCTCAAAACCGTTCTTTTTCAAATCAGCAAGAACGAATGAATGTAAAAAAGGCTGTTGAAAAATCATCATTAAAATGTAGCCATTGTCATCAAAAGGGTCATACCAAAGAACAATGTTTTGAACTTGTGGGATATCTTGATTGGTGGGATCACAGCCGTGACTCTCGAAAGAAAAATCCAAGACAGATGTCTATTGCCACCAATGTTGAAGCAATGAAGGATCATGTTGCAAGCTCCTCAGCATCAGTAGCAACCTCAAACAATGTTGGTAAGAAAGCTTTTTCTCCTGTTTTTAATAATACATGGATAATTGATTCAGGTGCAACTGATCATATGACATTCAATTCTAGACAAATCTCAAAACCATCTTCACATAAAACTGTTTGCACTGCCAATGGTAACACAACCTCAGTTATTGGGAAAAGTTCTTTATCTCTCACTAGTACTTTAAATTTAGATTCAGTGCTTGTTGTTCCTTCTTTAGAGTATAACCTTATATCTATTTTTCAAATAACCACTGCTTTATCTTGTTTTGTTACATTTTGGCCTGACTTTTGTGTGTTCAAGGACATCCAAACAAAGCAAACGATTGGTCGTGGTATTAGGCGAGAAAACTTGTATTATTTGGATTTGGCTTCAACAAATCATGCACTGGTAGCAAATGGATCTAAAAGAAAGGATACATCAAATATATGGCTATGGCATAGGAGATTGGGTCATGCTTCTTTTGGATATTTAAAAAAATTATTTCCAAGTTTATTTTTGAATTTAGATATTTCTTCTTTAAAGTGTGATGTTTGTGAGTTAGCAAAAAGTCATCGTTCCTTTTTTCCTGTAACCTTAAATAAAAGTCCTTTTCCTTTTATGGTTATACATTCTGACGTATGGGGCCCTTCTAAGGTTTCTACTTTGGGTGGCTCACGTTGGTTTGTTACATTTATTGATGATTTTAGTAGAATGACTTGGGTCTGTTTAATGAAGTCTAAAAGTGAGGTAAACTTATTATTTAGAAAATTTCATAAAATGGTTCGTACTCAATATAATACACAGATTCAAGTTTTACATAGTGATAATGGAGGAGAATATAAGAGTTCTGAGCTTCAAGAATATCTTCAATCAGAAGGAATTATTCATCAAACTACTTGTGTTGATACACTTCAGCAAAATGGAGTTGCAGAAAGGAAAAATCGACACTTGTTAGAGGTTGTCCGTGCCTTATTGATCGAAGCTCATATGTCATTATCTTATTGGGGAGAAGCACTTGCTTCTGCTGCATATTTGATCAATCGGATACCTTCCAGTTCAATTGACTTCCAAACACCACTACAGGCCATCACCAAAGCAATTGTTGCACCAAGTGTTCCCAATTTACCTCCCCATGTCTTTGGGTGTGTAGCATTTATACACCTACATAAACAGCAACGTAGCAAGTTGGATCCACGAGCAATACGTTGTGTTTTTATGGGATATGCTACACAACAAAAAGGGTACCGTTGTTATCATCCTCCAACAAAACAAATGATTACCACCATGGATGTTATTTTTCATGAAGATACAATGTATTTCTCTTCTGAGCCTGAATTTCAGGGGGAGTACAACCATGATGAAATTCAGACTCTCACATATAAATTGTTACCTTATGAAGAAAGAGAAATTATATGTGATCAAAACACAAATAATTTGTCTTTAGATGGTAATAACTCCCAAAATGGAAGAGATTCAAGGGAAATGGAATCAAGTCTTCGTCAACTCCAAGATCATCAAGCAAGTTCATTACTACCACTAAGTGAGTACGAGTTTCCTACTCCACAAGTTGCTGATATACCTAACCAATCGTTTGCAGAGGATGTTCCAACTATTGAACCAACCAGAAAAATACTTCCACCACGTCCTAACAGAGGTATTCCTAAAACTATGTATGAACCTGAGATTTCTAGTAAAGTCAAATATCCCATGAATAACTATGTGTCTAAACATCGTTTGTCAAAATCAAACATGTCATTTGTGAATCAATTATCTGCTGTATCTATTCCTAACAGTGTGCAGGAAGCTTTAACTGACCCAAAATAGGAAGAAGCTATGAATGATGAACTAAGATCCTTAGAAATAAATAGAACTTGGGAACTTATCGATCGTCCACCAACAAAGAAAATTGTTGGATGTCGATGGATTTTTTCAGTAAAGTACCAAGCAGATGGTATGATTGAACGCTATAAAGTAAGATTAGTGGCAAAAGGATACACTCAGACATATGGGATCGACTATACAGAAACATTTGCACCTGTAGCCAAAATCAACACTGTTCGAGTCTTGGTATCTCTAGCTGCAAATCTAGATTGGCCATTATATCAGTTTGATGTAAA
The DNA here is from genome assembly GCA_029378325.1 of Elaeagnus macrophylla. Taxonomy (NCBI): domain Eukaryota; kingdom Viridiplantae; phylum Streptophyta; class Magnoliopsida; order Rosales; family Elaeagnaceae; genus Elaeagnus; species Elaeagnus macrophylla. The sequence continues at coordinate 108,657,742 of CM055640.1, read as the reverse complement.
AAATGTCTTTCTACATGGAGATTTAATTGAAGAAGTTTATATGGATCTACCACCAGGAATCAAGAAATCAAAAATACATGATGGAAAGGTGTGCAGATTAAAAAAATCATTGTATGGTTTAAAACAATCTCCAAGAGCATGGTTTGGCAGGTTCACAAAGTCTATGAAGGCATTTGGCTACAAGCAAAGCAATTCAGACCATACTTTATTTCTGAAAAAAAGACATGGTAAGATCACTGCACTTATTGTATATGTTGATGATATGATAGTAACAGGGAATGATCATGAAGAAAGGAAAGCTCTACAAAGTTATTTGTCTAGAGAATTTGAAATGAAAGACCTTGGTTCCTTAAAATATTTTCTTGGGATTGAGGTTTCTCGATCAAAAGAAGGAATCTTCTTATCTCAAAGAAAATATGCCTTAGATTTATTAAAAGAAACTGGTATGTCGGCATGTCAACCAACTAATACACCAGTAGAGGAAGGATTAAAGTTATGTATCAAGGCTGATCAAGTTCCAGCAAATAAAGAAAGATACCAAAAGCTTGTTGGAAGGTTGATGTATTTGGCACACACAAGACCAGATCTTGCCTATGCTTTAAGTATTGTTAGCCAATTTATGCATAATCCTGGAGAACAACATATGAATGCAGTTATTCGTATTTTGTGGTATCTAAAGTCTGCTCCTGGAAAAGGAGTATTGTTCACAAAAAATACAGAGTTCCAAAGCATAGAAGTATATACTGATGCTGACTGGGCTGGATCAATAAATGATAGGCGATCTACATCAGGCTACTTCACTTTTGTAGGTGGAAACCTTGTAACATGGAGAAGTAAGAAACAACATGTTGTCGCTCGTTCAAGCGCAGAGGTTGAATACAGAGGCATGGCACTTGGACTTTGTGAGGCTCTGTGGTTACAAACTCTCTTGAATGATTTGGGATATCCTGTTAAAGAATCAATTAAATTATTTTGTGACAATAAAGCAGCATGTGATATTGCTCACAATCCAGTCCAACATGATCGTACAAAACATGTTGAAGTGGACAGATTCTTTATTAAGGAAAAGATAGAAGAAAATTCTTTGGAATTGCCAAAAATTAAGTCAGAAGATCAATTGGCTGATATTCTCACTAAAGCAGTCTCATATCGAGTATTCACAGAAGTTTCAGTCAAGTTGGGCATGACAGACATCTATGCACCAACTTGAGGGGGAGTGTTGAATTCAACAATGAACGCACCGACGTTCAATAATGAACGCACCGACGTTCAACAATGTACGTACCGACAGTTACCAAACGGCAGACGGAGCCTATCAAAGAAGACTTCCAGCTGTAAATTGATTGTGGTAGTTGTAATAGTAATTAGTATTTCCCTATATAAACAAATGTACAAACTCATACGAATTAAGTAAATATATCGGAGAAACCATTTCTTTCGGTTAGATTGTTTCTTCCGATTATTTATTTCTTCATAAAATTCTAATCTTTGATGCCCAATCAATAAGAGAATATTAATTGCAGGTACGTACTCTAATTAACATATTAGGACTCATGAAATGTCATATGAGAGATGAGTATAATTTACAATTGTGGTACTGAAATGTTCTGGTAAGTGAAAGATTATATACCAGTACACAATAGCCAATTAGTTCTCCAGCATTAACGAGTGGCCGACCAATGTCCAAAGTGTGTTCTTGTAAAAGTTGCACAACTGTAGTTATAAACACTCCGATCAAAGATATTATTGCACACAAGGACATTGGTGCTGGAAATTCAACCAAAGTTGCAGCCTGCATTTCAATTAATGTTACAAAGAAATGTTGATTCAGAATTTTATTTAATTGAAATGCTTTTGGTTTAGACTAATTGATCCAATATTGTTAAAAGTAAATTAATTACCTGAAGAACAACATTGCTGGACAAAACTAAAACTGCCAAGACAAGATAAAAGCAACCAATAATCTTTTCCTTATCAAAGATAACATCTTTTGATTCAGCTATTAATGAAGTCTCTTTTTCTGGACCTACTGCGCTATGCATTAAGCTCATTGTGAGGGCACCTAGGATGCACAACAATGTGCCTAAAATCTTCACTTTGCTGTATACACAACTGATTTTTACTTTCTCTAATCTGCACAACCATAAACATTATAACATGTGCTCCAAGATCATTTAAAATTTGGGTAAAAAATATCCCAAAATTGCAGATATACGAGCATGTACATGATACATAGCAAAAACCGGCAATTTTGAGCAATTTGGGCCATTTTTCGATCAAAATAAAAAAGACCGAGTTAAGAACTTAAAATAGTGAGAGTTTAAGACCCAAATATATTTTGCAAAAAATAAATTCTACAAGTGTGAGTGAAGTAGTGATAATTTTACAAATTCACATTTCATTATAAAATAAAAGTGTGTTTTGATACTACACTACTCTCTATTTATGTCGTTTGATTAAGTTTATACTTTATCATGTTATATTAGTCATCAATTCAAAAATATCCATTAATTTTAGGCCCCCACGTTGAAAGATCACAAATTAATTAATTAGATTCTTAGTGTTGGAAATATACAAACAAAGTCTCACATTTCTTAGACATGGGATGATTTATGTGTTTATAATTAAGGACTTTGGGTACTCCAACTAATTGATTAACCTTTTAGGATGGAATCTAAAGTTACTTACATTTAGCTATATTATGTTTCCAAATGCCAAATGTCCTTTAAATCTTAATGTTATTTAGTATGAGAATGAGAAATGTTTGTTGGTACCTAAAAATCCAAGCAATTGAAAAAATAAGTCCTGGAGCGAGATTTGGCATGGCTGTGGCCATAGCTGGTGAACTTAGCTTGATACCCTTTAGGATCAGAGGCTGGAATAAAGATACCCTGCAAAACAGACACCATATAGAAGAAAAAGAAGGACAAATTAGATCCTATTTTTTTTTTATGGTTTTGCAATATTTTGATTTAATTTGTTAGTTAGAAAGAAAATTTATCAACTTGGATTTAATTGTTTAAGTTCTGTTAGAGAAAATAGAGTTTCATAATTGTTGAGAGCCAAGTATGCATATATGTAAAGTAAAATTTGTTGCATAGATACCCTGCAAGGGCTATCAGAGTAAGTTGAATCCACAGCTTCAAGCTGAACTTGTTGGGCCATTTACTTCTGTAAACCAAACAAGTATAAATAAATCTCCATCATAAAGTTTACAACTTTAAAATCTAAACAACAACAACAACAACATTAATAATAATAATAATAGAAAATAAAAGTAAATAATTTATGTTGGAAAAGAAAGAACCTTTCAAAGTAGAAGGCAATGGGAGAGAGGATAACAAAAGTAGCAAAGGTAGAGAAGATAATAATGACAGAAGGATTAAGACCAATAGACATAAGATAATTCAGCAAAACAGCGTTTACAGCATACACAAATTGTACAACTATCAACCCTCCAATTACAGCTATATCTTCTATCATTTCCTTTTTCATTTTCAACTGCAATTTTCGCAACCTTCAATATATAAATGTCTTTCTTTTATTTTTCTCCCTCTTCTGGCCTTTTAGATTTTCTATATCTGCATAGATTACAAGAAAATTGAAGTCTTTCTTTTAGGAAATTTTTTTTCCCAATATAACTGTAATATATATGGAAGGTGAGCTTATCTCAAAATAAATAGAATTGAATTCCTCTCACTTACCTTATTTTTAGATTTTTCCATTTTTTTTTTCTCTCATACATGCATGAATCCACCCTTGTACTAAAATTATTCTCTTTTAGTGTTTTGAGTCTTGAGATATGTGCATTAATTTTATTAAGTTTTAAGAAGTTTTAAATTTTAAAGATTTTATGAATTTTTATAACTTATTGTTTATCGTGAAATTTTATGATTTTATATTGACAATAGTTAAAAAGTATAAGGAAAAAAAAAATTCATATAAATCATTAGGAATCTTTCGACTGATAAGTTGAAATTTAATATGTAGAATTTAACTAAATATTTCATGAAATTCATAAAAATCTTTAACTTTTTTAATACATCTAAATTTTTAAAGACTAAAAAAAAAAGGATAAGAAGTTACGTTGGTCTCCAAACTATATATGCCTCTATTAATAGAAAGGTCCCCAAACAAAAAATTTAACACATTAGTCTCCAAAGTTATTAAAATGTCACTTTTAAATTTTGTTTATTATACTTAAATTTCCAAACTTATTACTTAATATATTATTCATAGGTCCTAAATTTGCTAATGTTTAACATATAAGTTACATTTTAGTTTTAAACTTCTAACTTAAGACTTATATGTTAAAATATAATAGATTGAGGACTAAAATATTTATTTTTTAATTCGGAACTTTTCTATCAATAAAAACATATTTTGAATACTAAGGAAGCCCTTCACCCTAAAATGTACAAAATTAAACACACATAAAAGTTTATAGAGTGTTTAAGAATTATAATTGAATACAAATAAGTTTTAAAACTCCACTAAAATAATTTAAAATCTCAATTGAATACACTAATATTTTTTCTTTTGGGTAAATAGGTTTGCCCAACTAACAAAAAAGTTTCAATTTTAAAAATAGTATCATTAAAGTCCAAATTTTAAATGGTGAATGAAAAAAGTGTTGGGTGAATGGAAAAAATGTAATTTTAACTCATTTTATTTTTTAAAATAATTAGAAAAGTTTAATTTTAAACATAAAAAATCAAACAAATAAAATGGAAACACTTTGTTCTTTTTTTATTATTGAAATTATATATGATTTTAATTTCATTTGACTGTTTTAATTTTTATTATTTATTATCTTACTTGGAACTTATTTGAAATTAAGTGATATTTTAGGATAGTTGTTTGATATAAAGTAAAATATTTGAAATTTATATGATATCTAGGGAGCCTTAAGGGTGCAATTAATATTTACCTTTTTTAATAGAAAAGTTTAGATATTTCAATGATTATCATATTTATAAAATACATCGTCAGATGAAACTCATAAACGCATAATAAAAGAGACGCAATAAAAGTATATCACAGTATCAGCAAGTCATTATTAGCTTTTACTTATTTTCTTATCTTCAAAGAATGTACGCCACCAGCTATGACTATTTTGATTTACGTTCAACATAAAATAATACATGCTATTTAATATATTTTTATTTATCCTATTAAATAGTAGTATAATTTGCTACCTAGCACAACAAACTTTGAATCAACAAATAAGTTTAATTATAAAATAAGTGATTATTAAATAAAAAAGCAACGAATATTTTTTAATTATTTAATAAAAAATAATTAAGTAAAGATATACCTTCAATGTAAAGATAAGTCTATCTTCTTCTTTAGTATGTAACCAATAATAGGTCTATTTTTATATCCTATATACATGTACTTTGTACAGATTCTTACACACGTCATTAGTTCATAACAGGCAAGACATAATATAATAAATAATACACACAATTTTTATATTATATTTGTCTCTACTTCTTCTCTCTATTATCATGTAGTCGAGGCTTAAGTCTCCTCATTTTATCTCCATTATTCGAACTGACTTAAGTATTGGTAGACCAAAGGCCACCACATCGTTGGTAGTTCGAGGTCCTAACGTATTTTCTCTGTTCGCAGATTTACAGTAAGTAAAAGTGCACTCCCATTCTGATGTTAATAAAAATGACATCAACCTCTTGCTCCATCTGTAAAAAAAAAAGTGTGTTTTACTAGTTGACAACGTAAAATGAGAATTTTAGGAGTCATGTTGTGCTCTCCATCAGATCTGCGAAGAAAATCTAAGAAAAACATTTTATCTAAGTGCCCCAACGTGAGTTAAGCGAGTGCCGGACATAAATCTCCTGCATAGACCTACCGTCAATTCTCCCGACGAAGACAAGACCTCCCACAAGTTCTGGAATTCTAGCTCCGTAAGGGAGCCAAGAAGATCCTCCACATGCTCAACCACCTGTGCTCCCATAACCTGTCCAAGCAATGGGCCCTACACTTGTCGTGGTCCGTCTATGTTAGGGCCCGACCTGCTTGTTAGAGGACAGTATGAACTGAAGCCTATTTGGATGTGATGGAAAACACATTCGAGCTCATCTTAGACTGCCTCCCAAAATCATGAGATCAAGAATCAAATCTAAAATGTGGAAAAAATAAAAGATATTACTGTAAAAAAATATCGCATGCAAGACATATTGTAAAAAAGGATTGTAGCTCCCATAACCACTGCCACCAAAAGGTAGCTTAGTTTTTTATGTGTAAATTTTAGTACTCATAAGTGTACGAATCACTTGTAGCAATAAATAAGTGAAGTTCAAGGTCAATCTTTCAAGAAATTGAGTGGTTTTAACTAATTATCCTAACTTATTAAAAATTCTAAAAACTAATAAAAATAATAATAAATCAAATCGTAGAGAGCAAAAACTAGAGCGAATAATGATTATGGCAAACAAACTTAGAAAATAATATTTCGACTTAAAATTAACTCAAAAAGGTTAATAAAAATCAATGAAGAATATATAGATGTTTAGCTTTATTGACCATACTAGGATCGAAATAATATAGTGAATTAACATGAAGGAACTTATAAATAAATATTACCGACTTTTCTTTTATTTACAAAAATTCTTATAGATTGGGTAATTTTCTTTGGTGATTAACTAACTAATATTCTACGAATCGGGTATATTAATTAGCAATCAAATTATACTCAAGAAAAAATATGACAAACAATCAAATGCCATGTTTAGATCTCAAATTAAATATTTGATTAAGTTTTTCAAAATTTAGTCAAGGTAATGTTCCTAAAACTAAATTCCTAGATTTTTAATTTATTTATAAACCTCAAATTGGCACATAAAAATTCAAAAATAAATATTTAAATAAACTATTAATTAAAAGATAACTTTATTTATTTTATGCAATAAAACTATTCACCATAATAAATCTTGCAAACATAAAAGCACAAGTTAAACATTCATGATAAAATTAGCCAAGCATATTTAGATTCATATTCATAGTCAAAATGAATTTAACATACATTCTAAAGAGGAAACAAGAAGAATAATAATCTAATAACTATAAGAAAAATAGATCTAAATACCACAAATGGTTTGAATGATGTTTCCTTCCTCAAAAGCTTGATCTTTAATTTTCAATGGCTTCTTGTATCCTTAAAATTGGTTCTCTTGCATCTTAGAATGTGAAAAAACTCTTAAAATCTTAATAAGTTTCATAATAAATCATATATTCAATTATCTCTGTAAGTTGAAAACCTAACGAGATATTTATAAGTGTAAGAATTACATAAAATTTAGGCTCCCAAAATTGTACCCATGCGCTACAGCACAAGACTGAAACTGAGGGCTATATTAAAAACAGAGATCAGTGAGTTGTAGCACTATATTTTCCCTATCGCGGCACAATGCAATTTCTCAATCTCATACAAAAACTTGAGAGTTGTACGCTACGGCACACATTTTCTTCTGCCAATACATGTGTTGTTTGTTGTGTCTTCGTATGTACTCCTTAAGGCTTACATGCCTTGATCCTTGTTGTTTCTAAGTTGATATTTGAGTGCTTCAAGTGTTCCGTCTTCTCGTGTTTGTATTATTTAACTCTTTCAAAGCTAAAAATAATTGAAATACACAAAATATACCTGTGATTTCAAAATAACGAATTTATGCAAATAATTAAATCTCTTTATTGCAAATGAGTGCAATAAATTACAAAATATTAGTGTTTTTCAAGCACTCATCAACTTTTAACACCTCCAACAAGTGAGACTTCCTTGGCTATCAAATAGAAAAGCCAAGTTGTCCCTTGATGGTAGCACAACAGGAAAATGGATCCACCTCTAACTTTTCTATCTAAATGAGTGCTTCCTGCTCGAATCTAAAAGTTCGTGCATCGTTTTAGAAAACTGAGATCACCATCAGAAAGATGTCATCTCAATTAGTTTTTTAACCAAAATTTGGGGCCGAATGTACATAGAAGTGAGCCACACTGTACCCCACACGCCACCCCTACAAATGGTAGCCACACAGACAGGTCCTGCCCAAAAAATAGAAAAAATTGCACTAGACCAATCTGATCGTCGAACAGACAGTTTGAGGTCCAGTTCACTGATAAGTACTCAAAAAGTACTAACATTTCGTGATTTATTGTGCTTAATTGTTTAAAAATAGATTTGTTATATCTTGTTTATTTGATTCTTTTCATAAATCTATCAATTCGAAATTAAGGCTATATTTTAGTGTATTTCAGGTATTTTTAGCATCAAATGAGTTGAATAATGCAAACATGCAAAGACGGAACACTTACGACGCTCGGATCACGATTTACGGGCAACACGAGTTAAATTATGTAAGCCGTACATAACGAGCTAGCACATATGTAAGGGGGTATAAGTGAAGAAATTGAAGACAACACACATCGCGGCGAGGAAAATGTGTGCCACGGCGAGCACCTCTCAGGTTTTAACTATTATTTCCAAATTGTTGTTGTGCAGCGGCGGGAAAACTGCATACTGCGGCACGCCTATTCCTAATTCAATCAGGAATTATGTAACCCTTACATCTATAAATACCCCCTTAAGAGTCTCATTTGAGACACACTTCAATTTTGCGAACCAATAAGAGACTCAATCAATTTTTAGGAGCTTTTTCACACTCAAAGAAGCAAGGGAATTAATTCTAAGGATCTAAGAGACCATTGAAAATCGAAGATCAAACTTTTGGAGAAGAACGCCATCCAATCCAATTGTGGTATTTAAATCTAGGTTTCTTTTTGTTATAAAATTTACTTTTCTTCTTGTTACTTCTTTGAGTGTATGATCAAATTAAATTTGTCTATGAAGTTTAATATGAACATGAGTGGCTAATTTTATTATGGATGTTTAGTTTGTGTTGCCATGTTTGCTAGAACTGTTGTGGTGAATGTTTTTATTATTTTGAAATAAATAAATTTACCTTTTGATTAAGAGCATGTTTAGATATTTAATTGTGAATTTTCATGGGCCAATTTGAGATTCATAGTTAGGTTGAAAAATATTAGAGTTTAGTTTTAGGAATGTCACCTTAACTTTACTTTGAAAAACTTAATCAAAACTTCAAATTAATGACCTAGTCATGGCATTAGTTTGATTGGCATATTTTCCTTGTGCATAATTTGATTGCTAATTGATATACCCGATCGTAGGATATTGTTTAGTTAATTAACAAAGAAAATTATCCGATCGTAGGAATTTTCGTAATTAAAAGGAAAGCTGGTAAAACTTGTTTATTAGAACGTTCATGTTAATTCACCATTACTTTTCGATGCAAGCATGGCCAACCAAACTAAACGTCCATACATCCTCCATTGATATTTGAAATCTATTTGAGTTAATTCTAAATTTGCGTAATTGTTTTCGTTAATTGTTCAACACCATTGACCTTGCTCACAAATCCACTTTATTTACAGTTTTATTAGGTTTAAGATTCTAGTTCTTTAGGGTTTTAGTATTACTAGAATTCTATTTAATTAGTGTTTTAGTTGCTTTAGGACTCTATTTAGATTAAGAAAAAGGTTGTTTAAAACCATTGCAATTCCTTGAAAGACCGACCTCAGATGTTTGCTTATCACTTTCTACAAGTGATTTGTACATTTGCGAGTACTATAAAATACACATCATTCACCTACTTTTAGATCAATTTTTGGAGAACCGAAATCAGTTTTAGAACCCTCTCTAAGTAACCGATGATAAGTATATCTCTATCTCCTATATATATACACACCTTGTACATATTCTCACACATGTCATATGTTCATAACAGATGGGACATAACATAACGAATAATACACACAATTATTATATTCTTTCTGTCTCTACTTCTTCTCCCTATTATCACAGAGTCGAGGCTTAAGTCTCTTCCTCTATTGCCATTACTCGAGCTAACTTAAACATCGAAGAGCCCAAAATCCACCACACCACATGTTGGTTTGAGATCCTAACGTATTTTCTATATTCGCAGATCCACAGCAATGAAAAGTGCACCCTATTATGATGTTAATAAAAAATAGCATCAACAATGTATATATTAATGTAGCTCAATATCAAACAAAATATTTACATTTTATTAAGTTTTTTCATATCTAAGGCCCACAAAAATACACGAACACTTATCTTGTAAAACACCTTAACCAAAAAGTTGAGGCCAAACATAAAAACAAACGTATTGAATCTAATCTTATAACTTCAAGAGAGTTAGAAAACAACAAATGAAATAGTGATAGATTATTTATGAATAAAAGGGAGGGAGCTCCCTTAGACGGGGGATTGAATCAAAGAGACACAAGATCAAGAAAGGAAAAATGGCAAAACCCGCGAGGAAGATATGAATGTTTTTAAATAGGTGAATGAATTATATTCTATTGTTTTTGACTTTCCATTTTATTTTAGTTTGAGCTACATTTCATAGGGGGATTATCTATTTCTACCAAGCCTTTTTGTCGTATTAAAAAAGCTATTTTTTTTAAAGATTTTAATAAAGAGTAATACTATCAACATCCACCACCTATTACTAAACTTATACCCCCAAATTTTTGTAACCCTTACATAACAATGAAAATCTGTAATACCTTACAAAATAGAAAAATTTGTAACACCTTACAAAAGTAATAAAAATCTATAAAGCTTACAAACAATATAAAAACCAACATAACTTAAAAATGTTAGAAATAATAGAAAATCAAGAAATTATGGACGTAGAAACACAAGAATTTTCAGATATTTTTCACAAAAAATGATATTCAGTTAAAAGAAATTCAAAAATCAAAATTAAATCTTAAGAAAAAAGATGAATTTAGGGAAGAATCATTCTCTTAAATAAGAAAATTATTTTCAAGAAAAGATATAATATATTATGGCATTAGTAATAAAGAAATAAGTGTTACTATAGCAAATGCAAAAGGAAGGTTTAATATACCACTAATTGATAAGGAAATTATTACGGAAAAATTATCAAAAATTTTCGAAAAAGATAGAGGAAAAATTGAATATATTTACTTAGGAGGAATACAAATTTTGATAAAAATACACTTTAGGAAATGAATAGATATACCAATTAAATTATGATTATTAGATAATAGAATAACAAACAGAAAAGATGCTTTAATAGGAATGATTAATGGAAACTTAGGATATCAAAAATTAAAATTTACAGCATATCCTAGATTTGCTGTCAATATCCATGGTAAAAATTTAAACAAAGTATTAAGTTTAGCTTATGACTTTGAACGAGGAAATCTAATGAAAGATGAAAACCATCCATTTTCAATTACCTAGTAGGATATTCATTAACAAACAGCCATAATAGTTCAATATATGGATAAAATAAATTTATAGAAATAGATAAAACTTTCAAAGAAATATGACAAGTAATAAAGAAACCAGAAATATTATCAGAATATGAAGTACCTGATAAATGAAATCTAGATATTAAAGAAAAACCTCTGATATCATTAAAAAAAGATAATATATAAAGAATTAGATTTATAGATACTCAGGCAAAAGTCAGTAAAAAAAATAGAGAAATAAAAGAATTAAAAGAGGAAATTGAAGAAGTACAAGAACTAGTCTACACAATAAAATAATTATGGTAAAAGAGAAATTATTAGAAATACAATTAGAAGAAAATAGTAGCTTAAAAAGTATATGTAAAAATCAAATATCTATAATAGAAGCCTTAATTCTTATAGCAGGAAAAATAGACACTATAGATGAAAATATACAAGAATTAAAAGAAATACAGTTATACATGTATAAAGAAATTATAGAATTAAAAAGAGATGTTAGTAACATACCAAAAGAAAATAGATTAAGATTTGATCCATTAAAAGGATTAAAAGAAGAACTTCATAGGAGATCTGATACATTAATACCCAAGAATGATAAAAGAAAAGGTGAAGAATCTAAAGAAATAATAACAATTTAATGAATTTAATGGAATATAGAAAAAATTTAGAAGAACAATTCATGAATCCTGAGAATAAAGATACAGAAAAATTAATTAGTTTGTTAACCCTAACAAATGAAGAATTAGAAAAATATTATGAAGAAAAACTTTACACAAATAAAGAAGAAGATGATATGACAGTAATAAGCAAAAATGAATCTGAACAAGAAAATATAACCTAAAGAATTCATATGGAACCTGTATTAGTACCTAGAACAAACCCAGAAAGATCAACTCCAGAAAGAGGAGAAACGTCTGACCCACATAGGGAAGATAGATATAGACAAAGAGCAGGAGAAACTGAACCAATATATAGAAGAAGACAACCACCTAAAATGAAATGAAAGGAATAGACAAACTATACCTGATACTTTAAGAAGAAGAATAAGAAGTTTTAAGAATTGGATAATTATAAAATGTCAAGAAAGAAAAGAATTCAAATAAGTAAAAGGAAAAGATAGAATCTGTTGTGATTCAAGAGATTTTAAAACACCAGAAAAATATGGTTGTAATATAAGACCTTATAATAAATATAAGAAGCATAAAAAATTTAGAAAATGCAAAATATATAAATTTAAAAAACAAAATTTTTAAAAATATAGAAGAAGGTATAATAAGGAACCTTATAAAAAGAGATATTTTAGAAGGAAAAATATACCTAACAAGAAAAATTATTGTCCATCAGAAAAAAAAAAAGAAATGTAGATGTTGAATATGTAATGAGGAAAGACATTATGCAAATGAATGTCCTAATAGACTCCAACATAAAAAAGAATTTAGAGGGAATTTTTTTCAGAAAGCAAAAATTTTAGAGGAAGCTTTTAAAATGGAACTAGAACTAATAGAAGAATCTGATATAAATGATACGTGTAGTATTTATCTATTAGAATAAATTGAAGAGGAAATAACAGATTCAGAAACATCTGATTCTGATTATAATTCAGAATAATGGATAAAATATTAAGCATAACAAATCCAAATAGTACATATATAAAAATATGATTAAAATTTAAAGGATATAAAAATTATCATTTACACGCATATATTGATACAGGTGTAAGTATGTGTGTAGCCAGCAAATATGTATTTTCAGAAGAATTTTGGAAATAATCACCAAAAGAATTAGTAGTAAGAATTGTAAATAATACTACAATAAATCTAAATAAAGTACTAAAAGATACAGATGTATCAATAGAAGGAGAAATCTTTCATATACCTACAATTTATCAACAAGAAACTGGAGTTGATATTTTATTAGGAAACCGTTTTTTAAACTTATATCAACCATTTACCCAGTACTTAGATAAAATAAGCTTGACAATTCTAGATGGAGAAACAATTTATGTATCAAAAATCATGAAAGCATTAACTGTTTCATCACCAACTTTTATGCCACAACATAAAAAGCAAAAACGTGGTGAGGATATAAAAAAACATATTTAGAAAATATTTCTTTAGATATAGAGGTTGACCAACACTCCTGTCTAAATGAAATACAAGAAGATAAAGCTTTAACAAGAATAAGAACATTATTAAAAATAGTATGCTCAGAAAATCCTTTAGATCCAGATATCAATAGATCTAATGAAATGGAAAAAATAGAATTAAAAGATCCTTTAAAAGTTATAGGAGTAAAATCAATGATTTATACCCTAGAAGATCGAGAAGAATTTGAAAAACAAATTCAAGAACTTTTGGAATTATAATTAATTATTCTCAGTAATACACCACATTCTAGTCCAGCATTCTTAGTAGAAAAAGAAGCTGAGAAAAGAAGAAGGAAAAAGAGAATGATAATAAATTTTAAAGCTTTAAATAAAGAAACTATTGATGATGGTTATTTTATACCAAAAAAGAAGAATTATTATCACTTATTAAAGGAAAGAAATATTTTTCAAGTTTTGATTGCAAAGGCAGATTTTGGCAAATAAGACTAGATGATGAATCACAAAAATTAACAATATTTAGCTGCACTCAAGGGCAATTCTAATGGACAATTGTTCCATTTGGACTTAAGCAAGCACCAGGTATTTTTCAAAGATACATGGATAATATTTTTTAAAAATATCACAATTTTTGTTGTGTTTATATAGATGATATTTTAATATTTAGCAATAAATTATCAAAGCATTATTTAGACATTATTAATGTCTTATAAGAATGCAGAAAATTAGGAATAATATTATCATAAAAAAAATAGTTATTGCTTAACAAAAAATAAAATATTTAAGATTAGAAATAGAAGATGGAAAACATCATCTACAATCTCATATTTTGAATAACATATCAAAGATAAAAATCAATTACAAAGATTTTTAGGATGTTTAACATATGCAGAAGCATATATAAAGAAATTAGCAGAAATGAGAAAATCATTACAGACAAAACTTTAAAAAAATTATGTCTGGCAATGGACTGATCAAGATACAAAATATATGGATAAAGTAAAAAACACAAGTAAAAGATTTACCAACTTTATATCATTCAGGACTAGATGACAAAATGATAATAGAAACAAATGTTTCACATGAATATTAAGGAGTAGTATTAAAAGCAAAAGTTGATGACAAAGATGAATATCTTTGCAGATTTACTTCAGGATCTTTCCAAGACCCTGAATTGAATTATCATATTAATAAAAAAGAATATTTAGCTGTTAAGAAATCTATAAAGAAATTTGCAATATATGTTATAAGTTCAAAATTCATTGTTAGAACTGACAATAAAAATTTTGGACATTTTTTAAGAACTAATATTGCAGGTGATTTTAAACAAGGAAGACTTATTAGATGACAACAATGATTTAACTATTACAAATTTGATGTAGAATATTTTTCAGGAAAGAAAAATAGTTTAACGAACGCTTTAACTAGAGAATTAACACCTCTAACTATGTTTTTTATGACAGGAATGGATCCTCTCGAAATAAAAATTCAGATCAAAGAACAGAAAATCTTGATTCATGAAACAACAATCAAATGCCTCAGAGAATAACTAAAGGTATTATAGCTTAAAAAATCTTTAAAAAACAAGCGTACTATGGTTAACTCAAAATGGCTTAAAGAAAGCTCAATAATAAAAGAAGTTGAAACTTCAACAGAAACTGAACAGAAAGGAATAAAAATTCCAAAAACAGAAATTGAAGAATCTAGCAGTAACAACCCAAAACATAGTAAGAACCTAGAAAATAAAAAATAAAAAATTAATTGGGCAGATGAAGCTGAAAAGGAAGATTTAAAAAAGATTTATGTAGTATATAATGGACCAAAACTAAGAATATACACTAATTGGCCTGAAGCAAGTAAAGCAATAATCGGGTTTAGTGGAATCATCTATAGATCCTTTACAAATAGAATAGATGTATAAGGAAGTTATAATAACTATAGAGTTCCTAAACTATTAACACCAAATTAAGAAATCTTGGAAAAATCTAAAGATCAGTAATTTTTAGAAAAGTAACAAACAATTCTTCTGAACAAGAAAGGGAAAGATTTAGGAATTTAACAAAACAGCAATGGTTTAGCCTATATAATCTAGCAAGAAAAACTACTGAGGAACATCTTGATAATATGAAATTTTATACCACAGAAAAAGATTTTCCATCAAGTAGCAAATTCAATATCTTAGAAGGAGTTGATTCAGTATTTGTCTATAAGACATTTCATGCTGGATTAATAGAAAATAAATATCCAAGAAATGAATTAAAAGAATTAATATATTTTCCTGAAAACTTCAAGAAATCTATTAGAAATTCAAAAAGAAAATCAAGGTTATAGACAGACCTATTTATTTAAGATGTTTTAGTTCATTAATGGGTTGGAACCAAGAAATATCAGTAAGTCATTATCATTTTATTAAACTTGGCATAGCAAACAATAAAAGAGAAGTTACTCGTCCAAAATCTTTACCAGAAAAAGAGAAGTTACTCGTCCAAACAATAAAAGAGAAGTTACTCGTCCAAAATCTTTACCAGAAAAGGAATTTAATCCAAAAAAATTATGTATTGCAAGAGAACAGATGTTAAGTCAAATTAATCATGAAATAAGAAGAGTTAATAACTCTTCAGAAATCAAGATTAATTACAGTACAAGAAAAACTATTATTACTACCCAAAGTAATATAGTTATCACTGAGGAAAACAGTGAAAAAGTAATTTCCTATGAAACTAGCTTCAATTGTAATGAGATTAAAGTAGGTGAAGAAACCAAAAAGGTATTTTGTTATTATTCAAAACAGCAATCAGAGGACCACAAATGCATCTACTGCATCAGGGATAAGGAAGTTTGCGTAGAGACAAGCTCATCAAACAGTTCTACGTCGGCAGAGCAAACCATATAGGACCGCTCCAATAGTTGGCTCCAAAAGTGTCAATAATGTAGGCGTTTAACGCCAAATAGGAAAGTTAGGAAATAGTACAATCCTACCATTGTAAACAAGGAACCCTTATGTCTATAAAAGAGAATTCTCTGCATCTAAGGGATTCACTACGAAAACCTAACATCTATCCATTTTTCTATTTTCATGTTTAAGCTATGTATCTTGTAATAAGGAAGAACTAATAACCCTTTCAAGGTTAATAGTTCTCTAGTTTGTATAAACTTTATGTTTAATGAATAAAAGTCCATTTTAATCCAACTTATCACTCTTACCTTAGTAAGTTAAGTACGGATCTCATAATATCAGCAGGGTCAGAAGGACTGGAAGCTTGGATCTGGAGTGAGGCTTAGCTCTTTGGAACAAGGAGAAGATAGCTAGGAAGCAGAAAAACGCGATAGACCCATATTCAGAAACATGTTAGTTTGCAAACAGAAGTTAATATACCTTGAAACTCTATTAATATTGTTAAAATCTTATTTGTACTGCATGAGATCATAATAAATAGATGGTAAACATAATACCATGAAAAAGAAACCTGAAACAAAACTTTATAGAAATAAAAGTAAAAAATACTCTGAAAACCAAGAAAATCTAAAAGATGTAATTTATCTTAAACAATCTTTTATCTGTTATAAAACATTTAAAAAAATAACTTTGAGAAAAGTACAGAAAAATCTAAAGTAATGATTTAATTGATTATTTTACTAAACAACAAAAAAGAAATGATTTAATAAAAGGACAAGACAAAGAATATTTAAATCTTGAAGCAAGCCTTGAACTAGTAAAAATGGATATATAAGAAAATAAAGAAATCCTAGAATTAAGCCGTTGGATAGACCAAGAAATTGAAGAATATGAATTTGAAACTCAACAAGAAAAACCATGACTAATATAGAATATTTTGAAAGAAAATATATGGAATTGTTAGAAGAATATTTTGATAATAAAAATTATGAAACATGTTTAGAAAATTTTAAAAGATTTGACACATTTTTAAACTATTATACAAATTATGTTTCCAGCATATTACTCTTAATAAACCATCCTGTAGGGAAAATATTAAGAAACTATTTTCACAGAAATTTGTACAAGTAAATAAAGAAGAATTTGATAACTTAATTTTTGAATTTTATTTATTTAAGGAACACATTGAAAGATAAGCTAACTGAAGCTTAAAATTAAAATAATAAAAATTCATCTCTAAAAAATTGGTATCATAGCCATAAACATAAAATAAAACTTAAAAAGAAAGCTTCAAATAGAATGTTTAAAATAAGATATAATCAACCAAATTCAAACAGAAAAATGAATTATTTAAAATATTATAAAAAAAAACAATAGAATTAATATTACAAATTAAAAAAATAACCAAAGGATTACCTAAGAAAATAACACAATTAATAATTTATAAAGTAATTTACAATTGGAATAAAGAATTAACAAAGTTACACCATAAGTAATAAAAATGCTTACAGAAGCACAAATCTATAAAGTAAATGAATTAATTAACCTAATTCGAAATACTGAAAATAAAAAAGAATTTAAGAAAGATTTGCATAAATATTTTTAGCATATATAGAAATAAAAATGAACAATATAATTTTTTCACAAGAACAAACAAAAATCTTTAAAAAAAATTAAAACATTTAGAAAATAAAAAAACAAAAGAAATTTTTATAGAAGAATTTAAAGTTTTTATGAACTTTTTTAGAAAAATTCTTAGAAAAATTAAAAGAAATTTTTTAAAAATACGAAAAAGAATAAATATTTCAAAATATGAAAGAAAATAAAATTACTAAATTTTTGGTAAAAATCACTTTCAAAAATTATGAATTTTGACTCAAAAATCTTTAAAATAAAACATTTGGATAAAAAATTAAACTTTTATATCACTAAGGGCAAAACTGGAAAAAGAAAAAAAAAATATCCAAATAGTATGCACTTAGAATCTTATATGGAATGCCAGTAGATTTGACCTTAATAAAACATACTTTCTATCTTTATAATAAGTGTTTTAGAGAATTTTCTCACTCTAAAAATCAGTCTTTGGTCCTTATTCTTTTCATATTTAAATGTATATATATAGACATTATAAATATCTATACCTATAATGACAGGACAGGTTGAATAAATAGGATGTCAGAAATTAATAATAATTACAAATAATAAAGATTCTTCAATCATTTGGTTCACATCTCCACTTCATCTTTTTCACTTTGTCATTTGATGAGGTCGTCTTTATGTTGGTAACGTGGTGAGGTCGTTCCCCTCACTAATGAGGTGAGGTCGTTCTCTTCTCTTCGTATTTAGATTAGGTTGCCTTTACTTTGATACCGTGGTGAGGTCGTCCTCTTCTCTTCGTATTTAGATGAGGTTGCCTTTACTATGATACCGTGGTGAGGTCGTCCTCCTCAGTCCTCACTGATGAGGTTGTCCTCTTCTCTTCGTGCTTAGACGAGGTAGCCTTTACTTTGGTACTGTAGTTAAGTCATCCTCTTCACTTCGTCACTATCCTTTAGATCTAAATACATGACTTTATTTCAATCATTCAGATAAATGTTTAAATAAGTTTATAGTATCTTTCTAAATCGTTAAATATCACAAACAGTAAGGTAGCCCAAATCTTATGTATTTTTTTTGTTTTTTTTATTTTATGTGCTAACACATGTGAACAATAGTTGTTAATAAGCAAAATAACATTAAAAAAATAAAATTGAGATTTTGTTTTTTTATTAAGGAGGTACACTCAAAGTGACATACGTAATTTGAACATAGTAAGATCTATTCTCTTTGTCAACATGACTAAATGACGTACAATTTATGCAAAGTTATTTCAAAAATATATAACCTCTTATGCTCTTCCGGTACATATATATTTCCTTTATCTTATGTTTTTTTTTTTGCTCGATGCTTTTAACGTATTGTTATAAAAAAATAATTATAAATTGTTGTTTTTATTTTTATATTTTTATTAAATTTATTATTTGTTTTCTGTAGTTAAAAGTCGAGAAAAATATTCTTATTAAATCATTAATTAATAATAGTATGATAAAATTATGATAATTTATTTTCTATATTATACCATATATATATATAAAAATTTAAATTATGTCTAATATTTTTTTAACAAAATTATCTCTATAATTTCAGTTATTGACATCAATTACCATTTTAGAATAAATTATTATATTAAATAAAAATTATAAATATGACAATGTAATAAGACTATCATAATCAACAATGACTCTAATCATATATCATATAATGATTATCACATTCAGTAAAAACTCTAAGTACACGATA
The DNA here is from genome assembly GCA_029378325.1 of Elaeagnus macrophylla. Lineage (NCBI taxonomy): Eukaryota > Viridiplantae > Streptophyta > Magnoliopsida > Rosales > Elaeagnaceae > Elaeagnus > Elaeagnus macrophylla. The sequence continues at coordinate 108,638,060 of CM055640.1, read as the reverse complement.
ATGAAAGATCATATCTTATAAAAATTTTAATCATATGATAATTAAAAACTCTAAATATTAATTTACTTTAATAAATAATTTTAAAGTATGAAAAAATTAACTTTGAATATATTTTAAATATATTATAAAAATTAATAAAAGAATTGGTTCGACCAACATCCTACTCAGCAAAAATTGAGGTCCTTGTCGAGCACACGCAAAAAAGTTACTATTATTTAGGGGTTATTATTTAGGGGTGATAATTTAACTGAATCAAATCTAAATTGAATACGAATCAAATTAAATTTAGATTTGTTTCGACCAAGTTCGAATAATCCGAAAAAATTAAGCTGGGTCAAGGACAGCCCATTAACTCGAAATCAAATAAAATTAAATTAAATTTTAAATAAAAAATTAAAAAAAGAAAAGAAAAGACTACTAAAATTAAAACAATATTTCATCTCTTTCAGTACTTCTCTTTTATGATATATTAGTTATTTTTCTTTCCTTTTTTTTTTTATAAATATAAGCTAATAATGAATAAATAGTTATAATTTATTCATTTTGTTAGAATATTATGCTATATTCTTTGATCAATTAGTATTATGAAGTTTTTACTTTTAAATCGATTAGGTATTAGTTTTTGAAGTAAAAATTTTAATTCTTTTATCAATCTATGTTATGCTATTCTCTTTTTCACTTGTTCATTGTCTTATAAATTATGTATTATGTAATAGTCAAAGTTTTATTCTTGTGTATATATATATATAAAAGTTATGTTTTCTTGTGACATTTTAATTTACTTTAATTCTTTATTCTTTTGTAAGTATTTTTATTTAATCTACTCATTTCTATTTATTTTATTTAATAACTAGAATAAATTTTATTTGAACTTGAGAGCTCTTTATTTTAAATGTGAGTTTTCATGAGGACATGACGGCTTCTAACTTTTGCATTGTGAGATTTGATGACATTTACTCATTGACTAATTAATTTAGAAATTGACTTATTGTTTTAATAATTAATTTTTTCTTATATTTATATATTTTTTATTGTTTTATGTAATGTTACTTAAGTTTTAATTATTAAATATTTTTTAATAAAAACGTCATATTAACTAAAAAATATATATAATTAACAATTTGTGTTAGTTTGTGACAGTTTGAGCCAACTAGTTTGTATTTAGTTTGGGTTCGAATTTACTTTTATTAGCTAGAATTAAATTTAAATTAAACTAAAATTAGACCAATTTAAATTAGGTTAATTTAGGCCAACTGACACCCTAGTATTATCCTGTTTATAAAAAAAAAAAAAAATTTACTACTATCCTAACTCTCCATAAAGTACCTTTCCGACGAAATCTGAAGAAATAAAAAGATGCAGAACAGAACTAAGAAAAGTAATTTCATTGAATGCATATACAATTAATTTATTTATATTATTTAATTTTTTATTATTTTTTTTAGTTTGTTTTTTTCGAAAAAAATATATATATTATTTTTTTATAATATAACATAATTTAAAATATTTTTTTGTAGAAAAAAAACATAAATTATTTTACATTTTAATAAAAATAACATATTTTTTAAAAAAAATTAAAAATAAAACTTTATACATAAAAAAAAAAAATTATATTATATAATTTAACTAAATAGAGAGAAAGAAGCAACTCAAGATATTAGCTTTAGATTGACTTAATTTTTACATCTAAATATGAAAAATGTCAGAATTATGTAAATTTATATTTATTCTTATATTTTTTTATATTATAATATGTATTAGTATTATTTATAAAAATAAATCTATTTTTTTAATTTTTAAAATAATTTTAACATATGGATAATATAAAAAATATAAGTGTAAAAATTAATGTAAATTAATATAATATTAACATTTTACAAATATCAAATTTATTTGGTCTCAAGTCTCAACTAGCTGACATAAATTCACCGAACATAAAGACTTAACGTTAAAACTAAATTATACTTCGGGTTTTAAATTGTCTGCATAATTTAACAAACGTTTAAACAGTAATTGATCGTTGAGTAATTTCTCATTGTCATGTTAATTAATTCTTTTTAATAAACGTTTAAAGAGGAACATCAATAGTAATGTTAGATAAATAAATCATAATTTTTAAAAATTATTTAAATAGTGCTATTTAATATTACTTTATATCACATACACATTTTACATATGTGTTTGGTAGGATTCAAACCAATGCCACACCCAGGCGTACAAATAGCAAATATTCTTCCGTACAGCAATGAATAACAAATATTATATATTTGAGCCAAATTTATTATTTAGTTATCTAATTTAAAAATATGTATTTAAGTTTTTTTTTTTTAAATAATGCACTAAAAAAGAATAATATTACCATATATATTAATAGACATATGTATATATATAAAAAAAAAAGCTAATATTCAATTAAAAATTTAATCAGCATATTAATAAGATTTTAATTAGTATTTTATCTAGCTTTTTAATAAGTTAACTTTTTTCCATTTTGGCATACTTTTTCCGAAAGAATTTAAAAATATATTTTTTAAGTTAAAAAATTAAATAACATATTTAATCTAAATAAAATAATTTTGATTATATTTTTTTGGATGAAGAGTATTAAAAGTCACTTTCTTTTCTAAGTTAAACACTTTAATCATTTTTATTTTTTCCAGTGGCTTATCTCAAATCGTTTTACTTTTAAAAATAAGCAAATTTATTTCAATTTATATTATTATATTCAAATTAAAGAAAATTACACATATGATAAGAAACATTATTGAAAATAAACTAATATTTTTCATTTATTTTTATTTTTTAACACAATAATTTTATACTCATAAATATATTATATTATATGCAAGTTTTTTCAAATAATAAAAGAACTACATAAAGTTACATGAGTTACTTTTAAATATATATCTAATTATTTTTTTTTAGACAAAGTCTAGTTATTTATTATTAATTTGAACAATATTTAATATTTAAAATCATGTAACTTATTTAAAAAAAAAACTTATATATAGTAGAAGATATTTATGAGTATAATATTATTGTGTTAAAAAAATAAAAAAAAATAAAAGTTATTAATTTATCTCAAACAATACCCCTTATTATATATATATTTTTCAATTTAAATATAATAATATAAATTATAATAAATTTTTTCTTTTAAAAAATAAGATGACTTGAAATAAGCTATTTAAAAAAAGTGATTTAATTACTTCACTCGTAAAAAAATTGACTTCTAATATAATTCATTCACGCTTTTCCCATTATATAAATAAGCTACCTGCCCAATTCTTGGCTCTCTATTTGCAAGCTATGCAAAGATATCTCCTCAACAGAGTCCTAAAGCTCCTACACGAACAAAAGCGTCCTCTTCAATTTTGGCTTAAATACATTAGCTCAAGTACTATTCACAACACCAACAATACAACCCAGCAAATTGAAAACCATGACTTGTGGATCAGGCGTATTTCGGACCTCGCTCAAAGGGGCACCAACGCTAAGCGCTCCTTATTCGAAGCCTACCAAAATCTCAACTATGGTAACAAACCAAATGAATACGCTCTGTTCCACTTGGTTCGAGCTTCAACAGATATGAATTTGGACTTCTACTGTCAGCAGCTCCATAGCTACATTATACGATCTGGGTTTTGCTCCAATGTCTATGTTTCCACTACCATGATCGGTTTTTATTTTAGAATTGGTTCATTAACTGATGCCCAAAAAGTGTTTGACGATATTCCTCAACCAAATATTGTTTCTTGGAATTCTATGATATTTGGTTGTGTCCATTCTGGGCAGTTTAGGGAAGCATTGAATTTGTTTCTTGAGCTCGACAGGTCTGAAGTTTCCCCAGATTCATTTTCATTGACTGCTGGTTTAAGTGCCTGCAGTCAACTGAGTCTTTTGCAACTGGGTAAGGCAATTCACTCCAAGATTGTTAAATTAGGTTTAGAAAGTAGCATTTTTGCTTTGAACTGCTTGATTGACATGTATGGGAAATGTGGGTCTGTTGAGGAGGCAACCTCTGTGTTTCATAAGATTACTGAAAAGGATGTTATTTCCTGGAATTCAATAATTTCAGCTAGTGGTAGAAATGGAAGCTTAAAACTAGCAGTAAGTTTTTTCCAACAAATGCCAAATCCAGACACAGTCTCATATAATGAATTGATTAATGCCTTTGCTCAGTTCGGAGACATGGAAGACGCCATCAAGATTTTGTCAAAAATGCCAACACCAAATTCATCCTCATGGAATGCAATCATAACAGGATGTGTTAACAGGAATCGAGCACGAGAAGCACTGGTCCTCTTCAGCAAAATGCACTCGATGAACATAGAAATGGATCAATTCACATTTTCAAGCATTTTAAGTGGAGTTGCTGGTCTTTCAGCTTTAACATGGGGAATTTTGATTCATTGCTGCACTATAAAAGGTGGTAAGAATACATCAACTGTTGTGGGGAGTTCTCTAATTGACATGTATTCAAAATGTGGGAAGGCAGATTGTGCCGAATCCATTTTCCTATCGCTTCCAGAAAAGAATTTGGTTACCTGGAATTCTATGATTACTGGCTTTGCTCGTCACGGTAATTCTTCAAAAGTGATCCAGCTTTTTGAGCTGCTAAAAGTAGAAAGACGCATAAAACCAGATGAAATCACGTTCCTCAATGTCTTATCTTCATGTTCACATGACAAAATGCCATTAGAAGTAGCAAACCAGTACTTTGAGATGATGATCCGGTATTATAGGATTGAACCAACCGTTGAGCATTGTTGTACCATGATAAGGCTGATGGGAGAGAGAGGAGAGGTGTTGAAGGGAGTGAGAATAATTTATGAGTTGGGCTTTGGGGCATGTGAGTTGGTATGGAGGGCTTTGCTTGGCGCTTGTGAGGCTTGTAAGGATTTGACAGTTGCAAAGGTTGTAGCTGCAAAGGTGATAGAGTTGGAGGGTGACAATGGTTATGTGTACGTTGCATTTTCTAATATACATGCATACTATGGCAAATGGGAAGATGTTAAGGCAATTAGGGAGCTGATGAAGGATAAAGGCATGAAAAAACAAGCTGGTTATAGTTGGATTGAGATAGATACTGCCATCTAAATGATACTGCTAATTAATACCCATTTATTATAAGTTCAAGGACAAATCGGAACTGCATAAGCTCTCCACTTAAACAAATGATCAGAAGGCAAAACAAAAGATTGATATGGATGGCATGACTGATTCTAGCAAGGCATTTGCTTTTACCACCTTTCGAGATCAAGTTACACGATTTTTGAGCAAGAATGTTTTTCAATTGGATATAATCATATGCTAAAGAAAAAGAAGGAAATTGATTGCATTGATAGTTGACAAAGAATCAACAAAGTAACTTATTTCTCAGGAAAAACATACTTCACATTACAAATTGGAATCAAAATCGCAATAATTTAGAGCTGCAAGTAACAGCTGAGTTTCAATGTGGAAAAATTACAATTCCTGCTTTTCATTCTTCAAGATAACCTCTCCTCATGGTGAAAGCCATCAACCAGCACACAATTATTCAATTACCTTGGTACTGACAATCCAAGCTCTGAACGAACAAAGAAAGTTAGTCATAATCATTCTCTCAATAGAAAGCTATACAAGAACTATATAGTTTGAGCTCGTTTTTCAACACTCAAGTAACCATAAATATATATGTTTAGACGGACTCGATAAAAAATGAAGCATGACAAAAGTTTATAACAGTGTCCACATTGTTCTAAGTCTGCTATGAAGCATAGATGACAGCGCCCACCTCTCAATACAGCAAAAATGTCTCACGTACCATCAATTCCATCTGAGCAAAAGGAGAAGCTATGTTACCATGATATTCTCATTCATCAACAACTAAATTGCTCTTAAGATCTATGTACTAATGCCCATTATTGCATTGCTTATCTGTTATGTTCTTTTTGTATACTAAACTTACCTCGTATTTAAGCTTAAGACTGGTAAAATAGTTAGAGGTTATCAAAACCTAAATGTTGCCGTATCTTATTTGCGTTCCACCATAAAGTGTTCTCAAAGCACTTTGACACTCATTAGACATTGACTTTGATGGGATTACATGGAGATTAACAAAGCTAAATAAGGAGTAGGACTACAATATGGTGAACTAAATTAGATAACTGCCAAACCAAAAGTCTAATAACTTCACCACTCACCAACCTAAAGTTAGTTTGTAGTCAATCCCAATACAGAATATACAGAAGTAAAAGAAAATGGAACTGGATTGATGATATTATGTCGTCAATATTAAAGCTTTATAACACAAAATAAAGTATATACTAAGGTATTTTACAACAAATAAAAATAAGTAAACGAAAATCACATAATGGATTAAAATGAATGATATCCATAAATAGATGAAACATGTGTCTTAGACTCTTGATCTTAAATTAAAGCTTCCATTATGTCTGGTGTAACAATTGACAAGGGCACGAACAATCAACACACTTTCAAGTTAGCATGAACTAACGTAACTAAAGATCTAAGATTTCTGTGTGGGGGGGTAATCATTGCTTCATACTTGAAAATGACGCAGTAGGTCATAAATAGCAGGTGCTGTAAATTCCCAGTTTATTTCTTTAAAGCATATTGATATTATGTGCCTGCATGGAACCAATGATACAGTCAGATAGAACAACCAATCAAAGAAATTCCACCCTTTTTACAACTTGATATTTCTTGTTTAAAAATTCAAGTTCATTAACTTAACATACTAATAGGTTTCGAGCTAAACATGTTTGATTTACAGATTACACTCGCTCAGATTTCGAATTACTTTGCAACATTAAGACCACTGACCACTAAATGTATTCTTTCATTCAAATTAAACAAACCATTTTGCTTAATTGCTAGCAGTTTGATTCCAATCTCAAACTTGTTCCTTGAGCAACATAACTTTTTACCAGGTCAAATTAGAAATACTCAATTCAGCAAACATCAAAACCATAAAAGCAAACCATTAACAAAACAAAGTAAAGAGTAGGAAAAAAAAATGGAGAAATAAGTTGGAAGGCAAATGTGAAGCAAAAGCTACTCACAATTAAAAATAAAGAATTTTTTTCATATTAGAGGTCTGGAGAGGTGCAGCAGAGTGTACCCTGTGAAAGCGCTCGGCAACTTCTCGATGATGTGCTCAGACACGACGTCATTCTCGCAGCTGCAACCGCGCTGTGAAGTGGCAATAGCGATTGCACGCATCCCAATGCCGATGGCGACCTGCCCATAAATACCAATGGCCCAGAATATCACTAATAACAATGAGCAAAAATAACCCAGAAGTTCAATAAGCTAAATGAATAAAAAAGGGAATAAATTTCACATGGAAAATAAAAAAAAATAAAAAATGGATAGAAAGCGAGACCTGGTAAGTAAAAACCGGCGAAGAGGAGTGGAAGTAGATGTGGTAGAGGTAGAGAAGCGAGAGGAAGAGGAAGTCGGAGGTTTTTGGTTGAGGAGGGATGTACGTACTTTGGATCTGAAGGCGGATTTAATAGACGACAAGGTTGTTTTGTTGGCCAATCGTTGGCAGTTGGATGCCATGAGAGAGTTCAGAGTAACAATGAGAACAAGACAAGAAGACTTTAATCCAAATTGCTTGAATTGAACGTTTTGAGGGATCGACTTTGTAGACGCGGTACTTCTATAACTTTTTTTCTAGCTAAAATTGGATTCCTGGTGCGAGGGTTTAGGGTTTTAGAAGCACCAACATGACTGCTCTCTCTTTATTTTATTTTTTTAATTTGCTAATACACCAACTTGACTGCTTGACCTTGTGCGTCCAATTTATCTAAAATTAATCAAATTTAAAATAGATTCAATTTTTCACTAAAATTATTCCAAAAAAAACTTATCATTATTATTAGGGTGGACGTTTTTTTTTTTTAAACCAACCAACTAATCTGAGTCCAAATTTAAATTGAGCCTAAATTTTTTTTTAGATTGGTTGGTCTAATTGATCCAAAATATTATAAAAATTGACATTGTCGATTGGTAGTAGATCCACTAAAAATAAAAATCGATAAAACCGAACCGACTTACACTTTTATATATTAATATTTTTTAAAAATATTATATAATAAACGTTATAAAAAATAAATAAAATGAAGTATTAATTAATATTATACAAATATATAATGTAAAAGCCCTCGACAAATATGTAGGGTGTGAAATCATGATTTTAAATTTGAGAGGGTGAGTAGTAAAGCATCAAATATGAAGAAATGTCAATAATGAGATATCATTCTCATATAGCACGTATTAATAGCTTTAAATTTATCAGGCTTTAAAGTGTTTGTAGGGGTAAAATATTGTTTGTATTTTATATTGTATTTTAAATTATGTTAATAATTTTTAAATAAAATTATAGATCCAAAACCGCCAAACCAACCTTCCTCAAAACGATATTGTAAGTCGATTTAAATGTTGATTTTTTATGAATTATAGGTCAACTAAGGTTTTAAATTTTTAAAAACCACCAAGATAAAGTCAGTTTGTAAAACGACTTAATAGCAGACCTACTGAACCTGTAAGGTTTATTTTGTATTGACAATTTTCGTGGACAAAATGTTTGATTGTAATCTAGAATAGGAATTCACCGATTAATCAGACGATACATGGTGATGGAGTCATCAAGCTTGGAACGCTCATATGACAGGTATAATATTATATCATGCATACATCTTCACACAATTAAGCACGACACTTAGTATGGATCGTAACGAAAAATGTAATTGTGCACATGTTGGTCGATCGATCGAGAGTATTGATCGATCGATCGAGTGGTCGATCGATCGAGACTGAGACAACTTCGATCTAGGTGCTCTCTGTTTGGACTGGATCGATCGAGCAATTGGATCGATCGATCGAACCCTTGTCGATCGATCGAGTATAGAACAACTTCGATCCAAGTTCTCTCTGTTTGAGTTAGATCGATCGAGTTTTGTGTATCGATCGATCGAGACCTTCTCGATCGATCGAGACGGGCTGTCGATCGATCGAGCCAGTATTATATTCCTACTCAAACTCTTTTTGTGTATTCGACCCATGTGTTACTTTTATCAATTTGACTCATTTAATGAGAAAGAAGAATCCTTGTATGAGTAGAATCCTTGTGTGAATAAAAGTGTTTTGGAAATAGAGTCCTTATTTGCGTAGGATTATTTTAATTGTGGAATCCTTGTATGAGTAGAATTCTTGTGAGAAATAAATGCTGATGTGAATAGAATCATTGTATGAGAAGAATTCTTTTGAGAACTAAATCCTGATATGAGTAGAGTTATAGTGAATTGCAAATCCTATTTGAGCTAGGATTGGACTCTATATAAGTGAAGGGATGTTTGTGCATAATTAATCAACTTGAGCATTTAGAATTATACAGCACTAATACTTTCTAGCATCTGAATTGTGCTTATTCTCTTCATCTATTGTTCTTAGGCTTTCTCATGTTATATTCATATGCCTAATTGATTTGCATGATATTGAGCTTAATTGAATGTTCTAGGGTTTGCTAGCTGATATTGTTTTTACATCGCATGTTAGTATATTTGCTAGTTAGGATTATTCATTGTTTGAATCCGCTCTAGGACACGCATTGCACTTGTGTTATTGTGCTAACGTTACAGGTGACGGCTTCAGTATTTCGTGTGACTCGAAATTACTGAAGGTGACGGGTTCGGTTGATCTTGTGTGACTCAAGTAGATCGGAACGTTGGTCCGGATCCAGACATCTAACTATTGGAGGCTGTGAAAGGAGCAAGCGGCTCGTAAGTAAATTACAGAAAGGGGGATCTATCTGCGACGGGTAGTTCTGGACTCTATGGTTGTAATTGAACATTATTTTCATAGTGGATGGTCCGGTGGACCGGTGGACCGGTGGTTTTCCTCTTAGGTCATTGTTGTGGCCTAGGTTGTTTCCACCTAAAAATATCGTGTGTTGTTTTATTATTCCGCATTTATCTTTACACGCGATTGCATGTCTGGCCGTTGTGATTAGATTATATAATATTTGTTGAAAATTGAAAATAACCTATTCACCCCCCTCTAGGCTTATTAGATCTGTAATTAAAAACTTTTTCAGAACCTACGTCCACCCCTAATTATTATGGTAAGGCATTATCTTATCGAAATAAGCTTTATCATGGCTTCCTATATTGAACCAATATTTTCCCATAAATTTGAGTTAGCTTCAATTTTTTGCCAAAATTGTTTAAGAGAAGACTCATCACTGTTGTGGTAAGACATAAGCCTTACCATTACCAAAATTGTTTAAGAGAAGATTTATCACTGTTGTGGTAAGACATTATTTTCTCTTAATAAGCCTTACCATGACACTGGAGGCTAGCATGATTTGTCAATACCTTCCCACACTCACCAAAAAGTTCCCCAAAGATTGACAATGGTCATCAGATCTCTGTTCATAATGATATTTTTATTATATGTAAAGGTAAGTGTAGTGATATTTTATTCTTAATATTATATGTATAAGATATATGAAAGAATTTTGATAAAAAAAATGCATTTAGTTGCAAAATTCATACTAATTTGATCAATAACTCTTGTTTCTGCTTTTGAAATTCAGTAAAAGCACTTCTAAAACCAAACATTAAAATATCAAATCCTATCATAACTTTGCAATACAATATGTTTGATTAATAATATTAAAGATAATAATTTCATAATTTATGTGTTCAAATTATCCAAAATTGTATGTTTTTGAGGTTAATCTAATTTTTTATCAAATTTGCTAAACAACGTCTTACAATTTAAGAGAAAATAACATATGCTTGATTTATTATTGTCGAGATAAAATTTATCAATAATAAACATTCCATCTGATAAAAACTATAAAATACTATAAAATATAGAATATGTATGCTTTAAGATAAAAATTATAAAATACTATAAAATAAAATATAGAATATGTATGCTTTAAGAATATTAAGTAAGATTTACCATAATAAGATAATTTCTTATCATAAGATAATGCCTTGTTATGATAGGGGTAAGTATGTGTGTGTGTGTGTGTGTATATATATATATATATATATATATATATATATATATATATATATATATATATATATATATATATATATATATATATTCTCAAATAAAAACCGTATAATATTTTAACAAATATGTCTAACAATTATGGAGATACGGCTTACAAGTTATTACTAAAAGCAATGCCACCCTTGTTTTTTTTCATCCGTAAAATGAAGATTAATTAACATACTGTGGTAGTTGATTCAGGCTCAATGCCGGAACTATTTTGGGGCATGTGCAGTGGTCACAGTCCCCTATTCCACAACATTATTGATATACATATATAATACAATAGATAAAATATTAAATATATTTATTAAATGTATGTTTTTTCGCATAAATATTTATATTATAATAATTTTTTTTTTATATATTTCAATTTTATTTTTTAAAATTTTAAATGTTTTATACTTCATAAAATACTTAATTAAATTTTCATATATACAACTATTATTTAGTTAAATTGAAATTGTGTTTTTGGCTATTAGTAATTGTACATAATATATTGACCCATATTCAATCATTATTCATAATAATTGTATATGTATGTATAAAAATGTGATCATATATTAAAAAAATATATCTTTCATTCATTTTATGCCACTAATAACACATAAGAAAAATAAAAATATATAAAATTTATATTTTTATATAATAAAATATATTTATATATTACAATAATTTTTATTTATTATTTAAAACTTACCCCTAACATTTTTATTCTAAATCTGTTGAGGCTAGAATAAGTTAGGTAGCATAGATATTTATGATTCAAAGGCTTGCCCATACTATCATATTTATACGAAGGCCAGTGGGATATGGCCCCATATTTGAAACTTAACCTATTTTGTCAAGACTTAAATAATTTTTGTTTGCATAGTCGTTATTTCACGGGCTTACTGGTAAAAGAGGTAGTTGGGGTAATGGATACATGAAAATATCTCAATATTTTTTAATATATCAAAATTTTGATAAAATAAAGATAGTAATATCGATATAATATTTAAAAGAATATCTTCTACAACATCCAAAAAAAAAATTAAGAATAATATCAAGATTTCCTGATATTTTTATAAGTTGTAGAGTAATTTTTTAAAATAATTTTATATTATTATTATTCTCCTTTTTATTTAATTTCATATTAACTTATATAAATATCATGAATTAAAAAATTTATTTTATCTTCATAAAAAATAATTTTAATCATGCTAGCAATATATATATATATATATATATATATATATATATATATATATTTGTGTCACAAATATAATATTTAAATATAAAAGTAAATTTAAGTAATATCTATTATTTTGTTTTAATAGTTTTAAAAAAAAATATGCATAAATTTAAAATAAATATAACTTTCATAATTTAAAAAAAAAATTCTTCAAATAGTTATTAATATCGATAATATAAAAGATATTTTTATAAATATAAAGTTTCAATATTTTTATCAATATTAATATTTTCATTCATGCAAACATTGTCCTATAACTTAAAAAAAAAATGCACTTTAATGTTTAAAAGCGTAATAAAAAATAAAGAAAATAATAATAATGCCAGCTAACAAGTCGTATAGTGTTATTAAACTACCATTTTATTCATAGAGATAGGATTTATCTTTGAGCTGTTATTTATTATTCATAAAATATATTTTTTATTAATTATTTTGTTATTAAATATCGTGTAGTTATGTTTAAAAAAAAAAAAAAAAGCACAAAACTTTCTCGCTATATCTAAAATAATTTTTTGTTTTTTAATATCTAACTTATATATTTTTAATACAAATAAAAAATTGAGTTTAAATATTTCACATTTAACTTGATAAAAAAAATTATCACATAATTTAATTAGCCTATAAAGGCTTTCACAAACCTTTTTTTTTTTACCGTATTTCACAAACCTTTCTCATTCATTACCAACCAAACTCTCACACCAATTACCAAATAACAATCTGCCATTTATCCACCGCACCGCTTCATTAATTTTATCTTCCAAAACAAAAAATTCTCTTCTGTTTCTAAGCACCTCCTTCAGATTTTCGGAAACTCACACTGGACTCCAACTCAAAAATTAGGTTTTTTTTTCCGTTTTGAATCGCTAACATTCATGTATTATATGCTTTTACACTGTCTAACCTTTTTTAATTTACTTGCGGTTTCTGGGTTCCTCAGTTGCCTCACTTTCAGAATCCGATCCTGTAGCTGAGGCTTTGAGAATGGCAGTAGGAGTAAAATTGGTATGAATGCGAGGGCGAAATTGGGGATTGGATTGGATGGGATTTGTCAAGGAGTGGAGTTTGAGCTTCACATCGTCGAATCTGGCTTTACTAAAGAAACAAAACGGGTACAATGGGAAGTACACGTTCTGGAGATTGGGTAATACAACGACGTCCCAGCAAAGAAAACCGCTTTCGTGGACAGTTGTTTGTGGGTTAATGCTGTTTGTGCTGGGTTTGATATCGCTCTTTACAGGACATGTGGCGTCTGATCTTGAATGGTACTCTCAGCGCTTTGTCAAGCTCAAGCACGGTCTTTACTCCAAAGTAGACATATTTTCTTTTTTATTATTTTGCTTTTTTTTTTTTTTTTTTAATTTAGTTTTTCTTGTTTTTTAAATTGTGTATGTGTGGTGTGTTTTATTGAAGTGGGTACTTAACTATTCAACTAATGGTGGTAGGATTTGGGTGGTCGTCAGTCAATTGATATTTGGAAATCGAAATACTCCAAGTACTTCTATGGATGCAGTGAAAGAGGCCCTAGTTTTGCTTGTAAGTGATTCGTGGTTTATACTCTCGAGTTTCTTTCCCTTAAGTTTGATTCTTACAAAAGAATTGGTCTTGGCCAATATCATTATGACTTGGGCTCCGTATTTTATGCAATGGTTTGGTTGACATATAGCAAATGACATTGTTGTTTTATGTAAGTTGGTAGTGATACCAGTAAGTACTCTGTTAGGAGTATGTAGTCTATATTTCTCTGTACTTTTTATGTGCTCTTATTGTTAGTATTATTGGGTTTGATACCAATTGAAAGAGGAAAGGACTTCACGGTTCAATACATCGAATACAGAAAGGTCCAAGAAGTAGTGTTATCACCATCTGATCTGAAATGCACGAAACTTTGATTGGTGGAAGCCACCAGTCTATTTTTGAAGATTTTCCCTTTGCCTACGTGCAATTTCCCTCTTTTGGATAGAGCTGTACCACAATATCTCTAAGCTTATCCTGTAGCTTATACATTTGAAAGCAGCTTCAAGGATCCAATAGCTAACTAAGGTTTCCATCCAATGCGTTCTTTTCTATTCGATATTGTACTAAGTACACTGCATCAAAAGATCAAACTTGGATGGCCTAATAGCATAGCCTATTTTTGTTTCAACCCCCTGCACTGAGGCGCGCTTCTATATGAAGAATCACCAAATTAAACCTAATGAGGGTGGCTACCGTGCCTTTAGCCAAATCATAGATATTTATTAGTTGGTACCAACTCAATACATAGACTGGTACAATGTGGTAGGAATTAACCCAAATTAAGGTTTGATTCTGCTACAACATATGTGGAAATATGCAGCTTCCTTCTTTTGCAAATCACTTATTATCTCAAGTATCGCAAGTATTATCTCATGCATGCTTCCTTCTTTTGTACATTTTGAAGTTTGTTTGATAATGTGTTCTTCTCCCTATCTTGTCAAAATATGCAGCTGATGTACGTCAGCGATCCTCAAATGGATATTTGCTTATTGCAACTAGTGGAGGGCTGAATCAACAAAGAACAGGAGTAAGTAAGATCAATTATGTTTAGCTACATATGATGATTTTCTTTCATTCATTTTAATGTCTTTGTATGTATAACTTCTTGATTGGTTTATTCTTAGCAAACAGCTAAAACATAGTATGGAGAGAAAGGGAGATTTATTCATGCGCACATCAGCTGTTAGTATTAATTTTCTGATGTTAAATGACAATCCATTTTCCTACTCAGATAACAGATGCAGTGGTAGTTGCACGAATTCTTAATGCAACATTAGTTGTACCAGAGTTGGATCATCATTCATTTTGGAAGGACAACAGGTAAGATGTCAATAGTTATCTCTCAAAATTAATTTTTCATTGATATTGTGGTCATCGAGCCTCCATGACACTCAGTGTCTTGTATGCAGTGACTTTGTTGATATTTTTGATATCAATTGGTTCATTTCATTCCTTGCCAAAGACGTGACCATTGTGAAAAGAGTTCCTGACAAGGTTATGCGATCAATGGAGAAGCCTCCATATACTATGCGTGTCCCCAGAAAATCTGCCCCTGAATATTATCTGGAACAAGTGCTGCCCATACTTTCAAGGAGACGGGTAAGCTTCTTTGCCATTCCAAAAGAATTAAAATTTTTATGGTATTTAACATATACATGATGAAAATTTCTGACCCCTTAGTCTGTTGTTAGCATGAGCAATGCCTTTCTAGTTCCATAAAAGCTCCACAGTACTTAGTTTTTTGTATGGTAGTTTTTTTTTATTTGTTTGTGGATTGCAGGTTTTGCAGTTGACGAAGTTTGATTATAGACTTGCAAATAACATTGATGAAGAACTGCAAAAGCTGCGTTGTCGTGTTAATTATCATGCTTTAAGATTTACAAAACCTATACAAGTTCTTGGCCAGAAAATTGTCATGAAGATGAGGAAGATGACGAACCGTTTCATTGCAATTCACTTGAGGTTTGTTCTGATTGTTTAGACTCAAATTCTCATTTGTTCATCTGCTATTGTGGGACTGATAATTTTAGCTTCGTGTTATTAATATTTGTCGAGCCAGTGGAAGCTCAACCACATGCTTTCCATTCATAATATTTAATCAATAGTTTGGGCATCTGGAAACAGTTTTCACTCACTATCTTTTGCAGTGTTGTTGTTACCTTTTCTTAATACACTGTCCAGTCCACAAATCCATATGTTGGTTTCAGTTGCATGATTTCATAGATCTTCATCCTATCAATGATGAAAGTTTCTTTTATGAATTACCTTCCCCCTGTTAATGGCACTCTTTCATTGACAGGTTTGAACCAGACATGCTTGCATTTTCTGGGTGTTATTATGGTGGGGGTGACAAGGAAAGGTATGAACTTGGTGAAATAAGAAAGAGATGGGCAACGTTACCTGTGAGATTTCTATTCTCAGACTTTGTTGATATATGTTTTTTTCTTTTTCTTTTCTTTTTGTCTTTTTCTTTTTTCAATCAAAAGAGAAATCATATATGATATATGGCATTTTTTAACGACATATTAATTACATTTACATTCAAATGCATTTCGTAAATTAAATTTCACCTTATATATCTGGAGAATTACTCCAGTTGAAATGATGTCATTTTCTCATTTTGATTCAGGATCTAAGCCCTGATGGAGAGAGAAAGCGAGGAAAATGCCCTCTTACTCCTCATGAAGTAGGTCTGATGCTACGAGCACTTGGTTTTGCAAATGACACACATCTCTATGTTGCTTCTGGTGAAATTTATGGTGGAGAGGAGACCCTACGCCCTTTAAGAGAACTCTTTCCTAACTTCTATACAAAAGAGTTGCTAGCAAAAGAAGAGCTGGAACCTTTTCTTCCTTTCTCTTCCCGTTTAGCGTCAATTGACTACATTGTTTGTGATGAGAGTGATGTTTTTGTCACTAACAATAATGGAAATATGGCCAAAATTCTTGCGGGTAGAAGGTGATAAATCTGACCCATTCTCTAAAGATTGAAAAAATATGTTTTCTGAAAAATAAAAGATGGGAAAATATGAAGTACAATCTTCCTTTTACTCTGCTTGAATACTGAAAAAAAATGTTAGAGGAACAAGTTAAACGAGATGTTTCCAGATTTTTAGAATTATTTTATGCTTGTAACGGGGACTTCACAAAAATTATCCGAAGTTATTTGTATTTAGTATTTTTTTCATCGTCATTAAAACACACAGATTACCAGTAACGGCATTTCTGCTGATCATTATATGTAATCTATTTCTTTTTCTTGTAGATTTGTTAATTTTGTATTCTGGTTCACGTTTTGCAGGAGATATATGGGCTATAAGAGGACCATTAGACCAAATGCGAAGAAACTTAGTTCTTTGTTCATGTCAAGACATAAAATGGATTGGGAAACATTCTCCAGAAAGGTGAAGGCATGCCAGAGAGGATTCATGGGTGAACCTGATGAGATGAGACCTGGACGGGGTGAGTTTCATGAATATCCACACGACTGTATTTGTGAGAAGCCACCTGAGGCTATTCCAAAGAGTGACGATGAAGATCACCTAGAACAAGGCGCAGTCCGTTTGGGCCATCATTAAAACAGAGAGACAGCGGGATGAAGATTTTGGCAGTGAGAATGTTTTTTTTTTTTTTTTGGATTTGGTAGTAGATAACAGACATTGTACCAAGCTGATTTTGGTCGGAATCGTCCTTCACCAAGTGGAACCCCAATTTCAGGCAAATGAGATTACCAGCATTAAGCTTTTGCAGTCGAGTTTAACTTCTCAAGGCATATTATGTATAGGAGTAGGTGATGTACCAGTACGCAATTGTGCATAAAGATTAGCTTTTGCTAGATAAGTAGTTGTGCAGGTAGTCGAGAAACTAATTTCTGCATCATTCTTTGTTAGAAATCTTTGCAGTTTTATTTTTGTTAATTTCAAATTGATTGTGTTCCTCCCCCTGAAAATTTTACTTTGTGTCGATGGCTTTATTTCTTTCAAGTTAAATATCGGTATAACAGCGTTAAAGGCTCTCTCTTTCAACTCCAAGTAATTGATGCTCCTCTTTTTCCTTAATTGAAATTTTGGTCATCATAAGTCGGAATCCACAACCAAGTTTCGCGACATCTTATGATTACCGTTTCTACCTTTTTTTTTTTTTTGCAAGGATACGTTCATTAAGGAATCTGATTCTTACTTAAATAACTGATTTTATGATTTTAATTTTGTAAACATGATTACATATTTGAACAAAATTTTCAAGAAGCAAAAATTATAAAATTACTAAGTTAATTAATACCGCTTTCTAATTTATAATTATTTTTTTCATAAGTTTAAAGAACAAAGAAATTTTTTACTCTAATAATGTTCTACCCATATTTTTAAATGACCTAATAATTTACACCAAGAAAAATTGTTTATGAAATATTTACGAAAATCGAAAATCAAAAATCAAATTAAAAAAATACTTTCTAAATATCTACAAATCACCCAATATTTTAAGTGATGTGAAAATCAAAATCGTTATCAAATGCCCTTACAAAAGCTCAATTTGAATTACCATGTCACACTCCTCTCTAATCAAATTTGTTATCATCACATGCATTTCGTCAAAGCTATTAATTTGACCCAGAACAAAGCAGGACGAAACATAAAACACAAACCTTAAAAGTTAGGGAAGAGAGAACTCTGGTATCAGATGGGAGGATGAGTAGCAATTGAGATCCTTCCATGCAAATACAAACCAACTACTAAGATAACTCCCTCCCATATACAACGGCGATTAAGACAGTATTTAACAAGATTATAACTGCGAGACTAGAGATCTATAATCAATATGAACATCTAGCAACTACATTATGATCAGATTAAAAGAAGCTACAAACTCCCTTCCTAGCATTATCCCCTACAATAAATATACACAATCTCTATGCTGGATATGTCGCCACCCTTTAATCAATATTTCCTTGTTGCAACCATGAATTATTCCCTGTCACTTTCAAGCTATTAGTATATATGTCCATCTTTGAGCACGTATCTTTCAAAATGTAGACAATTCGCAATATTAGTGATTACCAAGAACACAAAAATGAGAAATGAAATTCTGGAACCATGTTGTCTCACCTCTTAGAAGTATATTTATTTCTGACTTCTATGACCTCTGTCGTGAGAAAAAGAAGGAATCTTCGACATGATCAGTGAGCTTTGTAGTCCTTCTAATAGCTGTATCAGCAAAAATAAAAATAAGAAAAGTTAATTCAGTACGTACCGTTATTAAGTCAAACAGTAAGAAAAAACATAAATAATAAATTCTTACTCTAGATGTTGGCTGAATTTTACGATTAGATCTACGTGGTTCGACAGCTGCCAAAGTTTCTACAGGGGTATCATTAGAAACTTTGTTTTCCTCTATTATACCCAGCTTTCCACTAGCTGGTGCAAGTTTTCCTTTATTTGTCTGATAAGTTCTAGCACTTGATACTCTTTTTGATGGAGCATAGGATGGAGGAGCAGAAGAAAACACGATAGAGTTCCCTGCTGCTCCTCCAGTGGTAGGATAGGATCCAGTTTCTGTCAGGTCCTCATTTCCGGATGTAGTTCCAACTTGGCTTGTAGAATCCTTTGGCCTCGTATGCTCTTTAGAAGTTTCATCATCGCGAGCAGAAATTGCAAAAGATGAGAGGTTCTCTTTGCGAGGAATACTACTATCTGAAACAATTTGCTGATTCCCAGACTTAAGCCTCTTAAGATTTGACTCAGCCACTCGTTTTTCCTTTGAATCATTTTTAGAAGTATTCCTCAGTCCCCGTGTTCCATGTTGGAGCAAGCCTGACTTTGCTGGAACGATAGCCTCATTAGTCTTAGTGGCCTGATCTGAGACATAATGTTTGCTAACTTCCATAAACTTTCTTTTTTTTCCAGGTTTAGGAACACCAAATTTCACTCTTGAACCCTCCAGTAGACCTGTTCGCATTGTTCTAGTTCCATAAGGCTTATTCTCGGTTCTTGTGTTCTTACCAATTTTGAAAACCTTTTCATTTGAAGACAAATCCAACAACCTTGTTTCTTCAAGTTTACCCAAATCTACGTCACTACTGTTCGAAGTCTTATCTTTCCCTTCAGCTTCCACAGCAGGGCTGCCTAACTTGGGTCTCTTTTCCTTGGGCATGTCACTCTAAACACCAGATTTGCAGTCAAGAAATATGCCATATTTGACAAAGATCAAGTACAAGCAGGGTTTCAAAAAAAGTTTTAAGGCTCACCTCAGGGCTATTATTCCACTTGGGCGGCCTTGAACTAGCTTCTTAAGGACTAAAAAAATTATACGCCTTTTGTTGAGGCTTAAAACTTTTTTTCACACATTGATACTATGCATTGATGCTATTGAGGCTTATAACCTCTATTTAATGCCAGGAAAAGAAAAATTGATGGGTTGGAATGCAAAATTAAAGCTCTACTTGGATTCTTAGATAAGCCCATTAATATATAAACTCAAGCAAGTAAAATTGAAGCTAGAGAAACCAAAAAAAAAAACCCACTAACAATAGGCAAAGTAAAAGAGAGTATAAAATCCTAGTTTTTACAGCAATGGAACTTCTTAGTGGATTCTTTCTTCCACTTACTCTTACTCTTCCTCTTCCTCTACTCTTGCTAAAAGAAAATTGAATTACAAAGAAAGTGGACTGAAGTAAATGATGGTAAATTTGGGAAAAGAGATGAGGAATTAATTACTTCTGTGATTATCACTAATACTTTTGATGATGAGTCTAGTGGTCATCACAATATGATAATGATAATCCTTTTGGTGATTATGAGAACTATACTTTTGATGGTGATTGGAACGAGAATGATAATAATATTTGTGATTATGGGAATGAAAATAAAGAATATGATGATGATGGACTCTAAACACAAGAGATCTTAGTTCAATATAAAACTGCTAGATTTTTTATAAACATTATTAATGTCTTTTTTATGTTTAGTGATTGTTGGATTTTTATATTATGAACGATGTGAGGTTATTATGATTATTATGATATTATTTTGTTATAATTTATCGTTTTTATTGTTTATTTAAAAATAAAAATTATTTTGTTTTAATTTAAGGCTTGAGACTCATACTGCCTTTAAGGTTTACGCCTCGCCTTAGTTAAAGGAGTACACATTGAGACTAAAACACGCCTTTTAAAACATTGAGTACAAGCTCAAAGAAAGGTAGTACCTCCAGGGAAGAAACATTCCACAAGTTGGACCATTCAACCCACTGCCCATCCTTCCAAGTGAGAGAAGGCCGAAGATGCCAAGCTTTAACAACGGATGTCACACCTTGAGCTGTATGAACAATAACAAGCAAATGATTCGTTTGCCAACATCAACATCCTAAACAAGTACAAGGAGAATCCGGGAAAATGGAAGTAGCCAAACGACTTTAGAGAAGAGATAAAGAGCAAATCCATAAATAAATATATAATTACCCGGAAAATTGACAGTTAATGAAGTTTCATCTTTTTTGTTCTTTTCAGTGACGAACCCTTCCCACCAGCTAAACATAAAATTAACATAGATGAGGTGAGCAACACAACTAATTAATGACTATTCAAACAGTTAATATCATTGCAGAAAGAAACATTGCATAGCAGGTAAAATAGAGACCTAACAGAAACATGTTTTTTAAGTAAATACAGAAAATACATTTGAACACTGCGAGAACCTCAAGGCAGAAAATGCAGTCATTCTTATGCTGAAAATGCATAAACTTTTCACATCTAAACATCAGACTGAGGCACCTTTATCCCTTTAAACAAACCCCAAAATAGTGTTATCTACCATGAGACAAAGTTCATACTACCGTCATGATCATAAATGCTACATAATTCCGTCGCTGCTGTCAACGACATACTTTCTGCAACAGGAATGGTCCAATTCCCTTCATAAGTCCCAAGTTTCTCCTCCGTTCAAAATGAAAGCATCCAGCTTTGACATAGAACATGAAACACCATAATATTGTACTAACAGTGTTCCATTCCATACAGAGGTTAGTCTAAAACAAATAATTTTAGAAAAAGATCAAAATTTCTTTTTCTTTTTTTCATTTTGTTCTCTTTGAGACAGGATGAACAAAACCAATATGCTACATCTCTGAATTCACAAGCATTCTTGGAACTAATAAAATACAGGGAAAAAAAAAAGCCCCAGAACATGAATTATTTGCAATCCCTTTACCCCCAACGTTACAAGTATAAACATTCAAGTCATGCTTGGTTCGTAGAATGGAAACATAATGGGCATGTGAATGATAATAGAATTAAATTGAATGTAAATAACATTACTATTATAACGTTTGTTTGCGCAGTGTAATCAAAATAAATAATTATATTAAAATAAAATGAAGTAAAATTAGAACATAATTTTTTTTATATCTATATGATACAAAATAAGAAAAATCAAAAATGATTCTACAAAAATGTGAGATAAATGGAATATTACAACGTATTCTTGAGAGTTGGGGAATGAAAATTACTGTAACTACTGTAATGCTTTACAATCATTAAACACTTCAATAATTTGAATCATTTCCCATTACGATTCTTATTACTATCAACCAAACATAACCTTAATACTTGTAACAACACAGTATACTTAAAAGGAATTATTTTCATGCCTCAATGCTAACAGTATACTGAGCGTATCGGTCACGATCACAATAATGTAACAAAAAAAGAAAGGCCTACAGATATACCTGTCTGTTATCCACGCATCTACCCTATCTCCAACTGACCAGGTAAGATCTCCTCCCATAGCAGCTCGACGCCTTTTCCTTGTTCCTTCATAATGCACAGCAGTAATGGGGCGGGCTAAGCGAATTTTGGGGGCTTCATCTCCTTTGCTTACAAGCTCCACCCATTCCTTCAATTGCCCTCCCGCGCCTGTACAGATGCAATGTCAAATGCCAGCATCAGATGAATGAAATGTACATGCAACATATCATGGCTTCAACCCACCACATGTACCCCTTTCTCCCAGAATTAAAAAAACAGCAGTTATCTCCTTACAGGTGAACTCTTCACAGCCAATGATTACTATAATCATGGTACGCAAGCAAATGTACCAAAACTATGACTACATTAGATCTCTGAAATGATATTAACTTGGAAATTAAAAACTCACTTCTAAGCAAAAGGACAATTGATACATGAGGTACATGTCTAATGACCCACTCTTGGATACAATAGAGGGTTGTTACCTTCATCCAGATGAAGGTCGGGGTAAGACACGTAAGCTTTCCCATCTTTCACGCTCAGCACGTTTGCTGCGAACCAAGCTGCTTTATGTCCATCACCATCTTTGAAAACCTGACATTTGAATGCAGTTAAAATTAACTTTAAAAACCATATATTAAACATTGAACAGAAACTTCTGACTTTTCACAAAAGAATGCACGAGTATCTCCAAATATAATATTTAAATGAGTCTTTTGAGAAAGAGACACTAGATTGAGAAAACAATACACAAAAACAAAAAAATCAAATTGACAACTCTTTAGTAAAATTTAATCATTACAATTTCAGAGTACCTCCACTCGAGAGTCCTCCTTAATGCTGTTACTTTTGGAGGTCTCTGTTGCCTTTTCAAGTTCTTTCTCATCAAGGGGAGATGATTCAGATCCAATCTTAGATTCAAGGACTACACTGATATTTTTGGATAAATCAGAAAACTTGTGGCCCATCTTCCCTCCTGAATCTCTTTCACCTGCCATTATAGACCCTGAGAGAACATCTGTGAGTCTTAAGTGGTTAGCTATTGGTTCCTTACGGACATCTGTCAAACCATCTGACTTTTCTTTGGCAATATTATGAGTTTCTTTCTTACCTGATTGTCTATCATTTGAATTCTTCTTAGAAGTATCTCCTACTTCTCCAGTAGCACCTTTAGATTGATCTTTAATGATGTCAGTAGATATAGTTGCAGGTTCTGAAGATAATTGTGGCACTTTCCAATAACCTTGTGGACCAGCTTCTACTAATTCACGCAATGAAAAAGGATCACCCATAGCAACAATTGTTCCAGCTTGTGATACAGCTTCTGCTGCTATTTCAGCAGCTTTTACAATGGCATCCATATTTTCTGCTCGCTTTGAGGCAGCCGATGCAGCCTCAACCCTCCTCCTAGCAGCTTCCCTAGCTGCAGTAATTATTGAACCGGAACTGTGTGCTCCATCATCACTCCCCAAGATGGATGCTGGAGAAGCCTTTCCTACTGCACTCACCTCATCAGAAAATGTAGTTGATCTTCCATTAGAATCTCCATCAGTAGTTGAAATCATTGCTTCATCAACCATTAATTTTGCTTGCAGTGCAGCACTTGATGCGACATTGGCAGCCGCAGCTGCTGCCTTAGCAACAGCAGCAGCAGCAGCCACTTGGACAGCAACAGATTCTAATTTTGCTTCAACATTGGATGACAATCCGGAATTTTTCTGCATATCCAACTCATTCCATATTTCTTGACAGTGACTAACAGCTGCAGCAGCAGAAGTAGCTGCACCCTCCGCCTGCTTCCTAGTCTCCTTGAGTTTACCAATAGTCTCCTCTGATAAATTAGACCTGTGCAGAAGATCATGGTCTACTTTTCTGAGGTTATCAGTGGAAGATACTTGAGAAACAGGAAAAATCAATTTCTCTGACATGGCTTTAGACACAAAAGGAGTGGGTGCTAAGGTTTTGACAGAGTCAGACAAGGGTAAACCACTAGTCAGAACAGGTTCTACAACAGGTTGAGGTTGAGGTTGAGGTAGAGTTTGCAAAACAATTTGATCACGTTCCTCAGGAAATGAACTCTTTTTTCTTTTTCTAGGTTTTGGACCAACAGACTGCTGCTCAGATGATGTCAACACCTTTTTTGAGTAAAGCAAGGAAGTGGCCCCTGCTAACCCGCTTCTCATATCTCCCGTATGAACTATTGGACCAGAAAAAACAAGCTTTGTGGCAGATGCTTGAGGTGTCGATGTTTCCTTTACAGGATTTAATTGGACTGGTTCAATGCTAGGGTATGCTGAACATCGAGTACTGGCCTCTGGTAGGGAAGATTGAGGAGAGGCAACCCAGGGACTTCGAAAAGAAGCTTGGGACATCCATGGTGCATTATTCCCAACAAAGCTCCTTGTGGGTGGTGTCTGAAAAGGATGCAGTGGAGAAAAAGACTGTTGATAATTCGATATAGAACCTCTTGGCATAACACTAGATTGCAGCGTACCACCAACTAAGGTGGAAACACTCCAAAGTGGAGATGAAAGGGGAATCATAGGGCTTATAATTGTTTGTGTAACCTTGGTACTGAATTGACCCGCAGGTGAGGAGATATCTTTACTTTGAAGAGAACTTTGTTTAGTTACTTGGTCTGAGGCCTTTGTACCTGCAGATCTCATTCCATGAGTACAGTATAACACATGACCAAACTAATGAAGAATAAAGCTTAATCCAGAGAAATACCAGATCGGGGAAGTAAAGGGGTCTCTGGGTCAATGGCATTAGATTTTTGACTACGTAGTCTCTCAAAGCATGTACGCCAAGCATTCTCCCACATACTCCTGCTACCATCTATAGGTACCACATCCAGAAATTTATGTGACAGCCACAAGAAAAGAAATGACATAACGGTTTTTTTTTTTAAGAAAAATAAGGAGAGAAGAGGCAAAGCAACCAACCAGGTCCACCAAATGCTGATATCATGTGTGCTTCTTCAGGTGCTATCCCTTGACTGCAGAAAGTAAATATGAACATAAGTTTGGATAAAACGAACTAAAATATGTTCCCCCTGCAAAATTGAATTATCTTTTCCCCCTCCTAACATAAAAACCTCCAATGGCTTAGCTCTTTGTTCCCTGTCATTCAAAAGTTGATAGAAGATGATCCAACTACTCAAAAAAAGGTATGTTCGTATAACCCTAAACAGAAGCTGTGCCACTATCACAGCCATTATCCTTCACTTTCATCTGAATGATAGATAAAACAATAGATGGACTTGGAGTAACATCAAGTCCCAAAATAATATACAACCATCAAATGACATCCCAATTAAAGTTCTCACCCTTTCTTAGGGTTCTCTTTCTCATTATATGACTACTTAAAAGCTCTTAATTTTGTTCCTTTCATTAGCCTTTTAGCAATGTTCTCATATTTGGAGCTAGCTCATTATATTGCTCCATATTCATTTATTTTCTCATATTTGATTAAAAACCACTCATTCATGTGCTATGTTCGTCCCAC
This sequence comes from Elaeagnus macrophylla, assembly GCA_029378325.1. Taxonomy (NCBI): domain Eukaryota; kingdom Viridiplantae; phylum Streptophyta; class Magnoliopsida; order Rosales; family Elaeagnaceae; genus Elaeagnus; species Elaeagnus macrophylla. The sequence continues at coordinate 108,611,983 of CM055640.1, read as the reverse complement.
AGTAATTTTATCATTTATTTTTTGGTTTTACTTAATAACATACAAATGGGATACAAAAGCAGGACTTACATTAAAGCCCCATATACAAAGATCTGGGCGCGTAGTTGCACTTGATGAAAATCTGTAAAAGGCTGTTGGAAAAGTGCAGATTGTGAACCTGAAGCATTCAAATCTGGCAAACCAGATGTTGAAGCAGCAACAACAAAGTATGGTTTTGTGTTACTGCCTTCCACATGTCCATAGCTTTGCATCTCATTTGATTTCATAAGCTGGAAATTCTCAGAGGTACTTGGAGAAACATTGCTAAATTTGTCCCCTGATTGTTTAATAGATATTTCCTTCACCTGGATTCCCTTTTTATCTTTTCCAGATGCCTTGGCAGATGATCGTCTGGTTTTAGTCTCTAGAGTACCTTTAGTGTGACGGCGAACAGCCTCTCCACCAGATGCTAATAGACTTGCCTGAGAAACATCAGGCGTTGTTGTCTTAGGGTCAAGTCTGCCTAAGCCAGAATTTGAAGATCTTCGTGAAACCTTCAAAAAAGTAGCTATAATATAAATGTCCTTCTAAATTAAAAGTTGTAAGATCTATAGCAAGAGTCCCCAAATCCCCTTCTCAAAGAAAGGCACAAAAATATGGAGAAAAAGAGTTGTATATCTATGGAAATAACAATGCATAGCAAAATATACTTTAGGAGCTGAAATGAATGAAAATGATTTCCCATCATTGACAGTATCTTCTTTTGGAAATTCTGCAATTGAGCTTATGCCAACACTGCCCATTCCGTTGTCTCTTGACACTTCATTTCCTTTTGGCTCATGGGTATTCGACAACACATGGTTGGCACCACCATAAACAACCTCAGTGGCTGGGGCTTTCTTATTTGTAGAGACCTTTTCAATTGTACCCTCAGCAGGCTCGGATGAAACACAAACTGCTTTATTACAATCAGCATAACCAACTAGGTCTTTTTGCATGTCAGATTTGGTATGAGATTCAGGCAAAGAAACTGAACCAAGGGAATCTGTTTGATTTTCCAGAGCGTTTCCTGCAAATTCTGCAATGTAAACATAATAAAAACACAATAAAAGCAGTTAAACATGACACGTAATTTCCTGAATGAAAGATGAAACCTGATTACTACAGCCAAAAATCCTTAGATAGATATAGTAATCATAGATTTGGACAATTACCCAAAATTCAAGTGGAACATGAGACATGATAATTTGATTCCAACTTTTAAAACTTCAAAATCCGAAGCAACTTCACTCGAGAATCTACTTTTTCCCTTCTTTCTCAAAAAGTGTGTTATTTCGATAGAGATGTAGTAAATAAGAGGCATGCTTAAATGCATTTCTTTAAGTACACTGATGAATGTCAAATACAAAATAAGGTTTCTCAAAACAATCCTAAATATATAACCTTGGGAAAAAAAAAGGAATATAACAGAAGGAAGATTAATCTTACTCTTTTTGGACTGGAGCTACATGGGACAACATATTAATTAGAAATTGGAACTTCATTGTACTTAGACTGGAGACACATTCCATTTCCTTCTAGACAGATTTAAAATAATAGAAAATAATTATTTTTTAATCTCCATTTTCTATCAAATGTTGGGAAGCAAGCCAACAACATTATCCAAAAATTTTGCCCAACTTACTCTCAGCCTTCCCCAAAACAGCATAAGCAATAAAGATCTTGAAGAAGCATCTCAGACCATAATACAAGTAGTTTGTTAGGGCTATTTCATAAAAAAATCTAAAAGTCTTTACACGCATAATCTATCCTCATTTATTAACAAAACACTTAAAAAAAGAGAGAGAAATATAAGAAAGGGGAGCAGGTAATGAAAGTTGACAAAGTCTACATAGAATGCATGACTCACTATTGTCACTTTGCTCGATGGATTTCCCAGAATTCTTATCTTTAGAAAGTACAGTAGCTTCACTATCTCGAATTTTTTGCACATCTGTAATGCATGTTTCCTTTAGCAGTAGAGGCCCAAGTTGAGTGCGTGTCTCATCATTATTTGTCATAATTTCTGCAACAAATAGGATATTAGTCATGATATGAATCTTGCATCACAGATCAGATCCATGAAACTATATCTTATTCAGGAAATTTACTAGCTTGTCTTCCAGTGAACTCATAAAGATTTCAAATTACCCCCATTCTACATGCTTTCTAGCAAATGGAAACACAAACTACAAATTATCACCTGAAGCATCTTTATATTTCTCTTTAATGCATTTTTCAGCAGTTGCCCCAATCTCACTTTGAGTTAAACTCGTCTCTTCAATAACATCACCATCTTTTTCAGAAGCATCACTGGAAACAAGACATCTATCCATCTCCTTTGTATCCCGCTCCTTAACTTCACTGGTCTCTTGTTCTTGAGGTCCTTTTTGGGTTCCTGCACAACAGTAATCGTCCATTGGAAGACTAGTCTTATGATTTGCATAACAGATCTCCAACATTATTGTATGACAGACCTGCTTCAGCTTCAGACACGATGGGGCATTGCCCAGTTTCTACTTGAGAAGAAACAATAGGATATGATAAACTAGCTTCTGCAGCGGCAGCTTTGTCAGTCCTATCCAACTGAGTCAAGCGTAAACCTGTAGATGATGTCATTTGATCCTCCTTAGGGTCCACATCCATTTTTACACCAACTTTGAAAGGCAAAGGAGCAGCATCACTTGCATCAGAGAAAGCTGCATTGGAATTCTCTGGCATAAAATCTTTCACTGCAAAAAGGAAAGGAGTACAAGAAAGCTAAGAAACTATGTAGATAATGATTGAAGCTCTATCATAATGAAGAATTAGTAAAATACCTAATTCACTGCTCGTAGTAGATGAATGATGCAACTCACAAACAACTAGATTACCTGTAATGCCTTCACCAAAAGATGATGAGCCAACTCCATGGTCCATACGTTCACCCACCTTGCTGTCCACATTACTATAATCATCAGACAAACTTGTAATCTCTCTGCCATTCACCGAAACATCTTGATTATGACAACCAACATTCAAGCAGCCTTTAATATCCCCATTTTTGTGTGCAGCTTCACTCATAATAGAAGGTGAAACTTGGTCTTCAGAACTCAAGGTCTCTCTGGAAACTTCCAATGAATCATGATCGTCCTTTGAGTTGCCAGTGACATGATTTTGACAACGCATGTCAGATGAAAAATTTGTAATGGTTACTATAGAAGAAATACTTCCCCCATGACTGCTGCTGATTTCATGGCCTTCACCCTCAGAGACCATAGCATCTTCAATCGATGGCAACGATGCTTCAGCCTTACCAAGTAAACTAGAATTATTTAGTGGTTTACCACTTCCCAACACTTCCTCATTTATGATCTCTTCATTTGTTGCCTTAACAACATTATCCATTTCTGGTTCTAAACCTGAATGGCTTTCAGCACCAATATGCCTCACAAATGCGTCGCTTTTGAAGGACACTGATGGTAACACTTGCTCACTAATTTGATTAGGCTGATCACTAAAAAAATCAGTACCTTCACCAATTATCACATCTTCACACTTATGGATCACAACAGAAACTGTAGAAAAGTGACTTGTGCTACATCTAACCACCAGATGCTGATCAGAATGATCCATGACCACATTACTAGATGGTTCTTCGGCATTAATCAAGCTAGTTTCAGTAGCACTTACTTCTACAACATTTTCCACCACGGAAGCCAAACTGTCAGGTTTTACATCATGACAAGTACAATTATCTATTACATCTCTAACAACATTCTGATTATCCATTTCAGGCTCTTTTCCTGAGATATGACAATCTGGATTCTCCTTCTCAACATCATTTACCTTACGTTGGGCACCTTCATAATTCAACTGAGAACTGCTTGGAGCATGACCATGCGCAGAAGTGACCATATTATCAACTTGCATTCCTAAAGCAAAAGTATTTTCTTGAGACTTAACATCTAGACGTTCTTTAGCTGAAGAATCACCTTCAATTCTATTCTCATCATCAGACTTCCTATCAGCTTGTTGAATTTGTACAGACTCCTCTACATGAGGCTGCCCAGAAAAGGATCTAGGAATCTCATTTGAAGGTAATGTAGACTGTAAACCTGTAACATCATGTGCTTTGGAACAAATGTCCTCATTATTCTTTAATCTAGGCTCCATTTGCTTAGTTAAGCAACGCAGTTCATCGCACGCATCCAAATTCAATACGACAGTTTCTGAAGGGATTACTTCTTCCTGGCCAACAGACTTTAGTAGCATTTCAACAGATTCAGAGGAAGTGGCCTCTGACCAAACATTGTTACGTCTTGAAATGGAGCAAGATTCTGCCGCACTTGAACTGAACTCTATGCCACTACCTCCACGGGAGAAATCACCAATCCAGTGGTTGCTTTCGTTATTCTCAATGCCAAGGAAAACCTCAGTTTCAACCAAACTATCAAACTTCAGGTGCCCCTGGAGGCTGTCATCAAATTCAAACTTTGGAATAACATATGGAGGCAAAACTGGAGGAAATTTCTGGTTTCCTTCTCCAACTAAATGAAGATTTTGGCTATGAAAATCTTTGTCGTCATAATCCATGGGTTTATCCCTACAGAAAAAAATTGAAAGATAGAAAGAAAAGCACCAGGACATAACATACTGAACGTAGCATGAATCACAACTCTAGATACAGTAGCTAAAGGGATGCGTTGTTATATAACAAATTATAGCAGTAAACTTTCCCGTGCACTCAAGCAACCGAATTAAGAGACAGACTTTTACTTGATACAAATAACAAAATGATACAAAAAAGTTATTTGACCTAGTAACATAGACTCATTTGTTCTTTGTAAAAACAAAAGAGGAAATGAACAGTACCAGAAGAAGTAAGACTAGAGACGCTACCTCCCTCCATTCGGCGTCGAAATCCAGCCCGATTGACCTCTCAACTGCTCTTCAATTGTATGCTCATCCACTGTTTGAATAAACCCTGGCATCAGTCCTATTCCTCAACTACTATAACCTGACACAAACAAGAAAGCACTACAAACCCTAACTGATCATGGTTTCCAGATGTTGTAAACTCACCGCAGTCTTCGACCTTCTGGAAGATTTGGATTAGGGTTCCGGCGAAATAGACGGCGAGAGCGGGAAACACTGAGCAAAACGACGACGGAGAGAAAAAAGGCGGCTGAGAGAGAGAGAATTTGGATTACGGAATGTAGGGGAGTCTTTGTCTGTGTGACACTTTCTCGTTGCCTTTGTATTTTTTTATTTTTATTTTGTTTGACGGTGATCAAACTTTGAGGGAAAATATAGGTGGGGCATTTCATCATTCGCAAGGATTTGACGACTACAAAATGGAAGTAGACACGTGTCTTGTTACTACTAGCTGTCGCAAAGAATATTGCGTTATAGACGGTTACGGACTGTCTTGGATTCAAGTATCACAGGCATAAATACATGGTTGGATTTAAATGGAAAAGGAAGGTCAACTGCAATCCTTTCAACGGTTGAGATTAGCCAGTGAGGAAAGACATCAAGAATTGTGCCAGCCGACGATAGAGAAACTTTTTGGGCCATGTCACTGGGCTCGTCCTAGCCCAACTAATAAAATACGATGGGATTTTGCCACGTGTAAACGGTGTACAAAAAGTTACATTACGGTCCAATTCACCGGACAAAACGAGATCTTATCTGGGAGAGAACCAAATCGTTCAAAACTCGTTTTCTAAAGATTACCAGGACTTTTTTCGTACTGCCGCTTAGAAATGCCTGTAAGTCTCTGTTTCTATTTTCTTTCTTTTTTCGGAAGTTTGTTCAAAACGAAATTAAACTATGGATCTATATCTAATAGAGTGGGCTATGATTGGGTGCATTGCAGTACAGAAGTGTGTTGATGGAGGTGGAACCTCCTAGTCCATTGAGATACATAATCGGAGCGGCGATCATGATGATCGGAGTGGTATTGCCCGTTGGATACATGATGTTCCGTACTAAGCGGGTTCGAACCTCCTCTTCTTACTCCAAACAGACGTAGGTGTGCCTTTTTCGAATTAAAAGTTTCGAAATTCGCTAATTTATTACCTCTTCATAAAAAAGTGACTTTTTGAGTCTTTATTAATTAGGTTGAGCTGATTTATGAGAGCAATTTTTGGTTGTTGTACCAGGAACAAAGTTTTGATATAGAGAAATAGGGATATTTGGGAGCTTCGGATTTTATTTTAGATCATTTAGCATTGATGAATTGGAAGGCTGGAAGCAAGGAGGCATAGATGGATCAGTAAAAGTGACAAATGTAAATGACTTGGGAATTTCGAATTGTGTTGTATTGGTTAGTCAGGAATTTAATTCAGTTTTATGGAATGATATGTTTGTGCTTTTGTTATGAGTACAAATTCTATGCATTTATTCATTGCAATATGTATTTCTCCTGCCGTGTTCTAGACTTGTGGGTGTCAAAAGTCATAACTTTGGGTTTGGTTCCCTTTATTTATAGTCAATGCTTAAGATTGTTACTTATAAAAGATTTAGTGCTATATTATATTGGGACTTGGGTGGTGGGCTATGCTTATCTGAAGGCTTAATGTCTTATAGGGGATGTTTGGCACTGCTTCATCTTTTGGTTGAACGTGTTTTTAAATGATTTAAAGCACTTTCAAGGGCGTTTGATAATTTCTAATAGAAATAGTTGCAAAATTTTGAGAAACACTATTTGTTGGAAAAATAAGTAATTCTTAATTTTTAGAGAAGTAGTTTACGCGTATTCATTTCCTAATTTAATTATCAAATTGTCATTTTAAATCATTTCTAGTAATTTTTATGCCAAATACTTTAAAGCTTCTCTTCAAACCTCTTTTAACTAAATGACATCCAAATGGGCCCTGACTCTCCTTATTTACAGTGACACACCTTGCAAACTGAATTGTACTGCAATTCTCTAATAGCTACGGGTTTGATTACATTATGGTTGATTTTGGATTTGGAATTGGTCAGTTGGGGATGACGTGGTGAACTCTTGAAGTAAAATTATGTATGTTGATACTAAAGCAAAGGTAAAGAAGTTCTTGCATCTAAAATTCTAGGTGGTCTTATAATCTCTTGTTTTTAATGCTTGTTAGGAAATCTTTGTAGCCCTTTTTGTTTTGTGCATTAGGAAGCCTGTCCTCGTATGAAAGAGGAGCAAAAGAGTGCGTACTGTGGTTCTAAATCTTAAGGCTGTGTTGTCAAGTATTTATGCAGTTCCTTTTGGCTGCAGTATGTAAAAGAAGAGTAATTCAAATATAGCGTGCATTGTGGTTCCAAAACTGTCAATCTGGTAACTTTTGGCTGGCAATTGTGATGCGAGAAGTTATCGATCTGTGAAATCATTATGGTTCTGTTAGGAAACAGAAAAGGGAAGACCGGAAGAATGAGTGTTTGATTAAGCTTGCTTTGAACGTTTGAGGATATGGGACTTGCTGGTTGGTATGATACAAAGTTATCATCCTTTGTACTTGCTATTGGATCTGTAACTGGCTCCATAAATGATGAGATGGGGTGCTTTCTACAGCAGTCTCAGCAATATCATGTTATAACCGTAATGCATTCCCATTGCAGATTCCACAGTGCTCATTCTTGGGCCTTTAAAACTACAAAAACTCCGAGTACATACTCGAATTAAAAGGCTTACGTATGTACTTGGAGGTTTCTATATAGATGTATCCAGAATTAGCTTGAGCATATATGTGACCTACTAGTACTTCTGAGAAAGAATACCCCCATATAGGGGCGTTTTAACACTCAAATATTGTTTGCCAAATCTCGATTCATCGTTTTGAATGCGAGATATGATTCTTCACCCTCTTAAATCTTATACAGTATGTTGGTAGTTGGTAGTTTCTAGTTACATTAGGTTACAAGTCTAGTCAATCTATAAAACCAGCAGCAAGGAACCCTCCACAACCAGCGGCGAAGGATCCTCCATCACCAGTGTCTCAGTTTGCGGGATTGCCAACAAAGGAACAAGGATCATCGTCGTTCTGCTATTTCTCCATCACCAGTGTCTCAGTTTGCAGGATTGCCAACAAAGGAACAAGGATCATCGTCGTTCTGCTATTTCTCTTGTTTGCAATCTCTTACGTTTGCTATACAGATTTTCACGGCTAGGTTTGTGTGAGATTGAATAGAGAAGAAGACCATATCCTTCTCTGAGATTAAAAACTGTTCACAATTTTGTTTCAGGGTTTTCAATTATGTACCCAAAATCCATTTCTTTATCTCTTTCTCTCTCGGTCCTAAAGTAGGTGAGTAGTAGTTTCTTCATTTCTTCAAGTGAGTTGTAGTTTCTTCATTTGTTATTATTATTATTATTATGTCTTCATTTGTTCAATAACCACGAATAAAACAAAAGGATGATACTAATGAAATAAAATAAAACAAAAGGATGATACTAATGAAATAAAACAAAACAAAAGGTTTTCGAGAAAGTTGTAGTGAAAGTACCAAGATACTAATTATAGGAAAAACAAAAGGATGATAAAGTAGCTGAAAATTTTAGCTTTGTAGAAATTGAAAAGGATGAAGCCGAGGAAAAGGAGGCGACTTTTTCTGTTAGAAAACGGAAGAAAAAAGCGTGATTGTTTTCCTTCCTTTATTAAAATATTGTAACATGTGCGGAATTAGTTGACCATATTACATAATTGGGAATATTTTGTAATATTTTATTAATTGATAAAAAATTATAAATAATTTTGTAAAATTATTCTTTAAGTTGTATAAAAATTATTAATAATTATATATATATATATATTATATAAGTTGTACATAAATTACCTAAGATGTACACAAATTAATAAGTTGTATGCAAATTATTGTGTAAGTTGTATATAAATTGTAAATTATGTAAATGAATCATTATGTAAGTTGTACAATAATTGTAAATAATTTTGTACGAGGTTCATTTTATAAATTGTACGAAAATTATAATAATTTTGTATGTGGGTCATTCTATAAGTTGTACAGAAATTGTAAATAATTTTTAAAAAGTATTTTGTAAATTGTACATAAATTATAAATAATTTTATAAGCGAGTCATTTTATAAATTGTATAAAAATTATAAATAATTTTGTAAGCATTATAAATTGTTATTTCTATGTACAAAAAAAAATGTTATTTCTATGCTATTTACAAATTATGAATTGAAGATACATTCATGTAGTTAGGGTCTAATATAATAAAATTACAATGATTTTTTATGTAACATGCCATAATAAAAATATTTTCTCTGTATCATGTACAAAATATTGTATTCATATATTTCTTGCATTAAGGCATTTAAAAAATTTTGTTATAATTTCTATATTTTTTTCTGTAGCATGTACAGAATAAAAATGATCTCTCTGTATCATGTATAAAATCTTGCTTTAATACATTTCATGCATTAAGACATTTAACATTTCTTTGTTATAATATTCATTTTTTCTGTAATATGTATACAATGAAAATATTTTTCTATACCATTTGCAAAATCTTTCGTTCATATTTAAAAAAAAAATTGTTATAATTTTCAAGTTATTTTTTAATATGTACAAAATAAAAAAGTTATTTTTATATCATGTACAAATAACATTTTTATTCGATACAAGATATAGAAAAATTTAGATGCCAACGGTAATTCCCAGTGTTGGTCACCAGATCTCCAACAAGTAGGGGTGATAATTCGTATTGTAGCTCGTTTGATCGAATCGAACTCGAATTGAAAAATTTGAATCGAATACGAATCGAATTAGATTTGGACCACATTTGGCCCAACTCAAGTAGCCCGGAAAAAAAATGATTTGGGTTCGGGCTAGCCTGATAACACGAATTCCTTTTTTTTTTTTTTTTTTTTGATCTAATAAATGTAAATAAGAAAGCCCTAACATCCCAAATCACATCCTCTTTTTCAATTTTCCTCTCGCCGTTCGTGTCTCTCACGAGTCTACCGTTAGCCATCTGTCATCAGTCCGTTAGCCCATCAGCCGTCTGTCGTCAACCCCTTTAGCCCGTCAGTTATCTATCGTTAGCCCGTGCCGTCTCCATTAACTGTTTTTTTCCACCAGGCACGTCGCACCAGCACAAATATTTTTGATCAACTGTCTCTCTGATATTGATCACTAGGTTAGTCATCATCCGAGTGTTTATTATGTAATATAATAAAATTACAATGATTTTTTATGTAACATGCCATAATAAAAATATTTTCTTTGTATCATGTACAAAATATTGTATTCATACATTTCTTGCATTAAGGCATTTAAAAAATTTTGTTATAATTTCTATATTTTTTTCTGTAGCATGTACAGAATAAAAATGATCTCTCTGTATCATGTATAAAATCTTGCTTTAATACATTTCATGCATTAAGACATTTAACATTTCTTTGTTATAATATTCATTTTTTCTGTAATATGTATACAATGAAAATATTTTTTCTATACCATTTGCAAACTTTCGTTCATATTTTAAAAAAAAATTGTTATAATTTTCAAATTATTTTTTAATATGTACAAAATAAAAAAGTTATTTTTATATCATGTACAAATAACATTTTTATTCGATACAAGATATAGAAAAATTTAGATGCCAACGGTAATTCCCAGTGTTGGTCACCAGATCTCCAACAAGTAGGGGTGATAATTCGTATTGTAGCTCGTTTGATCGAATCGAACCCGAATTGAAAAGTTTGAATCGAACACGAATCGAATTAGATTTGGACCACATTTGGCCCAACTCAAGTAGCACGAAAAAAAAACGAGTTGGGTTCGGACTAGTGATGAACACTATTTTGATCTACTATTTGTTATGTTTTTGAGTGTTTATTTTGCAATTAATCTCGTTATAATCTTGTTTTGGAGGGTATTATATTGTTTTGCAGGTCAAAGTGGGTTTGGAAAGAAATGTAGAAAAGAGAGCAAAAATGAAGTAAAAATGTCTAAATATGTAAGCCTTACATTAGGTGCCATTCATTCTGTAAGCCTTACATCAATAACCAACAGAGTATGTACAACGTATGTACATAAATGTACATACCATGTACAGTGTTACATGCAAGGCGCGCCGCGGCGAAGGAATTGTGTGCCGCGGCGAGAGGCTCTCGGGTTGAAACATGAAAATCATGAAAACATTGTGCGCCGCGGCGAGGAAAAGTTATGCCGCGGCGAGGAGGTTTCTGCTTTGGACCCAAATCATGAACACATTGCGCGCCGCGGCGAGAAAAAGTTATGCCGCGGCGGGGAGGTTTCTGTTTTTATTTGTAAATCAGTATCACATGCTGCGCCGCGGCATGAAAAAAGGCGCGCCGCGGCGCGCTCGCGCGGACTGGACTTCTCCTGAGGCACGAGACTTACAGAAAAAATTGAAAAATCCTTACATAAAAAAAGAAGACCTAATTAAAAGGAGATCTATCTCTTTTTCCCGCTAGCCTCCATCTACCAGACCTCTCCAGCCTTCAAACTCTCATCAGCCTCCACCAACTCTGGATGAACAGTGACGAAGTTAGGGTTCTTCTTACAATTTTGGGAGAGAAGTTTCTTCATCAAGGGTATTCCATTGGAGCTTCATCAAGAGACTTGAGATAGGTGATCATCCAACATCAAGGTTCTTTTTGCTAGAGTGAAAGTGGGTAGATTCTTGTTTGCAATCTTTCTTTTCCTCATTAAAATTCTTTTGATGATAATTGTAATGAGAAATCTGGATTTGAGTTTGATTATGAGTAGCTAAATCATTTTGTGTGGGATTTTAGTAATGTGACTTTGAATGGATAATATTTATGTGGTTTGATTATTATTTTAGTGTTTTGTTTCATGCTCATTGTTCTTGACATCTTTATTCATTAATTATTTTTGGCCAATTTAGTTTATGAATGTTTGAGACTATTTTAGGGTTGAACTTTAGAAACGCAATCTGAGTTTAATTGGGCATTCTTGAGCATGAACTTAAATTGAGTGCATTGACTTGTCTTAATTTAAGTGATTGAATTACCTTTTCTAAAATTAATGCTAATTAATTAATTAACGGTCCGGATCAAAGAAGTTAATTAGTTAATTAAGGGAAAATCACCATTGATTTGGGATTTTCTAGGATTAGTGAAAAGAATCAACAAAGTTCACTTTATATGCTTAATTGAAGAGACCACGTAAACCAATTTATCCATACTTAGTTCACTAACTAATTTCCCACACTAGTTCATCATAAAGTTTTCGACATCGTTCTTTACTCGTCTTTTACTTAATTTAATTATTTACACCTTTAGCAACTGTTTTCCAAACCAATCTTTGATTAGCGTGTTTAGGATTTCTTTTACCGTTACGTTTTAGATCACATTTAACTCTTTTAAAAACCAACGCAATTCCTTTGAGAGACGACCTTGAGAGTATACTTGTCGCTTACTATAAGTGACTCGTGCACTTGCGAGCTTTTACAAATACAAAATTTGGTTAACAAGTTTTTGTGCATCAAGTTTTTGGCGCCGTTGCCGGGGAATTGGCGTTTTTGAAATTGTTATTTGTTTTCTTTTTATTTTACTTAATTTTTAGTCTTTGTTGTTTTATTTATTTGTTTTTCTTGTTTTTGTGTTTTTTTTTTTGTTACTTGTTAGAGTCAAATAGTTTCTGGTGCTCTGATTTGTTGTTGTTTTTGATTGTGCATGCACGGTAGGAGATCTCTTGGAAATCCACTCGTGCCGTTCATAGATAACGTCAACAGGAAACGAGCACATTTGAGACCATCCGGCGCTGACATTTTGGAGGACGAGCAGCCACCAACAATGGGAGAACATCTACCTCCACATAGAGAGATGACGATGAAGGAGTATGCAAGGCCAATCATTGGCACTGCAACTTCTTGCATCCAACTAGGGGAAGCAGCTAGAAACTATGAAATTAAGAATATACATTTTAATATGTTACCGTCTTTTTATGGGATTCCTAACGAAGATCCTCTAACGTTTATTCGTGATTTCTATGCCACTGTGCAGACTTTTCCACTACAGGGGCTAAATGAGGATCAGCTGAGGATGAGATGTTTCCCGTACACGCTTAAAGACAAAGCCAAGTCATGGCTTATGACTCTTCCACCTGGATCTCTTTCAACTTGGGACGCAATTTTCAACAAATTCATGGGAAAATTCTATTCCCACCAAAAGACTGCGGACCTAAGAACCAAAATTGCAACGTTCTCCCAAATGGACGGAGAACCATTTCATGAGGCGTGGGATCGCTTCAAATTGCTTCTGATTCAGTGCCCACACCATCACTTTCCGTTGCAACTCCAGAATCAATTCTTCTATGACGGATTGACACAACAGTGTCAATTTACTGTGGATAATGCCGCGGGAGGAGCAATGGGAGAAAAGACCGCTGATGAGACATATGATCTATATGAGATGTTGGGTGCTAATTCCCAACAAAAGAGCTCTAGAGGACGGCGGATGGGAGTTAACGAGGTAGCTCCGGGAAATGATATGGCAATGCAAATTGCGGAGCTGACAAAACAAATCGCACTCCTCACCTCCAAGAACACACCAACTCAAGAGGTATGCGGTATTTGTAGTACGTACGGACATGGTGCTAACATTTGTCCTTTTGTTTGTGATCAAAATGCAGGTACAAGTTATGAGCAAGCGAATGCTATGGAGGGATACCAACCGAGGCCAAGGAATGATCCTTACTCGAACACGTATAATCCTGGTTGGAGAAATCATCCCAACTTCTCATGGAAAGGAAATAATAATCAAGGCTATGCTCAGAACAACTTCCCACATCATCCAAACAACAACAATTCCCAGCCTACTCTTCCTCACAAACCAAGCTTGGAGGACAACTTGAACGCATTCATCCAAGTTAGTCGGGAAAATCAAATGAAGAGTACTCAGAGATTGGACTCGTTGGAGGCTTCAATGAAAAGGGTTGAAGGCCAAGTAGGTCAATTGGCAGAACACCTCCAACGTCAAGAAAAAGGAAAACTACCGAGCCAACCTGAGCAAGCGAAGGCGGTCACGGTCCTTCGCAGTGGTAAGATCGTAACTAAAAATTTACCTGAAATATCTGATGATCTACCTTTTAATGCAGGAAACATGGAAAAAGGCAATGAAATACCTAAGGAGAATGATACACCCAAGGCTAGGGAAGGTGAACCTTCAAAGGAATCAAACGGAGAGTCATCTACCACTCCCCAATTGCACAAATCATCCGAGCCTTACCGACCTCCGGTACCTTTTCCACACCGTCTCAAGGACGATAAACAGGATAAGCAATTTTCTGATCTTTTTAACATGCTTTCTAAAGTTCAAATAAATCTGCCCTTATTAGATGTTATTAGAAATGTGCCTTCCTATGCAAAGTTTTTCAAAGATCTAAATACTAGGAAGAGAAAGTATGGTTTAAATGAAAGGATAGTTGTTTCTGAAATTTCTAGTTCAATTCTTCAACAACGTTTACCACCTAAACTTAAGGATCCCGGGAGTTTTAACATTAACATTACTTTAGGGAATAAGAAAGTGGTACGAGCCATGCTAGATTTAGGTGCAAGCATAAACTTAATGCCATATTCGATTTATATGCAACTAGGTCTAGGGGAATTGAAACATACTACCATGTCCCTACAATTAGCTGATAGATCTGTGAAATATCCTAAGGGAATGGTAGAGGACTTGCTTGTACAGGTTGATAAACTGATTATACCTGTCGATTTTGTTGTGTTGGATATGCAGGAGAATCCATCTATGGACAAAGAACACACCATTCTTCTTGGTAGGCCATTTATGGCCACTACTAAGACAATTATAGATGTCCATAGTGGAAGTCTAACTATGACAGTTTTGGGGGAAACTGTCAATTTTAGAGTATTTGATTCCTCCCCTTTACCTTCTATATCCTCAATTGATGAATGTTCTTCTATTGACCATATTGATAATCTTGTTTATGATGCCTTTTTGCAGGATGAAGTTAAGGACGGACTTGAATATGCTTTAACAGTTGATAGGATAGAGAAGGAATTGGATGATGAAACTAAGGGTTACTTAGAGCTGTTAGATAATGCTGAATCATTAGAAGAACCAAGTACACCCTTAGAGTTACCCAAAACCCCATCTAGGGAAGACACTGCTCCACCTAAGCTTGAGTTGAAAGATTTGCCAAAACATCTTAAGTATGTATTTTTGGGTGAGGGGGACACTTATCCGGTCATAATTTCATCTACCTTGACCCGAACCCAAGAACGAGCACTAGTGAATATACTTAGGAAACATAAGAAAGCCATAGGATGGACCATTGATGATATTAGAGGTATTAGTCCCACCATGTGTATGCATAAGATAAATCTTGAGGACAATACCAAACCTGTGAGAGAAGCCCAAAGGAGACTTAACCCTATTATGCAAGAGGTAGTGAAAACGGAAATTTTAAAACTCTTAGCAGTTGGGGTGATCTATCCTATTGCGGATAGCAAATGGGTCAGCCCGGTACATGTGGTACCGAAGAAATCTGGGATCACTGTGGTAAAGAACGATAAAAATGAGTTAGTGCCCACGAGATTGATCACGTGATGGAGAATGTGCATTGATTTTCGTAAATTAAATTTATACACAAAGAAAGATCATTTTCCTCTTCCTTTTATTGATCAAATGCTTGAACGTTTAGCAGGGCATGATTTTTACTGTTTTCTTGATGGTCTTTCAGGTTATTACCAGGTGCCCATCGCTCCGGAAGATCAGGAGAAGACCACATTCACGTGTCCATTCGGGACATTTGCCTTCAGGAGGATGCCATTCGGTCTTTGCAATGCCCCCGTGATGAGTGCTCGAAAAGCACTAATATTTCGTGATTAATTATGCTTGATTGATTGATATATAGATTTATTATGACTATTATTTCGATTATCTTCATAAATCTATCCATTCGGAGTCACGGGTATATTTTAGTGCATTTTAGGTGTTTTTAGCGTCAAATGATTCAAATGATGAAAACACGCGAAGACGGAACACCTACGGCGCTCGGATCACGAGTTACGGACTAATCAAGACGAATATGTAAGCCTTACATATAGTGCCATCACATATGTAAGGGGGGACGTGAAAAGAAGGAAAGCATTGCGCGCCGCGGCGAGAGAATTGCATGCCGCGGCGTGAGGCTCTCGGGTTTGATCCTGAAAACATAGAAGCATTGCGCGCCGCGGCAAGGGAATTGCATGCCGCGGCGGGGAGCTCTCGGGTTTTTGCATATTTTTCAGAATTTGTGTTGCGCCGCGGCGGGGAAAATGCATGCCGCGGCGCGCCTATTCCTATGGCACATAAGATTCGTGTAAACCCTTACATCTATAAATACCCCCTTAGAGTCCCCCTTACATACAACTCGAAATAACTTGACCAATTCATACACAACTCTTCCTCTTCTCAATTTTGCGACCCAAACACGACATTCAATCAGTTTTGAGAGCGTTGCCACACTATAACGAAGCGAGAGACAATATTCTAAGGATTCAAGGAAGCTAACGACAATCGAAGATAAAGCTTACGGAGAAGTACGTCAACCAATCCATAAGCGGTATTTAGATTTAGGTTTTCCTTGTTGTTATAGAATTAATTCATCTTCTTTATTTGTTAAAGTGTATGATCATATTTTATTTGTCTATGAATAATAATATGAACATGTCTGGCTAATCTAATTATGGATGTTTAGTTTGTGTTGCCATGTTTGCTAGAATTGTGTATGGTGTATCTTTTTGACTTATGAATAAAATACTTTTTGATTAAAAGCATGTTTAAATGTTTGATTATGAATAATCATGGGCCCATTTGATGTTCGTAGTTAGATTGAAAAACTTAAGAATTTAGTTAGAGGAACGTCACCTTAACTCTATTCCGAAAAACTTAATCAAAGATTCAAGTTAGTGACTTAGTCATAGCATTAATTTGATTGGCATGTTTTCCTTGCGCATAATTTGATTGCTATTTAATTTACCCCCGCCAAAGGCAGTTAATTAGTTAATCAACAAAGAGACCTACCCCCGCCAAAAGGAGTTTCGTAATTAGAAGGAAAGCCGGTAGTTTTGTTCTTATAGGACGTTAATGTTATATCACCATACCTTTTCGATGCAAGCATGGCCAACCAAGCTAAACGTCCATACATCCTCTATTGATATTTGATTTAATTGAATTGATTGTTTGATTGCGATATTGTTTTAGTTTAATTGTCGTATGATTGTTCTCGTTACCGAAATCAACCAACCTTTTTACAGTTTTATTAGCGTTAGGATTCTAGCTACTTAGAGTTTTAGTTTCACTAGAACTCTATTTAATTAGAGCTTTGTTTTCATTAGAACTCTATTTAGATTTAAAAGTTAGTTATTTAGAACCATTGCAATTCCTTGAGAGACCGACCTTGGAAGTTGCTTATCATTTTATTACGAGTGATTCGTACACTTGCGAGTACACATTTTAACACATCACCCCGCCACATTCCAACGATGCATGATTTCAATATTCTCGGATATGGTGGAGAAATGCATAGAGGTATTTATGGATGATTTTTCAGTTTTTGGAAATTCATTTGATGATTGCCTGAATAACTTGACTCGCGTGCTTGAACGTTGTATTGATTGTAACTTGACCCTTAGTTGGGAAAAGAGTCATTTTATGGTTCAGCATGGCATTGTATTAGGACATGTTATTTCACGTAGAGGCATTGAGGTGGATAGGGCAAAAATTGATCTAATAGCCAAACTTCCACCTCCCATTAATGTTAAGGGAATTAGGAGTTTTCTTGGCCATGCGGGTTTTTATAGGAGATTTATTAAGGATTTTTCCAAGATAAGTCGTCCCCTATGCAACCTGTTAGCTAAAGATGTTTCTTTTGTTTTTGATGATGATTGCTTGACTGCTTTTAATGTTTTGAAAGAAAAATTAACTTCTGCACCCATTATCATGGCACCTGATTGGTCACTCCCCTTTGAGATTATGTGTGATGCGTCTGATTTTGCCATAGGGGCTGTCTTAGGTCAACGAGCAGATAAGCGTTTGCATGTAATTTACTATGCTAGTAAAACTCTAAATGACGCTCAACTTAACTACTCAACCACCGAAAAAGAGTTTTTGGCTATTGTGTTTTCTCTTGATAAGTTTAGATCTTATTTAGTAGGGTCTAAAGTAATTGTGCATTCGGACCATGCTGCTTTGCGTTATTTGTTAAGTAAACCGAATGCCAAGCCTAGACTAATTCGGTGGGTTTTGTTGTTACAAGAATTCGACTTAAAAATCAAGGATAAAAAGGGAACGAAAAATGTGGTAGCTGATCATTTATCTAGGTTGATTTCTGACTTTGACACTACTGAGAGTGACAAAGATATTGCTATTTTTGAGACTTTTCCTGATGAGCAGTTATTTTCTGTGGGTCCAAACCCTTGGTACGCTGATATTGTAAATTTTCTTGCTAGCGGTTTGTTGAGGCCTAACATTTCTTTTCAGGAAAAGAAAAGATTTTTTCATGTGTGCAGGCAATACTTCTGGGATGATCTATATCTATTCAAGATTTGTCAAGACCAAGTCATCCGGAAGTGTGTGCCGGAAGAGGAGCATGCAAGTATCTTAACTTTCTGTCATGACCTTCACTGTGGAGGACATTTTGGGGGTAAGAAAACTGCTATTAAGGTACTTCAATCTGGTTTTTATTGGCCTACACTGTTTAAAGATGCCTATAATTTTTGCATGCGCTGTGATAGATGTCAGAGAACTGGTAATTTAAGTAGACGTAATGAAATGCCTCTGACATATAATCTTGTTGTTGAGTTGTTTGATGTGTGGGGAATTGACTTTATGGGTCATTTTCTCCCTTCTTCTGGTTTTGAGTATATCTTAGTTGCTGTTGATTATGTGTCCAAGTGGGTAGAGGCTATACCCACTAAGTCTAATGATGCTAACTGTGTTGTGAAGTTCTTGAAGGAAACAATATTTAGCAGGTTTGGCACACCAAGGGCAATAATCAGTGATGGAGGGAGTCACTTCTGCAACAAACTTTTTGATGCATTGTTGAAAAAGTACAACATCACACATAAAGTGGCTACTCCATACCACCCACAGACATCGGGACAAGTTGAAGTGAGTAACCGGCAAATTAAGGGTATTTTGGAACGTACGGTGCGACCTTCAAGGAAGGATTGGGCTTCGAAGCTCAATGACGCATTATGGGCTTACCGTACGGCATACAAGACACCTATTGGGATGAGCCCATACCGGTTAATTTATGGCAAAGCATGCCATTTGCCCGTTGAGCTTGAGCACAAGGCCTATTGGGCAATCAAGCAGCTGAACATGGATTGTCAACAAGCGGGTGAAAACCGTTTACTTCAACTTGATGAGCTTGAAGAGATTCGGAATGAAGCATATGAGAATGCTAAGATTTACAAAGAACGCACAAAGCGCAATCATGACAAAGGGATCGTTGGTAAGTCTCTCTATCCTGGAATGCAAGTACTTTTATTTAACTCTCGTCTTAAACTTTTTCCAGGAAAGCTTCGATCAAGATGGAGTGGACCATACAAGATTGTGGAAATCTTTCCACATGGAGCTGTTGAGCTAATCAATCCCAACACACAAGCAACTTTCAAGGTGAACGGACATCGTGTAAAGCCTTACTTGGAAGGAGTCGTTCCCCGTAGAGATGTGGAGTGCATTGAACTGCATGCACCTTAGCTATGCGCATCGTCTTGCTAAGACGTTAAACTAGGCGCTTGGTGGGAGGCAACCCACCGTTTTAGGTATTCTCTATTGTTTCTTTTAATTTACTTCAGTTTAGTTTCGTTTTTGTTTGCCCTCTCGACAATCTTTTCTGAACATGTGTGTAGTTGAAAACCTTGAGGATAATGTTTAGTTTAGGTTTGGGGGTGCATTTTGCATTTTTGATTGGTAACAACACTTTCATGCTTTGGTCAATTTTTGATGAATAACTTGTCTTTATGCATTGTTTATCGGATCTTTAAAATGTTTGAGGTTTGTTGTAAGGATCGGTTTTAATTTGCAATCTGTGTTTCATGCTTTTGATGTTGAAACTGAGATGAACCCAAATCTTGTGTTTAGGAATTGAATAGTGGAGACTACCTTGTGAGAATATTTTTGAGCCCTTAACGTTTTATTCGGAGAGATAAATATTCTTCTACTCTTTTAAACACCTTTCATATCATTTCAAATTGTTAGATGATCTCTATAGGTTTTTGCATTGAGTGTTAGGATTTTAAACATGTAATGAGGGATCATGTGCTTAATTGAATTGTTTAGATTAAATGACTTAAGTAAAGTTTGAAGTGTTTGCCTATTTCATTCGTGCTTGACTTTAAAAAAAAATAAAAGGGAATTCCTATATCAAACACAAAAAGAGCTAAAAAGTAACCATTCACAAATTACATATGTATGTGGGTCTTAAAAAAAAAAAAAAAAAAAGAAGAGATAATAAGTTTATTATGACCCTAAGTTCTTCAAGTATGAATGGTTAATACAAAAAAAAAAGAGAGAGAGAAATAGGAAATAAGTTCCCTTAAAGTCAAAACATTTTCATTCTATGGCACACTTGAAGTTTTTGCTTGAGAATTTTAATTGAAGCATGAGATTAGTAATGTGATTCCTTCATAAATCCTATCATTTGATTCCTTTCATGAGATCAATGTTATGCACTTTTGAGCCTTTCTTGTTTAATCATATGCGAACCTATTAGCTCGTTTCTTTACATAATTTCTATTCGCATATACATTGTTGAGTGCTTGAACCCATAGGATCGGTGTGATTTAGAGAGTAATTATTGTGAGGATTAGAGTTGAAACAAATTCATATTCTTAACACTAGGTTTGGGGGAGTCAATGTTGATACGCTTTTAGTATTGGGATTTAGATTCGTGAAGCGAAATTGATCTAAATGGTGAACCTTGATGAGTTAGATTGTCGGATAACTTGGTGCATAAATATTTTGCTATGAATTGGAAAGAAACTAAAGCATGACAAGTTTTGTTAACTTCAATTTTAGTTTTGTTATTGTGTCTTTTCAATTTTAGTTTTGCTTGAGGACTAGCAAAATGTAGGTTTGGGGGTATTTGATGAACACTATTTTGATCTACTATTTGTTATGTTTTTGAGTGTTTATTTTACAATTAATCTCGTTATAATCTTGTTTTGGAGGGTATTATATTGTTTTGCAGGTCAAAGTGGGTTTGGAAAGAAATGTAGAAAAGAGAGCAAAAATGAAGTAAAAATGTCTAAATATGTAAGCCTTACATTAGGTGCCATTCATTCTGTAAGCCTTACATCGATAACCAACAGAGTATGTACAACGTATGTACATAAATGTACATACCATGTACAGTGTTACATGCAAGGCGCGCCGCTGCGAAGGAATTGTGTGCCGCGGCGAGAGGCTCTCGGGTTGAAACATGAAAATCATGAAAACATTGTGCGCCGCGGCGAGGAAAAGTTATGCCGCGGCGAGGAGGTTTCTGCTTTGGACCCAAATCATGAACACATTGCGCGCCGCGGCGAGAAAAAGTTATGCCGCGGCGGGGAGGTTTCTGTTTTTATTTGTAAATCAGTATCACATGCTGCGCCGCGGCATGAAAAAAGGCGCGCCGCGGCGCGCGCGCGCGGACTGGACTTCTCCTGAGGCACGAGACTTACAGAAAAAATTGAAAAATCCTTACATAAAAAAAGAAGACCTAATTAAAAGGAGATCTATCTCTTTTTCCCGCTAGCCTCCATCTACCAGACCTCTCCAGCCTCCAAACTCTCATCAGCCTCCACCAACTCTGGATGAACAGTGACGAAGTTAGGGTTCTTCTTACAATTTTGGGAGAGAAGTTTCTTCATCAAGGGTATTCCATTGGAGCTTCATCAAGAGACTTGAGATAGGTGATCATCCAACATCAAGGTTCTTTTTGCTAGAGTGAAAGTGGGTAGATTCTTGTTTGCAATCTTTCTTTTCCTCATTAAAATTCTTTTGATGATAATTGTAATGAGAAATCTGGATTTGAGTTTGATTATGAGTAGCTAAATCATTTTGTGTGGGATTTTAGTAATGTGACTTTGAATGGATAATATTTATGTGGTTTGATTATTATTTTAGTGTTTTGTTTCATGCTCATTGTTCTTGACATCTTTATTCATTAATTATTTTTGGCCAATTTAGTTTATGAATGTTTGAGACTATTTTAGGGTTGAACTTTAGAAACGCAATCTGAGTTTAATTGGGCATTCTTGAGCATGAACTTAAATTGAGTGCATTGACTTGTCTTAATTTAAGTGATTGAATTACCTTTTCTAAAATTAATGCTAATTAATTAATTAACGGTCCGGATCAAAGAAGTTAATTAGTTAATTAAGGGAAAATCACCATTGATTTGGGATTTTCTAGGATTAGTGAAAAGAATCAACAAAGTTCACTTTATATGCTTAATTGAAGAGACCACGTAAACCAATTTATCCATACTTAGGTCACTAACTAATTTTCCACACTAGTTCATCATAAAGTTTTCGACATCGTTCTTTACTCGTCTTTTACTTAATTTAATTATTTACACCTTTAGCAACTGTTTTCCAAACCAATCTTTAATTAGCGTGTTTAGGATTTCTTTTACCGTTACGTTTTAGATCACATTTAACTCTTTTAAAAACCAACGCAATTCCTTTGAGAGACGACTTTGGGAGTATACTTGTCGCTTATTATAAGTGACTCGTGCACTTGCGAGCTTTTACAAATACAAAATTTGGTTAACAAGTTTTTGTGCATCAACTAGCCTGATAACACGAATTCCTTTTTTTTTTTTTTCTGATCTAATAAATGTAAATAAGAAAGCCCTAACATTCCAAATCGCGTCCTCTTTTTCAATTTTCCTCTCGCCGTTCGTGTCTCTCACGAGTCTACCGTTAGCCGTCTGTCACCAGTCCGTTAGCCCATCAGCTGTCTGTCGTCAACCCCTTTAGCCCGTCAGCTGTCTATCGTTAACCCGTGCCGTCTCCATTAACTATTTTTTTCCACCAGGCACGTCGCACCAGCACAAATATTTTTGATCAACTGTCTCTCTGATATTGATCACTAGGTTAGTCATCATCCGAGTGTTTATCATCATCCTGTACACAAGTAACAAAACCCATATTACAGATATTAATGTGCCTTTAATGACAAAGTGCTTTGGTTGTATATCATCATCAGGGCTAGTTATATAAATATGAAATGCTGAAGGTTAGGAACTAATAGCTCGTTTAAAAAAAAAAAAAAAAGGAGATGAAAAAGAAGTTAGACGGTAGAAGTTAAAGTTACAAAGAAAAAGAAAGCAACCATTGGTCCTTTTGTATCAGTAGGTGATCTTTAATTGGGCACATGTTACCGACTTTCCTATAAGTGATTCCTTAAAAAGAAAAATCTGGATCATGGTTTTGTCAATACAAAGCACCTAATATTTAAACTACACATCACTTGATACACTTATACACCTTTAGCAATTTATATATAAATACCACATGCTACATTTAGGACATTGTGTTCACATATTCTAACATATACATTTTAAATTTTAATGGCAATCAATTAAAGCTTGAACATCTTGACCAAAAGGAATTGTATATTTTTGATAGTTTTTTATCTCTAAATCAAATTTTATTATTTGTTTTAAATAATTCTTCAATTAATATTTATATTTAATTGTGCATACTTTTGGATTTGTATGAAACTATTTTAATAATATATGTGAGATGAATAGGAGAGCTATTCATTTTTGGATATGGTATCATTTTAATAAAACATTCAATACAAATATGCCAAAAACAAAATATTCAATTAAATTCTTAACCTGTATTAGTGTATTTGTTTGGTCTTCAAACAATCCACTAGTTTCTAAGTAAACTACTAAAAGACAAAATGGTTAAAAGTCCCAGCCAAAAAATTAAAAAGACCAAGTTTTCTATTATATGCAAAATTATGATTGGCTTTTTATGGGTTTAAAGACATATTCTTCTAATTCTTTCACTTCCTTAATAATGCTAATTTTTCATGATTTTAGAATGGGGAAAAAAATCAAGAGATATCATTCAGTACTTCGTTTTGCATTTGTGGAGTTCTCTGCTATCCTTTATCAATCCTACATTCCTACCTGGGGTTTGAACAATTCTTGTGTTTCTCTTTTTTTCGATGCTTCTGCTTCTTTCTATTCATTCTTCTTGTTGTCTTTACTTTAAATTTGTTTTTTTATCTTTGATTATTAACTTACAACACATTGTTCTATTTCATTCAAAGAATTAATATGGAGGTAGACAGAGATGAAAGAGCTAATATAGTGAAAAATACAGTAGAAGAAGATGAAACAACCACTAGTGTTCTTCCAGATTCAAAAAGGCAAAAGGCGATGTCAAAAAGATCATGGATATGGGCACACCATGAGACCTTTCATTTGGATTCCGATAAAATTTCACGGGAGAAGTGCAAGTATTGTGGTCAAATTTATCAAAATATGTTTGAGAATGAAATAGGTATTTTCACTCGCCATTATAAAAAGTGTGCTATGAGAAATACACGAGAAGTGGGTTAGATGATTATTGAAAATCTAAGAATATGGTTTCATGTCTTTTTGAATATTTAATCCTTAAAAGTTTAGGGAGTTATTAGTTGAAGCTATTATTTTACATGACTTGCCTTTTCAATTTGTGGAATATGAGGGTATTAGAGAAGTTCTTAATTATTTACGTCCAAGAATTCACATAATCTCTAGAAATACTATGAAAGCTAATACTTTTATGATTTATGAGAGAGAGAAGTTAATAACCAAAATAATGGTAGCTACATGTCCTGGTAGAATCAGTCTCATTTTTGATTGTTGGTCTTCAATTATAACTGATGGATATATATTTCTAACTTATCATTTTATTGACAATGATTGGATCTTACACAAAAGAATTTTGAATTTCTCATTCATGCCTCCCCCACATAATGGTGAAACACTCAGTGAAAAAATCTATGATATGTGTTGTGATTGGAGCATTGAAAAGAATTTGTTTGGATTGACATTGGACAATGCTTCATCAAATGATACTTGTATAGATAAGTTAATTACCCGATTGAATGAAAATAATGTACTTGTGGCTAATGGTAAATTTTTCCATCTTTGTTGTTGTGCACATATTAATAATTTGGTAGTGTAAGATGGATTGACAGATATCGATTCTACAGTTGGAAAAACTTGAGATAGCATTAAGTTTATGAAAGGATCAAATGCAAGAAAGCAAAAATGGATAAGTTGTGTTCTAATGGACTCTGGTTGCAAGACTAAAAAAGGTTTGAGACAAGATGTTCCTACCAGGTGGAATTCTACCTACCACATGCTTAAAAGTGTTTTATGTTATTGTAAAGCATTTGAGCACTTGGCATTTGTTGAACAAAGTTATAAGCATTGTCCTACAAATGATGAATGGGAAAAAGTTAACAATATTTAAAGGTAGTTCTATTTCTAATCAAGTTTCATATGATAAAAGTGTATGTATGGATACTTTAACTAATCACAACAACGATTTTCCTACTATGAAATAAAAATCTGCTTTATTTAAGATAAAATACTTAATTAAACTTTTGAGATTTAGATTATGTAATAATTTTAATTTTTTTTATTATGGTTGTAGAATTTTAGTCCATTTGATGGGAATTCTGTTCCACCAAAGAGTCAATTGGAATTATATTTAGAAGAGCCAAGACTAAATTTGGATCAAAATTCCAACCTTGATGTTCTTGCACATTGGAAGTCATACCAATATAAATATCTTGATGTTACCGCAATGGCACGTGATATCCTAAGTGTTCATGTTACTACGGTTGCTTCAGAAGCTGCTTTTAGTGTTGGTGGAAGAGTTTTGGATCAATACCGTACCCAACTTTTGTCTAGTACGGTTAAGATAATTGTTTGCACTAGAGATTGGTTATTTGCTGAAAAATGTTGTTTTTTTAGTAAAAAAAAATTTTCTTATTATGATTTGTATAGTAATAACGAATATATTTAACAATATTTATTTGTGTTTAAAATAAATTATGTGAGGAGTTTGTTGAAGATATTGCAAGTGAGCTAACCAGTAAAGCTGGTACTCAAAACTTTACTAGCATGGTTGTGCTTAGGGATCAAGATACTAACTAAAGGTATTAGAGTATAAATTTAAATTCTTATAAATTCTTTTTGTGTATCATATTTTTTTTTCATTACTAGCTAGTTAATATATCGAAATGTTTGAACTCTAGTTACACTCGAGTTCAGTTGGAAAGAGTAATGTTCAAAGATAGTTTAATTTCTTATTTACCTTTAATTATCTTCACTGATTTGTGCCAGTTTATGGATTGTTGGCATCATTCTCATGCATGTTTTCAGAAGTTATTTTAATTTTTGTAATTATTGATTGTCATTAGTCCCGTCACTCCACCCCCTTTTACTTGTTACATTTGTTCATAATTGACCTCTACTTATTTTTACTACACTTCTATAGGATATGAAGTTGTATGGTATATTAAAACCTGGTGTTATATAATATTCTTATTTGTGTATTGCAAATGACTAACGATCAATATCTAGGTTTCTTTGCCAATTTTCAGCATGCATTTGCTTAGGTCATTGGAATATCACTCTATTTCTTGTATGTAACTACTTTACAGTATAATTAAAGGTTTGAGCATAAAAAGGTAGTGGCTTATTTTGTAGCACAATGTGAGCACTTGAAATATTGATGTGATTTTTTTTTGGAAAAATGCTTAATGATTTTGAAGATATTAATACAATTGTAAAATAATTTTGGCATTGTTTTAAATATTTTGCATTATCATGTTTAATGTGAAAGTGTGTCTCTTTTATAAACTTTATGACAGATAGTGGCTGTGCATGATGCACCTATGTTTTGTGTATTATAGTAATTCTTGTGATTTTTTTATTAATTCAATTCTTACAGGTATTGAGCTATGATTATCTAGAGTTAAAAGTGAACGAGTTTGCATGAAAAATAGGATGGTATGAAAAGTTCTATTAATTTAAAAAAAAAACATGTAATTAATAATTCGAGCTAGTTTGGGCCAGCTTAATTGTGTTTAGTTTGAGTTCCGGCCAACAAATGTTAACTCGAATTAAATATGAATTGAGCTAGGGTTGAACCAATATGGACTAAGCTAATTTAGGCTGGCTTGAACTAGCCCAGTTCGCACGAATTGCCACCCCTACCAGAAAGATTACTAGTGGTAGTAGCTAAAAATAAAAATAATTTCCTAATTATGTAGTAGTAGAGTGAATCAGTTACAACTCCAATTAGTGGAGAGGTCTTATAGGTAAAACAATGATTTTATTTTTTAAAATTGAAAGAGTCCTAACTCGACGTACTATCAAGTCTAAGTGATACAAATATTTAAAAACTCGTCCTGCTTGTATGGACAAAGGAAATAATAAAGAAAGGCAGACATCATACAATAAGGTAAAGCAATAAATGCTTTTCATTCTTAGTATAGTCTATATATATTGGCACATATATCAAGAATACTACAATTGTACTAACTCATGCAACAAAATAAGCAAACACCGTAATGTAACGTGGTAAACTCACTTAGGCTCTAATCCTAAGTCGTAACATCTACAAGTTGCTTAAAATAATCACTCAACAACCAAAATTACTAAAAGAAAATAAATAGTTATACAAACTTGATAAGGTAAATACTAGTACCTTTATCAATTGGGACCACTTATCCTAACTGTCAGGCTGCTATCACCAGCTGTCACCATAGCTACTTTAATCTATACTAAATCTGGCTTATCTTCAAAGCCATATCACCATGCAATGTAATATTAATATCTGTAATCAGTATGCATGAACAATATATATACCAACTGTCACTGAAAAAATCAATCTCTTCCAAATGTCACCATGGTGAAACAAAATTTCAACACCTTTAATCTTGAATCTTTCTCTTAATTTACCTCACTTTCCAAATTGCTGTCTCTTTCTCTAAATGTTTAGGTTAGTGATCGAATGTAGTGAATTACTTTTCCTTAGCTACAAGGAGTTATATTTATAGGCTAAAAATTGTAGGTTATAAATAATTGTAACTCAAGTAGGAAGTATTGTCCAAATAGGAAACTGAATCAAATAGGATGTTGAAAATTTGGCACTTTTTCATGCATATGTCAATGTGCATTATGGCTCGAAATTGTTTGTGCTGCAACATAGATAAATGCGCTCTACGGCACATAATGCTTGAGATTCTTGGTAAAGTATGCGCACTGCGACCTGAAATGTTGTGCGCCATGGTGTTAAGCTCTCAAGTTTTCTATGGTGTCCAAGTGCGCTGCATCATAAAATAGTCTCTGCTACAATACAATGCTTATTGCTAATTGTGTCCCTTTTTGTTCATTTTTGTCATATTTGCTTCCATTTCACCTACATTGACACAATGAAGCATAATTTAAGTAATTTTAATCATTTTAAGCCCAAAATAAAACAAATAGCAAGCTTAAAAGTGACTAAATAACTCTACTTTCGTAGAGTTATCAACTACTTGAGAGTTCTTTGTTTTAAAAATTCTTCAATGACTTGTCGAGCTATCATACATATGACTATGAGGGCTTTTAAAAAGTTTTTTCCTTTATTCACTATGTCATCAGTGCATAATGCACCCAGAAATATAATGCTTAAACGAACCATAGTAGATACATCTTGGGAAGTTAAAATGAGAAGAGCGAAAGGAGATTTCCTAATACTATTTGGAACATATTTTGGACACTGATTGGCAAAGTGGACAATAGTACCATAAGTATAACAAGAACGAACAGAAGAGTGAGAGAAATTGGGTCTTTGTCTCGAAGAAGTAACACGAGGAGGAGAGGGAGAGGTAGAAGTGTCAACAATGAGTCTCGCATAGGGATGAAAACTCAATCTCTTACAATAAGTTATAATATGCCCACTCTCACCGCAGTGGTGACAAGAAAGGATGAAGCATGTAAATAGTGGTAATAGATCGTCACTATATGAAAGGGAGAAGAAGAATGAGGAGGTGAGATGTTCATCTTGCTAGAAGAGACTAGCTAGAACAACACCTACAACTTACTTTTTACAACAAATTTACCTTTATCTTTGGTAGCAATAATCTTCTGAAGTGGATCTTCTGCATCATATCTGATGAAGAGAGGAGCATTTGTGGAAGCAGTACGAATAAAAGTTACAGACTTTATAAAGTGAGAAGAAGAAGCAAAAGCTGTAGTACAAAGAAAGGGAGCTGCACAACAATCATCAGTAAAACCCAGACCCCATCTGTTATCGAGAGCCTTAATGCCAACAAAAATCTCATCCAGTTTCTAGGTACCTATAAGAAGTTTCTTAACAATGGTTCTAGAGTCTTCAAACTCCTTCTCAAGGTTAGATTGCTTTGCATTCAAAGCAATGAACATGTCATTTTTTTTCCTTAATTGATGCCTCAAGTAATCCAGCATAATTGCCCAGGTTTTTTTATTTTATCTTAAAAAGCTAGCAACTTCATCCTTTTTAGATAAAGTATGAGCAAAGTATGCCTTTTCACTTTCCATAATTTTAACATTCTTTCGTAGAAGTGAGATTTTCTCAATTTTTTCTTCTAAGAAATCTAGACTAACTATCCGTTGATTCTCTAAACTTTATAGTTTCTTCAAG
Organism: Elaeagnus macrophylla; assembly: GCA_029378325.1. Classification (NCBI taxonomy): domain Eukaryota; kingdom Viridiplantae; phylum Streptophyta; class Magnoliopsida; order Rosales; family Elaeagnaceae; genus Elaeagnus; species Elaeagnus macrophylla. Next base: position 108,582,309 of record CM055640.1, on the reverse strand, counting down.
GTTTTCTCTAGAACCTTTATTCTTAATTTGTTTAATTTAGCCTCAACAATCATGTCGTTAAATCTTTTCTTTATAATCTCACATTTCTTAGTGAGATTTCCTTTGTCTTGATTGTAAATAGAATGCTTTTTTTCAAATTTAATTTTAAAAGAACTCAGCTCTTTTTCTTTAACCTCAAGGCTATCCAAAGCCTTCTTTCAAGCTTTCTCAGTCTTAATTTGCTTATGCGTAATTCGCTGTAAGTGTCTAAGAGCTCTTCATATTCGTTCACATCGAGGAATTTGGAAGATTCAAATATCGTCATGAGAGGATCATCTTTAGTCGTCATAAAGGTTATAAAGTTACTTTCATTATCTTTCGAACTATGACTACTATCCAAAATAGTAACATCTGTCGTCATGACATTTTTGCCACATTCTTGTCCCTTTAATCGACACTGAACAACAATGTGTCTGAGTTTTTCACACTTATAACACTTGACCTATCTAACATGTCTTCTAGACTTAGGTCTCTCATCTTATTTAGATTCTTCTACTCTAGCTCTGAAATCTCTTCTATTGGAGCTTTCTCTTTTTAACTTACAAGGAGTGTTCCTCTTGCTCTTAAGCAATTTCTTAAACTGCTTCGTTGACAAAGCAAATTCTTCTTCATCCAAACTGGATGAGTCATCACTATCAACATAAACTTTCCTTTTTTGAGTCTTGGTGGTCTTTAGCACAATACTTTTACCTTTATCAATAGAAGATGTTCTTTTAGGAAGGAGATGATGTATCTTAAAAGCTTGTAAATCACAAACAATTTCATGAACTTTCAAGGGTTCTCCTTTAAAAATGTTTCAATTGCAATAAATTTTTTCCTAGCAAAGAATCTTCTCAACTTGAAGTTCTTCATCAATTAGACGGCTCATGTTATACGAAAAGACCGTAGTTCTAACATCAATTAATGATGTTAGAAAAGCGATCGTAGTTTATAATCCCTTTTAAGTCTCATCAACTTGGACTTCTTAACCGCAGAGATACCCTCATGCATAATCTCCAAAATATCCCATGATTCCTTAGAAGTAGTGAAGGTAGAAATTTGTCTGTATTTTTCAGGATTGACAGCTCTAGTGAGTGCATACAATTCTTTATTGTTCCAGTCGCACTCACGACTTTCTTCTTTTGTCCATTTGATCATGAGATTAGTAACAAATGTCATTTTCAAGAGTTTTAGTAAGAGGTGTTTAACCATTCTTTACCTGATACCAGACATGATCTCCTATTGACCAGAAGAAAGCACGCATCCAAGACTTCCAATAAGCATGGTTATGCCCATTAAGCAAGGAAAGTCTACATGCGTTCCCTCCTTTACCGAAGTCCATCCTAGTAAACAATGAGTGTGTGTATAACATATGAGAAATAAATTAACACTAGAGTGATTAAGCCCAACAAGGGTGTATCATCTCTTATACCAATTGAGAAAGTCCAAACTTGGTGTACAATTAAGTCTAGGTGATATGGATATCTAAAGACTCGCTTTTCTAGTACGGACAACAAAAATAATAAATAGATAGTAAATAATTGCGGTTATGAAATAATGAAAGAAAGAAAGAAAGATATCAAACAATAAGGTACAGTAAATGTTTTTCAATCTCAGTATAACCTATATATGTTGGAACATATATTGATGCTAGTACGATTATTCTAAATCATACAACAGAGTAAGAAAACACCGCAATGTAATGTGGTAAACCTACTTAGGCTCCAATCCTAAGGTGACTTTTGGTTCCTTAAATGTAAAAGTAATAGAAATAATAATTGTAATGAAATTGAATGTATATGAAACAATATTATTATTACAATGTTTGTTTAAACAGTGTAATCAAAATAAATAAAAATATTAAAATAAAGATTATAAAATTTTAAATGAAGTAAAATTAAAAAATAAATTTTTTTATTACTAAAAGAGATAGAATGAGCAAAAAAAATATAAATAATTATACAAATTGTGAGAAAAATAGAGATGGTTGAAGGCGTAATGAAGATTAATGCTATTGTTGTAATCTCTTTACATTCCATTATAAAATACAATCAAACTAAACACAGTAATATCTTGAATGATTTTCATTATGATTAAGATTACTGTCAACCAAACATGCTATAAGTGGTAATATTCACAGGTTGTTTAAGACAACCACTCAACAGCCAATTTTACTAAAAGAAAATAAACAGTTATACATAATTAATAAGGTAAAGACCAATAACTATATCAATCAGAATCACTTGTCTTAACTGCTTAGGCTACTATCATTAGTTATCACCAAAGTTACTTTGATCCACACTAAATCTAACTCATCTCCAGAGTCATATCACCATGCAATATGATACTAGTACATGTAATCAATATGTGTGAACAATATATATATTTCACCCATAAAATAATTTTAGGGAAAAACTCCACCTCATAATAATAATACAAAAATACACTTGATGTATTATTATTACTATAACTTTGTTTGATAAAAAAATTTAACAAACTCTACTACCACCTCATAGCTCAATACAGAAAAATATTTAATATATTGAGATTGCAGAAACTCATTTTTTAAATATGTTTAACGTCAAAAATATTCAACTAATATTTTTATCACATCTAAATCACTAATATGGAACAAAACTCAACGTATTAGATATATGATAAATATAAAATATTTTTCAAGAGTTCAAGAAAATATTTTTCACAAAGTTAGATTTTATTCAATACAAAAATGAGCTCATAAAAAAAGTAAAAAGAAGTATAAAATGTGTAATTAATAAAAAGAGGGAATATTTATAGCTAATTTTCAAATGTAAGTAAAAACACCTTAATCATGCATGCTACATGCTACATGCTTCTAACCACTTCATGATGTGTCTAACATGCAAACATATAAAATGTTAAAATCTACATGAGTGTAATACTAATTACAAACAAAATACTCTAAAAAAAAACAGACAAAAATACTAAGTAAAATAAACAGACTCTGTATTTTACATAAAAAAAAATTCCAATAAATACTCAAATTAAGTTACAAAACTTACAATATATATATATATATATATATATATATATCACTTTTGTTTATTTTTACTTTCTTATATACTAGTCTCTTACTCGTACTTGTGACTAGTCCCGGTCCACTTATCCTTCAACTATTGTATATCACAAAATAATCACCAAGAGTTTTTCATTGGATACTGAAAAGTATATGAAAGTAATATTAAACATTCTTTCAATAGCTTAAACTTTTAAGAATTTATCAAAGCTCAAAGTTAAGTGCTCAAACTCTTGATTACAAATGTTTAGCATACATAGTACATATAGCCGGTACAAAAATGGAGCTGGGTTAATGACTTCATGTATATTGGTTCTTGGTTTGTTGAATGAATAACAGATTATACATTAGTGTCTAGGAATCACGCCACCTTCCCAAGGCTTCTCCAACACGGATTCTATCCCCTCTTTTGACAGAAAACGAGAATGCTGATGACTCAATTTTCACTGGAGCTTGGAACACGAGCACAACTGTTGATCCCATGTTGAAAGCACCTACCTAAACACAAGGAAGTCCAAAAACACAACAATGAATCAACAGCCAACCACTAACAACATAGTTTTATGCTACAAACATAATTATACTCTTTAAGTTTTATTTTGTTTGCTCCAAGAAATAGACACAGCAACTAATTTGAGGCATTATGCATAAATTTTCTCCAAGACAAAAAGAAATGTCTCTCTGACCTCGTCCCCTTTCTTGAGTGTAATACCAACTCCTTCAGGTTCATAAAGTCGTTCATCTGGAGGTTCTGAATGTAATAACTTTTTTCTTGGCTGGTTTGTTCTGAGTTCTGGCTCAATAAAAAGCTGCCATGTACCAAAATCCACGTCAATGAGGATACAGGACACAATTCATCCTTAACGAAGGTAACCATGCTTGGTCTGCATCTGTAAAAGTTAACTAACCTTTATTGAACCAATATTTGTTGCACCAATAGCAGCTATTGCCATAAACCCTTCTCGCCATAGACCTTCAAGCACAATCTGGTCAAAAATTAAGAACCATATAGACAATCTGTCAGTGTCATATTATCCACAAGGAACGGAAAACAAAAAGCACTACCAAGCATCTTATCTAAAAACTTTTAAACTTTTGGCAATCAGATTACTCAGCACTTGGAAATGGAAATATATGAGACACAGAAAGAGAGAGATAAGTGGGTATGCATAGGGAAACTTAGCAGAAACAGAATAACTTAAATATAAAATAGTTCAAAAATAAATCCAGTGGCCTTCATAAAGCAGTGCATTGTGAATCAGGGAAAACATTTACAACAATGAAAAAGGGTATTTTCAAATGACGCTGGGAGTTTCAGCATCTTTTGATAAATCTTTATCACTGTCCCTTATTATATATATTAATTAATGTACTTATATGATGAATCTAGGTGTCATCCAGATATGAAGATTCTATGTACTAAAAGTGACACTAAATTTGGATCAGAAGTCAACTTATTCCTTCTAAATTTTCTTGTTCCCTTATTCCTTGTCTATTGATACAATCATTTTATAAAAGAACGCTAAAAGGTGGCAAAAAGAAAATGTGAAGAATAAGCATCAAAGACCACAAACATAGGGCACTGCATGCTATGCTACGTTTAAAAATTGGAATTACCCTTTCATTCTCAACATAAAGGTTTCTGATAGTTCTCGCAGCACGTTCGTTGACAGGAAATAGGTTACCTGCAAAGTAAACAACATTCATCTAAGAACAAGACTATCTAATAATTTGTACCAAAAAACAATCAAGGCACACATTTTCCACTTTCTTGAATTTTAACTAGTTGTATTTACTCTTCCATGGCCCCCCTTCTTTTGCTTTTGCTTTTATATTAACAAATAGCATTCATGGAGAATTCATATCAAATTCAGAGAACCATTTGAGTAAAAAAGATTACGGTGTGTTCAATAAACAAGCTACTGAGAAACTGTACCAGAAAAATGCCTCCGAACAAGAACTTTCCAATCACCTGGTGAGTGTATGCGATGATAGTCTCCAGGCTTTAGATAGATTACACAGTAGAATAGACCTTTCATAGGACTGCTGTTGACACAAATAACCAAATCAATACATGGTATCAAGCATTCCACTCTGATTACATTTTGCTAAGACTTAGCATATTTGGATAAGACTGAGGCATAAGCAAACACATAGCAGCAAAGACCACAACACTTCTCCATGCAAGGTAAAGCTACATAGCAATCAAAAATAGCATTCAAATGCATAAGCTGCCTTTAGTTACATAAAATTCACCTGAAAAAAAAAACAGTAAATTACACAAAAAAAAAAAAAAAAGGAAAATATAATAGAATAGTTGGACGATGGAATGATGATGCTAGAAATCAAGTACTGCTATTCAGTTTTTCAACAAAATGCATTTTTTACCAATAATTCAAGTTTCTTTTTTTTTTTTGGGGACTTCTTTTAAAATTGATAATTTTATGAAAATAGAATTATTTTTTCATTTCTAGGCTAATTATTTATCTTATTTCATGCTAAATATCATGAAAATGCTTAATTTTTGTTTAAGTATATCAATGTAGGTAGAATGATAGCAAACGAAGTAAAAACGGACCAAAATGGAAGAAATGTATGTCAGACAGCGGTAGTAAAAATCTTGTGTCACGGCGTCCAAAAGTCTAGAGATGTGGTCAAAAACAAGAAAAGTTGGGCCGCAGTGCGCCTATAGAACAAAAATGACCAAGAAGACCTAGGCCGCGGCGGTAAGTTATCTGAGCTGCGGCACACGAACATCATCAATGTCTCAAGTAGCTTGTGCCGCAGCGGGCACATCTTTAGGCAGCAAAGAGGGAAGTTTTTTTCCTGTGCGAACATCTCCACATTATATGCATTTTTACTCAAACTTTTAACCTCAATCCTCAGATCTTTTTAAGATTTGATCTAAGGGTCCATATTAAGTCATTTTTCAATAACTTAAACCTAAATAAGCATTGGAAGGAGAATTGGCACTTGGAGACAGAACGCAATTGGAGAGAGTTCTCCATTCTTGAGCAAAGAGGCAAGAATTTTCACCATTTTTGAAGCAAAAAGAGGTAACTTTGGAGTGTTCTTGGAGGAATTCTACAGAATGATTTCACCATTCAACTCTTCGTAATGTAGTCTTTATGTTTTCTATAATGTTTTCTCTTGCTCTTATTTGGTATAAAATTGTGACCATGCATTAAATTGGCATATGTGTAATGAGGCAAAAAAATTTCATTATTATGTGTATAATTAATTATAAATTTTAGTTGCTTAATGACTCATGAATGTTTTGATAGTCATAGACATATAAGCTAGGTTTATATGAATTAAGATTATCATGATCATAGACATGTGGGTGGCGATTACTTGAATAAAGTTTGATTAATAATACATGCATTTTATTTTAGTATTAGAGAGACATAGAAAATTATGGGAGTAGAATAAGGAAATTGAATTCCTAAACTTCTCTTAATTATGTTATAAATATATTTTTATTTCTTTAATTACTTTAGTTTTTTTATTTTAATTTCTCACTCACTTTTGGTAGTTCAAATAGAAAGGAAAAGTATATAATTTAGTACTTAGTCCTAATACACGCTTTAACAAGTTCTTTGTGAGTACGACAATCCATTTCTAAAATTACTTATCAATTGAACACAACCCGTGGACTTGCGGAGTTCATGCCAAAAATTTCTTAATTGTTGCTATAAGTGTTTGGGTACAATATACATTTGCTACAACCTAACATCAAAGGTTGGAGGAAGACTCAGAATGTTAAGAGTTTGATATAAATTACCGGGCTGATACAGGTTCCCAAACTTTAGGAGAAGCCAATGAAACTCTCCACCATGACTTCTTATTCTTCTCTTTAGAGGTATTTTCTGTTTCACTGCTGCCTTCAATCATATCCTCTTGAACCACCATTGGGAGAAATGAGTTTGCACCAAGAAGAGCAGAAACAGAATATGAAAATCCTTTGACTTGCTCTATCATAGCCCCTGCTCCTTTCAGCTCACCAAATCTCAAGATAGTACCATCCACAGGACTAACCTTTAATCGCATCAAACATAGACATCCAGGTCTTGAAATTGTTAGTCACGCTTCAGACTGAAAGATTAAATTATTAAGATGTTTAAAAAGCTGGTTACCAGTTACCAGGCATTGTGGATCAGAGTCAAAAGGCCTGCAACCTTCTTTCAAGGCGCGAATGAAAAACTCTCTTAAAGAAGCATATTCTTCCAAAGGCAAAGCTGCTTCTTCTAAGTCTGAGTCCATGATATTTAAAGATATTATAGCTTTTATCCATTAAGCATAAAAACAAAAAGGTAGTGTAACATCAAACAATTAAGCAATATAAACACACCCAAAAATTAAGAAAACGTAAAATTTCTAAAGAGCCGTACTTGAATGGAATGCCCGAGCCCATGCTTTGTAAATGTAAGGTCGCAGCGAAACTGGAAGTTCCTAAAAGTATTTTATTCAAGTGGGTAAAGTCATACACAAATAACATTATTTTCTAGAATCAAACATTTGCAGGACAATAAGTGAAGCAACACACTCACTATAAAAAGGATAATAAAAAAAACCAAAGAGAGACATTTCATAGATAAAAGATCAATCCGAAAAGTGAAGCTGATGTATCATGCATAATCCAAAATTAGACATTTAAGAAAATGAGATGAACCTAGCAAGTTGCATGGAATCTCATTTTCCACTACTTAATATACTTTGGAAAAAGTATTAGATACAGAGGTTAATGTATGAAACCATTTCGTTTCTTTCATCATACATTTTTAAATCTCCAATAATTAGAACACCCATGTTAATGTAGCTTGAGGTTATCTTCCTGTAGGATACGAAGAAAACTCACCACACTGGTCAAGTAGCCCCAACATCTGGAAATGGAGCGCAATGGTAGTAATCTTAAAAAAGTGGCCTAAAGTTGCAAGTGACAACAATTAACAAAAGTAAGAAACAATTTTTATTTTGTAAAGACAGCAACAGGAGATTAGTAGATGTCTAGTTAGATTAATAATACTCGAGAGGTTCAATACTGAAATGTTACCTTCATATCAGGTTCAAACTCAGATTCAATTCCTTTCTCCCTAGCTTCCTCAAACTGTTGCCAATGTGGACAGAAATTTAGATTTAGAAGATTCAGAAAAATCATATTAAGTTCATATTATGAATAATAGAGCCATAAAATCAACATTTAATTGGCAAAAAGATTAAGACCTGATAGTAATTAACACATTATATCTCATGATATAACGGAGTAACATGCGCATACATATAAAAAGAAACAGGCTGGTAAAACCATCCACATGTGAAACCACTCTTAATTGAAGAAAAAGAAAACAAAAATACACTGGTACATGTAGGCGAGTGTCTCACACATCCTTGTGGACTCACTGGCCAGAGCCGTCAGTACGACAAGAATGCAAATAACAGGTTCTTTTTCTTACATCACATTTCATTACAGAGAAGAAATAAACTGTGTAATTAATACCAAAAATCCATAGTATATCATTCGAGTAAGATTCTTAAGGTAAAAAGTTCAAGCAATAACTACTCTAGTATTTGTCCAAACTGCTCAAAACGAAACGACATATTAAAAATTCGCAGCATTTAGAAATGTTACATTGCACTGAGCTGATCGGATAAGATTACAACCGAACACTAGAATCAATTTCTAGGATTTAAACTACGTAAATTTCCCCAGTCTTTCCAGGACCAACACAAATGATGCAATAGCTTAGTCCATGATTAACTTGTTATCCTTTGACTTTATGAGAAATTTTTTCATCCTCATATACCTTCTTGTCATCATACATTCGACGAGCATGAAGAACACCAAGCATAAGTAAGGTTGCCACTGTTGCACCAGGCACAAGAAAAGAATCACCTACACAAAAATGCAAAGAGTCTCAGAAATTTGGAACTAACATTCAATTCCCTAGATTATGATTATATCATGATTGCATAATTCTAAACTTGACAGTACGGAACACATCACCTATAGCTTGTTACGAACTTACAATCAAAGGTTCTCTACTTACTGACCAATTTTCTAGGGAAAAGGAACAATCATGGAGAAGAGAGATTAACCTTGGGAATTGTTACTTCTGCCATTGAAAGAAGCTCGAACTTGAGAAGGCGTTTTGAGCTTTTTTATGAAAGATGAAAAACCGCGACGCTTGGTGTGTAAATAACTGAGGTGCGCAGAATAAGGCAGTATTGGGAATGTATTTGAAACCCTAAATTTCATTTTCGCACCGGGAACTGGTCTTGTCACGGTGACTTTCCGGCGTTTGATTTTGTAGCTTTGATTTTCCAACCGGGCCGTTATTGACAAACTTTAATGGACTTTTCTGTTTATCTTGTGGACTAAACTCTGGATCTGCCCGATGATATTTCGAAAAGTCCTCCGTATTAAAGGTGGATTTTACATTTATAAACAAGCAGCTGGACAGCGAATCTGTACAGTGTTTTTATCTTAAAAATAATGAATTTACTAAAAATGTTAATTAAAAATAAAGTATAAAACTCACAATTTTGAGATATCATGTATATCAAAAAGACTAAATTACTCCTACTCTTACTACAAATTATGACTATGGCAACAATGGTCAACGACCTTTGTCAAACGTCTGATGATTTGTTGGAGGCTTCGTCGGACCTTCAACAATCATCTTTGGTTATCTTACTGACCAACTTTGTAGAAAATATGTAAGGTTTTCAAATATTTTAAAAGAGTATGTAAAGCTTACATACATATTTTTTAAATAATATGTAAGCTTTACATGTAAAATTTTAAAAGAGTATGTGAACATTACATACATATTTTTAAAGAGTATTTAAGATTTACATACATATTTTTGAAATCAGGGTAATAAAGTTAAGAATTGTGAATTCAAAATACTGAAATATGAGTAATATCAGACCTCCAACATTCAACCTCTCAAGAGCAAATGTAAGGACTAACATGAGTTATTTAAGCCTTATCTAAAGAATTAATATTTATGTGATGTCATTTAATTCATGTAAACACTTATTCTTGGCAGTGTCAATGCAGCAAAACACACATATAAACAATAACAAATTATTTTACCGACTGATTAAAACTGTAATTTCATGTACTTTCTAATTAAAAAAAAAAAGTCTCAAATCTTTGTTAATAAAACTGTTGCTCCAAATATTTTACCAACTCACTTTTCCAATGCTTCTTCTATAAGGACTTTCATTTGCAAATTTTTTAAAGAAGGGAACTAATTCCTTTTCTTTTTAAGGTCCAAAGGAGATATTTAAAAAACAAACAGATGTATATTTCAAATTACATGAAAAATTATGCCTTTAATCAGTACCCTACTTGGGCTTGGCACACAAGGCTAATGATGTTGACCGTCAATCACTTTATAATGGCTGCATATTTTATTATATTGTATAAGTATGTATTGATTACTTGAAATGTAAATTTTATTCAATTTTAAAAGTATAGGTGTGTTAGAGTTTTTAAAATAAAATCTCCCCGCATTATATTATTGATGTTATTTTATAAATACACAAAATTATATTTTTAAGTATAGCATGCATTATTAATTTTATTGAAAATTGTGCATGAATTAGACTCTTATTGACTATTGAGCTACTTATAGCTCACCCATTTTCTTATTAACTTTTCAAATTAGGTACTATATCAAAGTAGTGATTGTGGCTTGTGCGTGTTGTACATTCTTCGAGAAATTTAATTAAAATGTTTTCTCTTTAAATTTTATTTATTTTTATTAATTATTCTATTTATCGAATACGTAAGTTGATACCACTATAATATTAAATAATCTTTAATATTTATATCCAATTTTGTTAAGAATTTTGAAATATTAATGTGTTTTATTAATAATAAAATATTTTAAAAGGATCCAAATGATTTAATAAAAAATTGATTTAGTTTAAGTTGATTTTTTAAAATTAAATAATTTTATTCAAATTTATTTATCTTATCAAATTTTAGGCACTTATATTTTGGGACATGACATGGGTAATTAATTCCGAACCTGTATTACATTTCATCCAAGTACCATTTCATTATAAATAAAAATTAACATGGAAGAAAAAATGGGTATAACTGTACACAAGTGATTATATATTAAAAATTATGTTTATTAAAACATAAAGTGTGTATGTCATATAAAAACCATATAATATCATTTATATATATTTTTTAATAATCCATTTCAATATGCTATAATTCAACTTAATATAACCAAGGAAACAAAAAGATTAATGTTTTACTCACATTAATATTGCTAACTAATTTGAAAATAAAAATATTTAACCGACAGGTGCTAGTCGTACTCAGATATGAATGTATGATCTAACTTCTAACGAGCGAATCTTTCCAACAACAAATGGAAAAAGGAAAATTGAAAATAAAAAATATATATATATATATATATATATATATATATATTTAAGGCACCAAGATCATGTTTGGTAGACTATAATGGAATCAGTAATATAATATAATTTAATTGATTCTGTATATTACAGTGTTTAGTTGGTACAAACACATGTAATGTAATGTAATTGATTACATTAGGAGAAAAAATGAGGATTACATGAGCTGGAACAATGAAAGGAGATTACATTATATGTGTGAACAGTACCAATAATGCCAGCCATCACGTGCGTCCCGGCCAGCTCCGTCCTCCGCGTGTGTCCAGCCAGTCCATCGCGTCCTCCGCGTGTGTCTCAGGCCATCGCGTCGTTGTTGCTGGCCAGCCATCGCGTCGCCTCCAGCTCGCGTCGTCGTCCAGGCCAGCTCGCATCGCTATCCAGCTCGCGTCCCGTCCAGCCTCCGTCGCCCAACGTCGTCACAGCCCAGCTCGCAATTTTTTTGGCTCTTTTTTTTTTTTTTAAATTGTATTTTTTTTAAATTGTATTTTTTATCTGAAATTGTATTTCTTTTTTTAAAATTGTATTTTTTATTAATTATTGTTATAAAATTGTATTTTTTCTGAATGTAATTTTTTTTTAAATTGTATTTTTTTCCTGAAATTGTATTTTTTTTTGCTAAAATTGTATTTTTTTTATTAATTGTTGTTATGAAATTGTATTTTTTCTAAATGTATTTTTTTTAAATTGTATTTTTTCTTGAAATTGTATTTTTTTTTCCTAAAATTGTATTTTTTTATTAATTGTTGTTATGAAATTTTATTATTTTTGAAATTTTATTTTTTGAAATTGTATTTTTAAAATAATTATATAATTTTTTTTCTATTCCATTACATTACAGTTGTCAAACCAAACACTGTAATACTGATTCCTTTTTTAATTATAGTGACTAAACAAACACTGTAATCGTAATACTGATTCATTTACATTACATTCTATTACGATTACGATTACATTTAACGAACCAAACGCCACCTAAAATTCAGAGTATCAAACAAGTACCGATATTGTTGATTTTATATTTATTATTTTTTAAATTATCTATTAATATTTTATGGATATTTATATTAATTATTAGTCATTATTTTTTTCAAGTTAAAGATATTTCATAGGCATTATATTAATATTTTGATATTTTTTATTTTTTATTTACATAAATACCAAAACTTTAATATATATTCATATAAAGTAAACTCTTTTTAACTGGTTTGAAGCATTAATATATATAAATAAATAGCAAAGCATTAATATATATAGCTTTATTTATTAACATAAAATTACAAAGCATTAATATATATATATAAAGTAAATTTCTCTTATCTGATTTGCAGACAATTTTTCAAATATTTTTATCATACTTCTTAATTTTAATTAATTTTATCCATTATTAAGTTAGTATACATCTTTTAGAGTGTAGAATACTAAAATTATAATATACACGTGATATTATAATTTTATGCCAAATTTTTAAAAAATATATATATTAATTAAGAATGTCCATGACGGTATTTAAACTATAAAATTAACTTAAAATGAAAGTACTCAAAAATATTTCTACTTTAAAAGGATCAATATATATATATATGTAATAAATTTTCATTAAATATTTTGAAAAATAATAGGAATGCAATAATTTACCATTTTCCTAAAATTCAATCCAACATAACTGGCCATTAGTAATTAGCAACTGATTCTTAGAGTACGTTAGAAAGCTTGCTCTAAATCTCAACCATGACGGTTGCTGCTGAAACTGTGAAGTACGGAATCATAGGAGTGGGAATGATGGGTCGAGAGCACCTCATCAATTTGCATCACCTTCGAACCGAAGGAGTATCTGTAGTAGCCATTGCTGACCCACATGTCCCTTCTCAACATCTCGCTCTTGAGTTGGCTCAGTCTTTCAATTGGCCCATTAAGGTTTTGCCCAACTACTCTATATTTCTCTCTGTTTTCGTTTTAATGTTAAATAAACTGGGTTGTTTTTATAAATATAACCTCTTGTTAGATCCCCGTTGACTTAGCCTAGGTTTTGATTTTTTTTTCCTTTCTCTTTTCCATTTTGACAAACACCTGAAATACGGTTTGTGACAAATGGGTTGTTTCATAAAAGGTTTTTACAGGACACAAGGAGCTATTAGAAAGTGGGATTTGTGATGTACTGGTTGTATCAACACCAAACATGACTCATTATCAAATTCTAATGGATATAATCAACCACCCAAAACCCCATCATGTACTTGTAGAGAAGCCACTGTGTACAACAATAGCCCATTGCAAAGAGGTAGTAAATGCTGCTAGAAAAAGAAAGGACATGCTAGTCCAAGTTGGATTGGAGTACAGATATATGCCTCCTGTTGCTAAACTCATAGAAATTGTTAAGGGTGGTAGTCTTGGACATGTAAAGATGGTGGCCATTAGGGAACATAGGTTCCCTTTCTTAGTCAAGGTAGTATTATGTGAAACTCAGCTTCCAACCTTCTTGTTAGGCTATGTTTGCTTCTGTTTAGGAATCATAAAGCACAAGAAAAACAAACCTTTGTATCTCTGGTCTTTAATTACATGTTTGTTATAGGTCAATAATTGGAATCGGTTCAATGTTAACTCTGGGGGTACATTGGTGGAGAAGTGCTGCCACTTCTTTGATCTGATGAGGCTTTTTGCAGCTGCAAATCCTGTTCGTGTTATGGCTTCTGGTGGAATTGATGTAAATCACAAGGATGAAATGTATGATGGAAAGGTAAGCTTCAAATTCGACTCTAGTTGAAAGTAAGTGCTTAACAAGCTTTTGAACTGATATAAGTTGACCTGAACAAGCTTTTATTTTTGGAATAAAAAACCATCAAAGTTCAAAATTACTCACTCAAAGCTACTTCGAGAACGATATAGTAAATATCAGGGTTTAAGTTGGCAATAATTGATCAAGAGCTTATTTATGTGAAAATCAAAGAGCCAGTAACGTTGTGTTACTTCTTCTGGAATTTGATCAGCATATAAATTTAGCATTGAAGTCATGTTTAATGAAAAGACAGAGGATTCTACCGTTGAGAAGAGGGGTATTTTGTTGTATATGATGGTTATTATGCAAATTTGTTTGATTGGTTTGCAGATAATAGTTTTGAGAAACACCAGAAAGTTTGAATATAGAATATTTTATGTACCCAATTCTGTTTGTTCCTTCTCAACATAACTATGTGTACGCTTTTGCTTACTGAATAGATTGATTCAGGTACCTGATATAATTGATAATGCATACGTTATTGTCGAATTTGACAACGGTACTCGTGGGATGCTTGACCTTTGTATGTTTGCCGAAGGAAGTAAAAATGAGCAAGAAATATCCGTTGTTGGTGAAATGGGGAAGGTAATGTCTCTTTCAGACATCATCTTAAACATGCACTTTGTTCCAATTTCTTGTTTAGACTATAAATTTTACAGGGAGAGGCCTTTGTACCCGAGAATGTAGTCCGGTTTGGTACTCGACTAGCTGGGAGGAAGGGGGTGGAAACTGTGACAGCCGAGGATTGTCGAATCAAGTGAGTTTATCCCAAACTCTTGACTTTCAAATCTTTCGTTGAGTTAACTCTGACTTCGTCAAGCTGAATACTTATTATGTCAATCAACTTCTTTATATTAGATATGATGGACTTCATCATGGATCTAGTTATTTGGAACATCTTAATTTCTTGACTACAATTAGAGCAAAAGGTGAAGTAGCTCCAGCTGTTGATCTGCAAGATGGACTAATTTCAGTTGCAATGGGGGTTGCAGCTCAACTTTCTATTGAAAAGGCCAGCTTTGTTACAATCTATGAAGTAATGAATTGATAATTTTGGTGATTTATTGTTTGTTTCCCCATTATATTCGCCAACAATATATATGTACATTAAAACATGACAAAGTATGCTGCAAAGTGTTGCACTCAATAATCAAATAGCTTCTGTTATCAAAAAAATAAAAATAAAAAATCAAATAGCTTCTTGCAAATTGGAAAGCAAATCATTAAAATTGAACATGAACCAGGTGTTCCATTCTCCAAAACTTTAAAATCAAAATAATCTACTACCGTCTCATCAGAGAATATCCTTAAAACAATAATAAAATAAGGATGTCCAGAAAACAATGCCAATATACGAGGCAGTATCATCGAATCCACCAAATCTGAATCTAACTGTAACGACGAAGGGATAGGGTATTGTTTCTCTTCCAAGTTACTCTTCGAGAAGGACGTGCCTTGTGGTACAAATGTCCCTTTCCACGTAAACCCCAGTACTTCTTTCCTGCCGAGGTGCGACCCCAAATCTCTCTATGCTTGTGTACAGGATTATAGATCCAGTTGATTCTTGGGTCATTGCGTATGGCATTATGAGCAGGGTCAACAAGGAGTAACTCAAAGTACTTGTATGTTGACTCCTAGATATAAACAAAATACCACTATATGAGAACGAGGGAGAACACAGCATCCAAGAAAAAATTAAATTAGCAACAATTTGATCAATAATGAATCACAAACCTCATTGAGCCAATAGGAGTTGACAACCACAACCCTAGGGCTTCCCAACTTTCTACCTGCACATTCCTCAGCAACAGACCACTTGCTATGCAAGAATTTCAGTTGAGTTACACCCTGGTTTTTGGGCTTTCCATATACAATACCCTTGGGCACTGGCCTCTTCCTACCACCACGCCTCACACGGACATGATAAACAACATAACCCTAGAAAAAGGGAAATAATTTGTCAAAAACCCACAAAAGTCAAACACAAACAATGAAGAAAGCCATGAGAAACCAATAAACAAATAATTAATCATGTAATGAAACATCATTGGAATTGAAGAAAATAGCAATATAATCATTTTCACTGATAGTGATCAGAGTCGGAATTCCAGAAAAAACTCTACACAATTGCACATAAGTGCATCATGATTCATGAATGAGAGTCCACACATTACCAACAAAAACATAGCTACGACAATTATTTTCAAGAAAAGGGCATATAAAGAATTGAAACTGGTTCAATTTGAATGGGAAAACATTGAAACTAAATACCTATTTGGCCTTGTAACCCAATCGGCGGGCTTTGTCAGGCCCTTGTGGGCCTTGTGGCTCGAACAATGGAAGGTTGTTGGCGATATTCCCAACACCTCACCCTTTGTAGGAACCTCATGACATCGGATTGCTTCTTTCTCCATAGCTCCGAGACATATTTGTATGGCCCTGATTTATCAATCCAAACAATAAGCATCACACCATAAATCTTATATTAAACTCGACATCATGGGGTGGTATGATTTTTTACATAGAACCTCCCACACTATCATGTTAGAGTGTTTTATTCACCAATTCTAAAAATATTTTAAGATATTGGGATATGAGTGCATTTCTAACGTGGTATAAACTATAAAAGCAGGTGGTCAAATGTTCAAACACATGCAAACCAAATTGTTGAATATTTGAAGAAACTAGGTCGTCATGCATTTTCAATTTCTACGAATGGGCGAAATAAAATCCATATGGAATAATATAAGCTCAGTAACACTACTTTTCATTAACCAAATCATAAAAGGATGAAGCACGCAAATCAATTTAATACTCCGTTAATTTCATATTCCTAACAACAACCAATTACATGCTCATAATGCACACTCGCACTCGCACAGTAACAAAATCCTTTTAGCCATTTCAATGCACAATGGACTAAGTCATGTACAATTGCACAAAGAGCAACGAAACAATTTACATAATTAAAAAGGCATAAAATATTCCGAGGTTTTCATAATGTACGGTATTGAGTTAACAAATGAAGAAGATAGAGAAGAGCGGTACCCATTGTTGAATCATAAAATTGCTGCAACAGAAAGTGCTCCGGGGGAATTCGCAAGTTTTATGGCGGAAACCAAACTTTATAAAGATATCCCCTGGGCTTCAATTCTGGGCCGCTCTTCATTTAAATTTAGGCCGTTTGCATTTTGTAAACGACTATAGACCTTTACAATTTTGTTTTAGCTGTTGAAGATACTTTGTCTGTATTAAGTAGACAATTTAGTCATTTTTGTTTTCTTACAAAAAATAATTAGGTCATTCCCTTTAGGGGTTTCAAAAGTCCTATCTAGTCTAATTTTTAAAAAAATTTGCTTAACTGGACCCAGATCGTTAGTTTGAAAACATTGGATCGTTGAATTGGAGTACGATGTTTGACTATTCAGTTATTAATTTCACAAATATATATATATATATATATATATATATATATATATATATAGAGAGAGAGAGAGAGAGAGAGAGAGAGAGAGAGAGAGAGAGAGGGGAGGGGGGGGAGTAGATAAGTAGTTTTTCTTGAAGTGGTGGCTATAATGCCTTTTTTTTTAAGACCGAACAGTGGATCAAAACTGTCAATTTTTTACTAATTCAAAGCAGATTTGAAGATATTCAATTCGAATTCGATCTGATGATATACTCAATCCGAATAGATCAAATTTTTCGAATATGATAAGTCGGATTGAGATTATAACTATTTTTAAATTATTGATATATATATAAAATAATATATATTAACATTTAAATTTTATATTGATACTTCATTAAGTCAATTTATTTATTTATAATTATAAATAAGAGAATCAAAATAATAAAAAATATACTCTTGAATATTATTAAATTGTTATAGAAAATTTAATATTATTTTTATTTTTATATTTAAGCTAAAATAATAATTTAATGTAAATATTATATGTAAAATATTTAAATATAACATATTAAAAATAAAATATACAGTTATTTATAATTTTAAAGTAATTCGATCATGATCGGATTACAGCGGATTATAAAATCTGTCAATCCGAATCCGACTGGATTGTATACTTTACAATCCGAATTCGATTCGACTATAAAATATGACAATCCAATCCGATCTGAATCCGACGGATTGAATCAGATTTCTTAATTTAGTCGGATTGATCGAATTATTTGCTCACCCTTACTTTCTCCTATCAGAGTGAACACAAGTTTAAGTCCCAATTGATGCTTTTTTGGTATCATATTGGTAAGTGACTAGATGATTAGATTTTTAACCAAGAGTGAACATATTCGGCACTAGATGGTTACATTTTAAATATTTTTTTTAATAAATATAAATACAATTATCTATTAGTCCGGTTAAATTATTATTTTTAAACGGACTAGAACAAAGTAGTATTTAAACTGTTTGGATCGATTTGGTTCATTTTTTTAGTTTAATTCGATTATTAGACAACCCTAACTCTCTCAATAAAAACTAGATGCTTTATTCACTTTTAAATAGTAAAATATTATTTTATTTTAAACAAATTTGTCTTCCTTGCACGAAAACACTCGACCATTACTCACCTTTTGAAGCTATGCAGTTTGGTTTTTAATTGGGTTTTCGTTGAAACTCAACGAAAACCCCTTATTTTTGTATGGTTTTTTGTAAAATGTTGGTTTAAGGTTAAATGTTTATGTAAAATGTAGGTTTTGTTTTGGGATTTTGTAATTATGGATGGTAATCTGATTTTGGTATTTGGTTGTTAATATGAATAACATTTCTGGGGGTTATCAGTGGTATATCTGGTATATCTATGGTATATCTGGTATATCTGGGGTATATCTGGTATATCTCAGGGTATATCTGGTATATCTCAAGGTATATCTGGTATATCTGAGGTATATTCACGGTATATCTGGTATATCTCATGGTATATCTGGTATATTTTGTGTTATGTTGGTATTTGGGGGTATATCTAGTATATCTCATGGTATATTTGGTATATCTGGTATATTTTGTGTTATGTCTGGTATATCTGGGGGTATATCTGGTATATCTCATGGTATATCTGGTATATCTGGGGGTATATCTGGTATATCTGGTATATTTGGGGGTATATCTGGTATATCTGGTATATCTCAGGGTATATCTGGTATATCTCAGGGTATATCTGAGGTATATCTCACGGTATATCTGGTATATCTCATGGTATATCTGGTATATTTTGTGTTATGTCTGGTATATCTGGGGGTATATCTGGTATATTTTGTGTTATGTCTGGTATATCTGGGGGTATATCTGGTATATCTCACGGTATATCTGGTATATCTCATGGTATATCTGGTATATCTGGGGGTATATCTGGTATATCTCATGGTATATCTGGTATATTTGGTATATCTCAGGGTATATCTGGTATATCTCACGGTATATCTGATATATCTCATGGTATATCTGGTATATCTGGGGGTATATCTGGTATATCTCAGGGTATATATGGTATATCTCAGGGTATATCTGGTATATCTGAGGTATATCTCACGGTATATCTGGTATATCTCATGGTATATCTGGTATATTTTGTGTTATGTCTGGTATATCTGGGGGTATATCTGGTATATCTCATGGTATATCTGGTATATCTCAGGGTATATCTGGTATATCTGGGGGTATATCTGGTATATCTCACGGTATATCTGGTATATCTCATGGTATATCTGGTATATCTCAGGGTATATCTGGTATATCTGAGGTATATCTCAGGGTATATCTGGTATATTTGGTATATCTCAGGTATATCTCAGGGTATATCTGAGGTATATCTCACGGTATATCTGGTATATCTCAGGGTATATCTGGTATATCTGAGGTATATCTCAGGGTATATCTGGTATATCTGGTATATCTCAGGTATATCTCAGGGTATATCTGGTATATCTGAGGTATATCTCACGGTATATCTGGTATATCTCATGGTATATCTGGTATATCTGGTATATTTTGTGTTATGTCTGGTATATCTGGGGGTATATCTGGTATATCTCATGGTATATCTGGTATATCTGGGGGTATATCTGGTATATCTGGGGGTATATCTGGTATATCTCATGGTATATCTGGTATATCTGGGGGTATATCTGGTATATCTTATGGTATATCTGGTATATCTGGTATATCTCAGGGGGTATATCTGGTATATCAGGGGGTATATCTGGTATATCTCACGGTATATCTGGTATATCTGGGGGTATATCTGGTATATTTCATGGTATATCTGGTATATCTCCTGATATATCTGGTATATCTCCTGGTATATCTGGTATATCTGGTATATTTCATGGTATATCTGGTATATCTCAGGGTATATCTCAGGGTATATCTGGTATATCTCATAGTATATCTCATGGTATATCTGGTATATCTGGTATATCTCAGGGTATATCTGGTATATCTCACGGTATATCTGGTATATCTCAGGGTATATCTGGTATATCTCCTGGTATATCTGGTATATCTCATGGTATATCTGGTATATTTCATGGTATATCTGGTATATCTCGGAGTATATCTGGTATATCTCAAGATATATGTGGTATATATTGGTTTATTTCTATAAGTTTCATTTATATGAACCTAAATTTGATGTATTTTTATGTTGGTTTAATGTGATTGATGTTTTTCGCATATATATTGTAATTTTTGTATACCTGTTCACAAGTATTAATGAAATTGTTTTCCGTAAATGTTAAATATGCAGGAAATGGCAGGAAAAACCTCATTCGTGCCTTATGTCTCCCCAGATATACCCTCTGATATACCAGATATACCAGATATACCCTGAGATATACCAGATATACCCCCAGATATACCAGATATACCCCCACATATAAAAAACTAAATATAGCATTTCATAAATGTTTCGATTACACGCGGCCAAAAATATATGTTTCGATTAATTATTATTGATTTGGGGTAACAGTTTAATACGATTTTTCAACCAAAAATCTGTTTAACTAATACCCATATCAGTTCCTCGCAAAATTATGAAGCAAATTGTTGGAAATTTTCCGAAAATATATCAGTCTCATTCGCATTTTTTCTGGTAGTTATTATTTAGAAATTCTGGTACAAATTTCAACATTTACATCCTAATAAATAGTGCAAATATTGTTGGAAGATATTACTAACCTCATTTTTATAATTTTTCCACGAGGACATGCAACAATTGTGAGAAGATCAGTGAAGAGAAAAGGAGAGGGTGCGTGGGTGCGTAGTTGGAGGGAGAAGAAGAAAGAAACTTTTTGGTGGAAAACTAAATGACCCAAGCAAACCGGCTACTGGGAGACTAAATAGAATTTTGCCCATTTTTAAACTTTTACACAAGGTTGCCCTTTTTTAAACTTTTACACAGATTTTGCCTATTTTAGACAAAAACCCGGGGGAATTCGCAAGTTTTATGGCGGAAACCAAACTTTATAAAGATATCCCCTGGGCTTCAATTCTGGGCCGCTCTTCATTTAAATTTAGGCCGTTTGCATTTTGTAAACGACTATAGACCTTTACAATTTTGTTTTAGCTGTTGAAGATACTTTGTCTGTATTAAGTAGACAATTTAGTCATTTTTGTTTTCTTACAAAAAATAATTAGGTCATTCCCTTTAGGGGTTTCAAAAGTCCTATCTAGTCTAATTTTTTAAAAAATTTGCTTAATTGGACCCAGATCGTTAGTTTGAAAACATTGGATCGTTGAATTGGAGTACGATGTTTGACTATTCAGTTATTAATTTCACACACATATATATATATATATATATATATATATATATATATATATATATATATATATATATATATATATAGAGAGAGAGAGAGAGAGAGAGAGAGGGGGAGTAGATAAGTAGTTTTTCTTGAAGTGGTGGCTATAATGCCTTTTTTTTAGGACTGAATAGTGGATCAAAATTGTCAATTTTTTACTAATTCGAAGCAGATTTGAAGATATTCAATTCGAATTCGATCTGATGATATACTCAATCCGAATAGATCAAATTTTTCGAATATGATAAGTCGGATTGAGATTATAACTATTTTTAAATTATTGATATATATATAAAATAATATATATTAACATTTAAATTTTATATTGATACTTCATTAAGTCAATTTATTTATTTATAATTATAAATAAGAGAATCAAAATAATAAAAAATATACTCTTGAATATTATTAAATTGTTATAGAAAATTTAATATTATTTTTATTTTTATATTTATGCTAAAATAATAATTTAATGTAAATATTATACGTAAAATATTTAAATATAACATATTAAAAATAAAATATACATTTATTTATAATTTTAAAGTAATTCGATCATGATCGGATTACAGCGGATTATAAAATCTGTCAATCCGAATCCGACTGGATTGTATACTTTACAATCCGAATTCGATTCGACTATAAAATATGACAATCCAATCCGATCTGAATCCGACGGATTGAATCAGATTTCTTAATTTAGTCGAATTGATCGAATTATTTGCTCACCCTTACTTTCTCCTATCAGAGTGAACACAAGTTTAAGTCCCAATTGATGCTTTTTTGGTATCATATTGGTAAGTGACTAGATGATTAGATTTTTAACCAAGAGTGAACATATTCGGCACTAGATGGTTACATTTTAAATATTTTTTTTAATAAATATAAATACAATGGTCTATTAGTCCGGTTAAATTATTATTTTCAAACGGACTAGAACAAAGTAGTATTTAAACTGTTTGGATCGATTTGGTTCATTTTTTTAGTTTAATTCGATTATTAGACAACCCTAACTCTCTCAATAAAAACTAGATGCTTTATTCACTTTTAAATAGTAAAATATTATTTTATTTTAATATTTTACCTAAATGTTCTTTATGAAAGCAAAATATTATAGTAATACATGCAAAGTAACTTCTCTAGTACTTAATCCTTTTTTGTTGTTGCCTAAATAGTAATTTATTTTAATAAATTAATCACTTTTTTCTAACTAGTAATAATTTATTTCAAAACTCATAATTTTATATGAAATTACTCAACAAATATACTAAAATATCATTATTTCATAACTTTAATAAAATAGATCAAGATAAGACATTACTATATCTCCAACAACAATAGCTTACAAATTTTTGGGCCTCACATATTTTAAAGTAATAACAATTATATTTTTATTAATTAAATAATAAATTAACATTATTTTAAATAGTGACAATTATCTCAAAGAGTATTAAAATATTATAATAATATAAATTAAATAAAATTAAATTTTGTCATATATTTTAACAATTTAATTAAAATAAAATTAGTAATATATTAATGTAATGTATATTCATGTTAATAACAATATATTAAATAATTTTGATATAATGCAATATATATTTATGTTACTATATAATTAAAATTGAAAATAATGCAGGAAAATTTCACTAATTGTAAAAATGTAATACTTTCTTAAAGACACATTTTTTTAATATCTATGATTTTTTGAAATGTAGATAAAAATAATTTCACAAATAAAGTAATGATTCAAATTTTAGGATAATGAGAACATATTAATATGTATTCAAAACTAAAAAATGCAGTCTTATAAAAAAAATTGAGAGTGTGGAAGGCAACTCAAAGTATTTTGAAACTCAAGGGAAATAATTTTATTTTGTGAAGATAAAATATATTCATTTTTCTAAAATTTTGTTGTGTTAGATAATTCAAGTATTTAGTATTTATGATCTCTTATTATTTAATAATTATTTTCAATTAGTGATAATTTTTAATTATTTAATAATTACTTTGGTTACATCATAATTTTTATAAGTGAATCTTAAAAAAAAAAAAAAAAGTAATTTCTATACGGAACATAATTTTTACATTTTTTAAATCATTATTTATAATTATTAATTAAGTAATAATGATTTCTTAAGTAAAGTTTAACCAATTTGCAAGATACCATAGATAATAATGACTTTATTATTGAATAATCGGATAAAATTATCAAAAATAAAAAATAAGGAAAATAAAATTATTTTAATTATATGACATAATTTTCTTTCATATATAGAGTTTTATTTTAACTTTTCTTACGATAATATATATATATATATATATATATATATATATATATAAGGGTTAAATATGAAATTAGTTGAATAATTAAGTTATTTATATTAGAAGTGGAGTCGTGGAGACTGAGCAATATTTTAGGGGGGATGAATTCAAATTTTTTTTTTAATACAAACTATAAAATTTTATTAAAATATTAAAATTAAAAAATATATTATAATGTATAATTAATAGAAATTATAATAGAGTCTATTTAATTTAACACTAAATTTTACATGTCATATTATAATATAAACATAAATTTATTACTAAAAAAATATAGATTAAACACATTATAATTAATATATAACAAAAATTCAACAAAAACTATAATAAGTTAATAAGTATTAATATCATACATGTATAAAATAAATTTATTAATTAAAAATCTTAACAAATATAAAGCTCATTTAAACAAAACAAAATTTATAATTGTTAAAACTAAAATTATAAAGAAATATATGAAAATGTAAAAAATAAAATATGATTTAGAATTTTAAGCTTGAGATTACATTTTATTAATAAATAATATAAGACTAACTAATAAAAATGAGTGAAAAATTAAAGACAAAGAAATATTAAAATTTTCATATAATTTTTTTTAAATAATTTCAATTTTTTTTTAAATAAAATGTAAAATAATAATATTAAATAAAGTTAAAATTTGGGTTGAAACAAAACTTTCAAAATATAAATTATAAAAACTTAAAAGCTTAGTATGAAATTTATTGTATGTTTCTTCTTTTAATTTTTATAATGTTAAGTGTAAAGTTTAATATTTGAAGTTTTTTTTTTTTTTTTTGGATTATTACATATTAACTTAAGAAGTATTTTTATATAATATATGATTACAATTTTATTTGTGTCATTAATAGTTATCAAATATATGAAAAATATGTATATATTTCATCATTTTACTCACAATTCATGTCATTTTTATCAAAATATTTGTTAAATATTATTAATATATACCAAAATATGTGTATAAAAATTAGACACAATATACTATTACAAATAAAATATTTATTTAATGTTAAAAATATTTATGTAATTATATATTTACACAACAATAAACTATGGAACGAAATAAAAACTATATTAAACAATATATATTTTGTGGTACTGAGGCTCTCAAACCTTTAAAGGTTTCTGGAGAATTTTATGCCATCTACACACTAGAATATTGTTCAAGTTCTTTAGAAATCATTCTGACTGAGAAATCCTTCTAATCATATGGGTAAGGAAATACGAAGGGTGTCAATTGATAACTCTAATTTATTAGAGTAAATATTATCTCTCATGTCGTTAAACTTGATTAGTCATGTAAAAAGAGTTGCACATTATGCTCATTTGGACTTTATTTATGAAATTTGTAAAAATGAGTAAATTCTTTAGTATTAATTCTGAAATTATCTTGCATTGCATTAAAAAGACTTATATTTTAAAGTTTACTCATAAAGTTTTTATGTGTTCCTTCGCAGAGAACAAAAACAGCACCAAAAGAACATTTACCAACTTTGTTGCAGCGAGTGCATCAGGAAAAAAATAGCCTTAAACAGCAATCAGCAACTAGGCTTGGGCTTCTAAATAAAAGAACGATTTTGGATAGATATTAACTCACCAATTTAAAGGCAAATCTGGAAGTTAACATAAATATTTCATCTCAAATTAAACCTAAGGATTGAGATATAAATACAATCTGATTTGTAGACAGATCTGCATAGAGAAGAGACAGAACACAGCATGCAAAATCTAGGCAGCAAGATCATGCAAAAAAATAGAGGAAGAACAACGAGAACAGAGCAATAGATTAGAATCTGAAAAGAGCCCAATTGAATGATTGATTTGCAAGGATTTTTAGCGAGAAAAGCAAGAAAGAGACAAAGATTTATAATCAAATTGATTTAGGGTTGATTAAAGGGATTTATTGATTTATTCATTCTTTTATTATTATTTGATTGTTTTCAATTCCCCAAAACTAGATGGATTTAATTTTGAACAATTATAAATTGATGTTTGATTTCATAAATATGATTGGTTAATTTTATTATAGTCAGGGTTTTGGACGTGCACGTAAGATTTTTGATGGAGCTTCAATAGAGTAACATTAATGGAGTGATTTCTCTCTCAAATGTGTGAAAAATATGATTTCGGCTACTGTTCACTGTTCACGCTCTCTAGAGGAGGGGTTTTTGTGATGTATTTATATGTTAGGTTTGGAGTATGTGTGTGTGGGGGCTGGAAAGAATTTAAGTGAAAAACTAATGCGTGGGCCGTGGTGCGCATTTTCTTTTGCTGCGGTGCGCTATGTATTTCTAAACTGTCCACCAAAATAGGGACCCCTTCGCCGCGGAGCACAATTTTTCCTACCGCGACGCACGATGTTTTTCTAATTTCCTAGAATGAAACCTGAGAGCTCTATGCCGTGGCACACACTTTCTCCTTCCGCGGCGTGCAATGTTGTAATGCCATGTAAGGGTATTTACATAGTTGTTAATTCCTACGTAAGCCTTACGTACTTCTACTTTAATTTATCCCCCCTTACATAGTAAATGAAATACAATGTAAATGTTACAGCTCTTTTTGAACACTTAACTCCACTTTTCATCTCACATTGGTTAAACCTACAAAACATGAAATTACCCTCCAAATCAAAATAATATCGAAATTAATCACAAAATAAATACTTAAAAACTAACAAATAATAGATTCAAAATAATATTCATTAATAAATATCCATTCTTTTTCTTTGTTATCTTAAGGTTTTTAAGGGCAAAAACTCTTGCATTTTAAAATCTCATTTTTTGATATTGTAAAGTCACTTATCTTTTCTAGTCATTAATACGGTAAGTATTCTTTTTCGTATTAATGATTTG
Organism: Elaeagnus macrophylla; assembly: GCA_029378325.1. NCBI lineage: Eukaryota > Viridiplantae > Streptophyta > Magnoliopsida > Rosales > Elaeagnaceae > Elaeagnus > Elaeagnus macrophylla. The sequence goes on along the minus strand of CM055640.1, from coordinate 108,555,005 downwards.
ATTTTCTACAAAATAAATTTCTTATTTTAAAAATTTGTTATTCCATAGTTGAAATACAATGAGTGTTTTTTTTTTGTATTGCAATATGAGGATTTTTATTAAAACACAATTTGTGTTATTTTGAGAATCCATGTCAATAATATGTTTAGTGCGTTTCTGTATTATTGATATAAGGAGTTTTTATAAAAATAATATCTTGGGTTAACTTTATATTGTTTAGACTTCACATATACTAATTGCAAGTACTAATATCACACTACTTGGTTATGTGGCTTTGGAGGTGAATTGGATCTAGTGTGAATCAAAGTAGCTATGGTGACAGTTGGCAAAAGCAACCTAGGCAGTTAGAACATGTGGTCCTGACTGATAGAGGTGTTAGCGTTTACTTTTATCAAGTCTGTATAACTCTTTATTCTTAGTGAATTTAGCTACTACATGGTTGCATTAAGCAACCTATAGATGTTGCCACTTAAGATTGGATGTGTGAATTTGGCTATTTTTGAATGTTCTATTGCATGTGTGAGGACATTTAGTGATTTATTCTTATATGTGCCAACATAGAAGAATTACTCAATAATTGAAAAGGTTCTCTTTACTTACTACTTTATTTGTATGCTTACTACTTTGTCTTCCATTTTTTGTACGAGTGGAGTGAGTTTTAAGGTGTCCTTACCACCTTACTTTAGTAGTTATCAAGTTAAGACTCTTTCATTATTTGTAACATTATTTATTTTTTAGCTATTCCTGAGAAGGATTGTCATGAGAAATATCTTGGGCTTCTAACTTACATTGGTAGGAACAAAACTAGAGTTTTTAATAAGTTGAAAGAAAAATTTTCAAATCTCACCCATGGGTGGAAAGAGAAAATACTTTTAGGGATGGAAAAAAAGTCCTAATCAAGGTTGTTGCACAGACAAATCTTCTATATGCAATGAGTATATTTAAACTCCCAATATTTTTTTTTTTATGATGAGTTGACGTAAATCATTAGAAACTTTTGGAGGGGTAATAAACACAAAAAAGGAGTTAACTGGCTCTCGTGGAAGATCATGTGTCTCCCAAAAGCACTTGGAGGATTAAGTTTCCACGATTTCAAGAACTTTAACTTGGCTCTTCTTGCCAAACAAGGTTGGCGAATATTAACGAACCCTAACTCGTTATGTGCTTGGCTTCTAAAAGCCAAATACTACCTTAACTCATCTCTTCTTGGAGTGTAGGGTAAAACATAATGCTTCCTATACCTGATAAGGAAAAGATAGCTAAAAAATAACAATAAAAACCTAATATTTAAACTAATAGATTCAACACAACCACACTAACAAATAGATACTAAAGAGTAATAAGAATCTACCTAACAAATAGATAACAAATAGCCATTTTACCTAACACGTTAAGCACAAAAGAGTAATAGAAATCTACCATCCCAAGCAACTTTCAAACAATTGACTTTAACCTATGCATGCATTCTTATCTCAAGTAAGCTACACATAATATAATAATCTAAGCTAATTACACTCTCATACCAATTAGATTATACTACTAATCATTAAGAACGTCAATTATAGATCATATACATAAGAATTGTACCTCTCAGCCTAGAATCCATGTATGCAATTTAATTAAGATAAACAAATGGATACTTCTCTCAAACTTACCCAATTACCTCTATGTATAATTGTTAATTAAATAATTAATTGCAAATAGATAAGATTAAATAATATAATTAAATTTGGAATCACAATAGAATGGAAGAACAATCTAATTTATTATATAAAAAGATCAAGTTTAAGAGTATCCTAACAACAAGTTTAGTTTTATAAAATATTTAATAACATCTCAAAAATATTGAGTTAAAATAAAAGATAACAGAAACCAATCTCTATTGTCACTCCGAAAATTAATCTCTGCTAGCGATTACTTTAGTGGAACTAAACTCTAGTACCTTCAATTTTGAATCCTCCTCTTGTTATGCCCCATACTCTAAACTGTTGCCTTTTTTCTCTAAATTATGTAGGTTAGTAGTGGAATGTGTGAATCATTTTACTTGGTTGTTAGAAGTTGTATTTATAGGCTTAGTGCTGTAGGTTATAAATATTTGTGGTCTAAATAGGAATCATGATAAAAATAAGAAATTGGTCCAAATAAGACATTAGAATTTTGGCACTTATCAAGCACAAAATCAACTTGCATAGTGGCCTAAAATAGTGAGTGTCGAGGCTTGGCTTCCTCGGACAATCTAGAAAACTACTCGCACGACAGCACAGGTGAATGAGCGTTGCACTCTAAGATTGTGTCTGCCATTGCACTGAGCTCTCTAATTGGACTCTAAAAAGATGTGCACTACGGCACATAATTGTTCCCGCTACGACTCAGGGTTGACTGCATTGATTGTGTTCCTTTTTGGCTATTTTCACACATTTTCACTCCATTTTTCATCACTCCATTTTCCACCGTTCTACCTACATTGACACAATTGAAAACGTATTAAGCCATTTTACCTATTTTAAGTGCAAAATAATGCAAATAATAAGCTTAAAAGTGACTAAATAACTCTACTTTTGTAGAGTTATCAATTATCCTCAAATTTCCCTTGGATGCTTATTTGGAAGGCTAATGTGCCAAACAAAGTTAAGACTTTCTCTTGGCGTATGGCTCACAATATACTTCCCATATATGCCAATCTTTTAAGCAGAAGAGTGCTTACTTCCCCTTTGTATAAAAAGTGCATTGGTTGCATTGAAACCATGCTACATGCTTTAGTTCTTTGTGAAAGTATATTAGAAGTTTGGAATACTTGTAATTTCAAGGTGAAAAGAGATGTCATGACTTCCATACCGACCAAGGAGTGGATGTCCCATCATTTAACTAATTTACATAAATCAAATGTGTGGATTTTCTTATTCTTGCTTTGGTCCATATGGAAGTCAAGGAATGCTTGGGTAAATGACATGCAAAAGCCTTCAACAGAGTAAATCATTACTATTGCATTGTTAGCCTTGAGAACTCATGAACTATTTTCTTTTATTCAGCAGAAGCTTGGTGCCCCAATATGGTTAACACCAAATTCGGGGTCTCTAAAAATCAATGTGGATGTAGCTTGGGATAAAAACTATAACTATACTGTTGAGATTCATTTTGAAATAGTAAAGTAATTAAAATGTTAATATGGTAGAGATCATTCCCAATATAGTAGAAATCATTGTATTTAATTAATATCATTTTCTGTCGTTTTATTTCTATTATAAATTTATGTAATATGTACAAAGCAATACAATCAACTGAAATATTCAAACCAAATATTACATTTCTCTTTTCTGCATGGCATTAGAGCCAATTAAGGTTCTGTAAATATAAAAAAAAAAAAAAAAAACCAAACCATCAACCCCAGTTGCTGCCTACCTGCAACCACAGCCACCATTCAACCCCAAAATCGTCCACCCAATACACCCAAATCACCAAATCCACAGAACCAACAAATCCCCATAGTCGTCAGAAATCTCGACCAGAGTCGTCGTGGTGCCCAACATCCTCTCCAGCGTCGATCTGGTGATTTGTTTCTTTTTTATTCCTCATTTTCTTTCCTTATAAGCTGAAGTATTCCTTTAAAAAAAAAACAAAAGAAAAGACGAGAAATCCAAAAAAAAAAAGGGATTTTGTTTGCTGCTTAAAAAAAATAAGGATTTTACTTCTTGATATAAAAAAGAGAGAGAGAGAAAAAAAAATGAGTAACCACATTGAATTCTCGGGAATCAGATTTGTTCCGACTGTTCAAACCAAGCCAGCAGATGAAATCATTGACCAAGCTTCGACATTGGTAATATCTAATATTGGTAAGGCTTTAAATAGTTTTACTTCTGTTTTGAATAATATATAGATAATTGATTCGGGTGCAACAGATCACATGACAAATGATGCTAGACATGTTTCATCACTTCGACCATCTACCAAACATTTTGTCTCTGTTGCAAATGGTACTTCAACCTCAATCATTGGGGAAGGCTATTTAACTCTGACTAATACATTAAAATTAGAGTCTGTTTTAGTTGTTCCATCTTTAGATTATAACCTTTTATCTGTTTCTCAAATAACCACTGCCTTATCTTGTGTTGTAATTTTTTGGCCTGATTATTGTGTGTTTAAGGACATCAACACTAGAAAAATGATTGGCTGTGGTACTCGACGGGGGCAGCTGTATTACTTAGATTTGGACTCAACGAGTATTGAAAGCTCACAACAAACATTGGCAGTTGTTAGTTCCGAAGAAAAAAGGAGAAAAGAAATATGGTTGTGGCAACGCTGTTTTGGACATACTTCCTTTGGTTATCTAAAAAGGTTATTTCCTAGTTTATTTTTAGCAGCTGATGTTTCGAGCTTCCACTGTGATGTTTGTGAACTTTCACAAAGTCATCGTGCTTCATTTCCATTACGATTGAACAAAAGTCCACTACCTTTCATGACTATTCACTCTGATGTCTAGGGTCCATCTAAAGTTACTACTTTGAGTGGGGCACGGTGGTTTGTAATGTTTATTGATGATTATACAAGGATGACATGGCTATGCTTGATGAAATCTAAGAGTGAAGTGAATTTGTTATTTCAAAGGTTCCATAAAATGATTGAAACTCAATATCGTGCAAAGATTCAAGTTCTTTGGAGTGACAATGGTGGAGAATACCAGAGTATTGAGCTTTAACAATTTTTGGAGACACAAGGAATGATTCATCACACAACTTGCTCTTACACACCGCAACAAAATAGGGTAGCAGAGCGCAAGAATAGACACTTGTTGGTCATGGTCCGAGCTTTATTAATTGAAGCCCATATGTCATTGTCTTATTGGGGTGAAGCACTCACTTATGCAGCCTATTTAATTAATAGGGTCCCCTTCAGTACCATCAATTTCAAAACACCATTCCAAACCCTAACAGATGCAGTTGTTGCCCCAACTGTCTCCAATTTACCCCCTCGTGTCTTTGGTTGTGTGGTGTTTGTACACCTCCACAAACATCAAAGCATAAAACTAACTCCTCAAGCATTGTGATGTGTTTTTGTTGGGTATGCTAGTCATCAAAAAGGATATCGATGTTACCATCCCCCATCTCGAAAATTGTTTGTCACAATGGATGTTGTCTTTCATGAGGATACAATGTACTTTTCTGAAGCTGAATTTCAGGGAGAGTACCAGAAGGAAATTCAAATTCTCGATTATGATGGAAGTGAAAACCAAAATGTGAGTAACTTAGATGTAAGTGGCATAGCATTGGATTACACTATTGATGACTCACAAACCGAACCGAACCAAGCAATATATGAATTAGATTCAAGAGGTACGACATTAGATCAAAATGTCAATGAGAACCAAATAATTGAAGAAACAAGTGATGAACATCCCATTGACGAACTAAGTACTTCTCAGCCTGAAATTGAGCCATTGGATAGTATGGCTCCATCTCCTGTCGATATATCACACCAATCGTTTACTGAAGTAGTTCTTGAGCCAAACAGAAGACAGTTACCACAACGTAACACAAAAGGTATTCCTAAACTCACATATGAACCCGAACTTTCTAGTAAAGTAAAATATCCCATGAGTCACTATGTGTCTAACCATTGTTTGTCAAAATCAAACATGTCATTTGTGAATCAATTATCTGTTGTATCTATTCCTAACAGTGTGCAAGAAGCTTTAGCTGACCCAAAGTGGAAAGCTGTTATGAATGAGGAGCTGGATCCTTACAAATGAACAAGACTTGGGAACTTGTTGATCGCCAACCAACAAAGAAAGTTATTGGATGTCGATGGATTTTTACAGTGAAGTACCGAGCAGATGGTACAATTGAACGTTATAAAGCAAGATTGGTGGCAAAAGGATACACTCAAACATATAAGATTGACTATACAAAGACTTTTGCACTTGTAGCAAAAAGAACACAATTCGAGTCATATTATCCCTAGCTGCAAATCTGAATTGGCCATTAAATCAGTTCGACGTAAAGAATGCTTTTCTACATGGAGATTTATCTGAAGAAGTCTACATGGATCTTCCACCAGGAAGTATGATGTCAGAAATTCATAATGGAAAAGTGTGCAGATTAAAGAAATCACTGTATGGATTAAAGCAATCTCCAAGAGCATGGTTTGGCAGGTTCACAAAGTCTATGAAAGAATTTGGCTATCAGCAGAGCAATTCAGACCATACTTTATTCCTAAAGAAACAGCATGGTAAGATCATTATACTTATTGTATATGTAGATGATATGATCGTAACAGGAAATGATCCTGAAGAAAGAAAAGCTCTTCAAAGTTATTTGTTTAAAGAATTTGAAATAAAAGACCTTGGGTTCTTAAAGTATTTTCTTGGGATCGAGGTTTCTCGATCAAAGGATGAAATCTTTTTATCTCAAAGAAAATATGCCTTAGATCTACTACAAGAGACTGGTATGTCAGCGTGTCAACCAGTTGATACACCAATAGAAGAAGGTCTAAAATTGTGTGTTGAATCCAACCAGGTACCAATTAACAAAGAAAGATACCAAAGACTTGTTGGAAGGTTGATGTACTTATCTCATACTAGACCAGATTTGGCTTATGCTTTAAGTATTGTTAGTTAATTTAAGCATAATCCTGGAGAACAATATATGAATGCAGTTATTCGCATTTTGAGATATCTAAAGTCTGCTCCTGAAAAAGGAGTATTATTCACTAAAAATACAAACTATCAAAGTATAGAAGCATATACTGATGCTGATTGGGCTGGTGACAAGGATGACAGGCGATCTACTTCTGGCTACTTTACCTTTGTAGGAGGTAATATTGTGACATGGAGAAGCAAGAAACAAAATGTTGTAGCTCGCTCAAGTGCAGAAGCTGAATTTAGAGGTTTAGCAAATGTACTTTGTGAGACACTATAGCTAAGACTACTCTTACAAGATTTGGGTTTGCCTTCTAAACAACCTGTCCAAATATTTTGTGATAATAAAGCAGCATGTGATATTACACATAATCCAGTTCAACATGACCGTACAAAGCACGTCGAGATAGATAGATTTTTTATCAAGGAAAAATTGGATGGAAAGATTGTGGAATTACCAAAGATTCATTCAGAAGATCAATTAGTTGACATTCTCACCAAAGCAGTCTCAAATCGAGTGTTCTTAAAGTTTTTAGACAAGTTGGGCATGTGGGACATGTATGCACCAACTTGAGGGGGAGTGTTGAGATTCATTTTGAAATAGGAAAGTAATTAAAATGTTAATAAGGTAGAAATCATTCCCAATATAAAAATCATTGTATTTAATTAATATTTTTTTCTGTTGTTTTATTTCTATTATAAATTCATATAATCTGTACAAAACAATACAATCAACTAAAATATTCAAATCAAATATTACATTTCTCTTTTTTACATATACTGGTCTTGGTATTGTAGCAAGGATCATCATGGTAATTTCCAATTTACCAGAGCTTTGAAAGTCTCTTTTGTTTATTCAACTTTGACAGCCGAACTTATGGCTTTAAGTGAGGTGTCGAAACTGGTGATTGAAAGATGTCTTGCAAATATCATTATAGAGAGCGATTCTCTTGTGGCTACTTAAAAAATTTAAATAGGTACTGATAATTGTTCTTAAGTGACTCTTATTGCCCAAGATGTAAATTAGCATTTAAGCAGGTCACCTTCTTTTGTCATTTACTTTTGTTCAAGGAGTGCCAATATAGTAACTCTATATTTTATTTAGCCAATTGGAAGAAGTTTACTTCTAATGAGATGGTTATAACTATTTTAGAATGTCCTAACTACCTCTAGTGGGTAGTATTCATGAATATTAGTTTGTTATTGAAATAAGTTAAATAAATTATAAGGTTTTCTAAAAGAAGAAAAAAACGAAAATAAATTATTTTTGTTAAATAAAAAATTGGTAATAAGATAAGACTAATCAAAACTGGTATTTGAATCTATTCGACAAGGGGAGTTACAATGTTTTGCCTATATTTCTTTGAAAAAATATAAAAAATAATATCCTTAAAATTTATAATAATAAAATTAACACTTCAATAATAATAAACGTTCAATATTTAACGAGTTTAAATTACATTATTTAATTTCAATTAAATAATTATTTAAAAAAAATAATATATTAATTTTTTTAATTGTAAAAATATAAGTTTAAATATAAAGGGTGCTATTTTTATTATTATAAATTTTAAAAGATGTTATTTTTGTTATTCGTTTTTTTTTTTTTTTTAAACATCCGAAAATTTTTGGATAGAGTAAAATTAAAATAAAAAAGAAATTGAAAGTCAAATTTATAATCAGTTGGTTGAAAAGTCAGACTATAAATCAGAGCCGTTACCGTGTGAGCTGGGCAACCCTTTGTTTCCCTCCATTAAATGTTTTGGGTGTCTTTGTCTGTAAATCATTTCTTGACCAAACTCCACTATTTCATTAGTTTTTTTTTCCCCTCTTTTCTTTCTCGCCATCTCTAGATCCGTCACCTTCTTCAACGCCGCCGTTTCTCCGAGCCGCATACAATTTCAGCTCGGAGAACATCTATTCGGCCAAATTTGTTGATTGAAGGTATTGGGTTTTCTCACCTTTAAGTTTTTAATTAATCTTTACTTTGTTGGTGTATTTGAAATGAATTCAATCTTTGTCTAGCTGCATTTCCTTCGAACTTTAAATTTCTTAATCATAGTACTAATTATTTTAATTTTAGAATTGATGATATTTATTAGTTTCTATAATTATTTTATTTAGATATAATTTATACGCCTATTTGTATACAACAGACCTTATTTAGTTTTTTTTTTTTTTTCCTTTAAATTAAACGTCTTTACACACTCGCACGGAGTTTTAGATTGATGGATTCGAACACCAACTAAAGTACCATAGGGCTAATGTTGTTGTTTCTTCATGATAATTTGTAGACCTGATTAATTATTGAATATTGAATGTACGATTTAATTTGATAATCTTTTGACACCTTTAATTCATTATGTGGTAGTAGTCAAGTCCTAATTATGTATTATCTCTTAATTTGTTAATTTATTAGAATGGCCTTATGACTCAGTGTAGTGATTCGAAATCTAGGATGGGGGCTTCATGCTTGTGATTGTTTTGAAATGGCGATTTTACTGCGACGCCTTGCTATTTTCGTGATGAAAGAAACATGTAGGCGTTGCGCTGCTGGATACAGACTTGGTTGGAGAAGACTTTTTATTGTTGGGATGATGTTGACTACATCAGGTTTTATGCTGCAAATGCATACACTTACTAATTATCAACTCAATGACTTGTTCCTCACTCCATCATCTGTAATAGTTTTATATGATGAACCCTTTAGTGATACATTGAAGTTGAGTGAGACTATCAATGAATTGAGCACTTTAGTTGTTTCTCCTAAAGAATTGAATAAATCAATATCAATTCAATCAGATAAAGCAAGAAAAAGAAAATCTCTACTTAGAAGAAGAAGGAGAAGAAGAAGGAATGTTGATAATAGACCAAATATAATGTCTCCTCCTCCTCCTGCTCCTAGAGTTATACCTCATAGTTTGCAGGTTTAGTCATTTAGAGTTTTGTTACCTTATTACTTGTCACTAAGAGTCTAAGACTAATGCATTTGTACCATATATTTCAGAAATTGCTTAGATCATTGCTACCGAAAGAGGCACTTGAGTATGCAAACAAAGAGATTGAGAATGCACCACAAGTCATTGATGATCCAGAGCTTTTTGCCCCTATATATCGAAACGTCTCTGTTTTCAAGAGGTATATCATATAGCTAGAGTGGTTTCAATTGATTGCCTTATGTCACATGATTTTATTATCTACCATATATTTTGAACTTCAGGAGCTATGACTTGATGGAAATGATACTTAAAGTTTACATATATCCTGATGGAAAAAAGCCAATTTTTCACGAGCCTCATCTTAGTGGAATTTATGCTTCTGAAGGCTGGTTTCTAAAGCTAATAGAAGAAAACAGACAATTTGTCACAAAGGATCCAGAGAAGGCTCACTTATTTTATCTCCCATACAGTGCACGACAACTCGAATGGGCACTATATAAGCCTGAATCACATAATTTGAAACCATTGTCAATCTTTCTCAAAAATTATGTGAACATGCTTGCTGCAAAGTATCCTTTCTGGAATCGCACACGAGGACACGATCATTTCCTTGTTGCTTGTCATGATTGGGTATGTACACATTCCTCTCTGTGTGAATTGCAGGTAGAAAATTGTTGTAAAGACTACATGCTTAGGAATTAGATGCTTTTTATTGTTTTTGTCGTTATTGTTGTTGTGTTTAGACTATTCTTGTTTGTTTCCTGCTTATATCAGAAGAATGCAATTAGTAAATGTAGACCAAATTGTTTTTTTTTTTTTTGCCTTGTTAATCAACAAATCTAGTATTCTTAGTGTTAATATCTAGTTAGCATTCCTATGAGTTTTGTAGTGCTTTTCAACTCTGATGTTGAGTTCTGTCTTAGTGTTATACGTTATGGGTGTTTTGTTTGGAGTCCAGAGTGCTTAATTTTTTATTTAGCTGTCACTATTAGTGTTAGGTACGTGCGAATAAAGACTCACATTTACGGGTTAATAAGGGCTTGGTTACAAAAAACATAACAGATTTTGAAAGTTCTAACTGAAAGTAATTTTGCAATCTGTCACTTCTGTAACTTTGATAGTTCATTATTCTAGGCATGAACTACTAACTAAATTTCAACTGAATTATCTGTCATAACATTTTGCAGGGTCCTTACACATTAGTTGAGCATCAAGAACTTGCCTTAAATACCATAAAAGCCCTATGCAATGCTGATATTTCGGAAGGAATATTTAAAGCTGGAAAGGATGTTTCCTTGCCAGAAACTACAATAAAGACACCCGGAAAGCCCCTTCGAAACATCGGTGGCTTAAGAGTGTCACAACGCCCAATCCTTGCCTTCTTTGCTGGAAACATGCACGGCAGAGTCCGTCCATTGCTTCTACAACACTGGCTTGATAAAGATGAAGACATGAAAATTTATGGGCCTTTACCTCATAGTGTTGCCAAAAACATGTCTTATATACAACACATGAAATCAAGTAAATATTGTATATGTCCAATGGGGTATGAAGTCAATAGTCCTAGAATTGTTGAGGCTATATATTACGAGTGTGTCCCAGTGATAATTGCAGATAATTTTGCTCTTCCTTTTAATGATGTGCTTGATTGGAGTGCTTTTTCTTTAGTAGTGGCTGAGAAGGATATTCCAAAGTTGAAGGAGATTCTAATGGCTATTCCATTAAGAAAATATCTTAAGATGCAAATAAATGTTAAAATGGTGCAAAAGCATTTTCTTTGGAATCCAAAACCTATCAGGCATGATTTGTTTCATATGATTCTGCATTCACTCTGGTCTAGCAGATTAAAACAATTACAAATCACTCAGTCATAGCATTTAGTGCTCTTCTAAATGCTAATGAAGTTTGCAAAACACGAATCACTTAAGTGCAGATTAGATTGTAGATTGCTTCAGTCCGATTTCATGCTTAAAACTCAAGTCCCAAAGTGCTTGGAAATGGATACATGGATAATCAAATATTGATGGGAAGCACTTTGGTGTGTTCAGAATGAGAAGATATTTTGCAGTTATGTCAACAACAACAACAACAACAACAACAAAAAATCCCTAACTTATTTTTTATTTTATTTTTTTGTATTATTGTAACCAAAATAACCATAAGAATATATATGTGTTAGGTTTTCATGAGTTTCCTTAGGAGTACCCTTTAGGCTCTATATTCTTGAAATGTGCACATAAATTTAATTTTCAGCTATAATTTAAAAATGGCCATTTTTTTTTTTCATATGCAAAACCACATGACTATTTAATATAATATAAAGATAATATGTTTCATTTATTCACCAATATTGACTTCTCCATAAGTTTTAATTAATTAAGATAGTGGAAGTGTATGAATAAATAAAAGGGATAAAGTTTTAATTAATTCAAATACAAGACGTGTATAGATAAATATAAAAGGACTTGAACAAAGGGACAAATAAAGTAATTTTTTTCAATATATACTAGATTTGGATTTATGCAAATTTTAGTAATTGGTAAAAGTTAAAAAATTATATTGTTATTTAACCATAAATATATAATTATGATAACAATTTATAATAAATAATTCTTGTTAACGACATAAATTTGTGCAAATTTTAATTATTTTTTTTTAAAAAAAAATTAAGTTTAAAAATAATTGTCAAAGAAAAAAGTAAAAAATATCAACAACATAAAAATTCAAAGAAAATATAAATAATTAGTTGTTGTATTGCATTAATTAAATATTTATGAAAAGAATTTACTAATTTAAAAAGTTAATATTCATCATTGTATACTTTTAATTGTGGTGTTTTTTTAAAAAAATTAAATGTAGTGTAGTGTATAATTTTTCAGCAATAAAATATTTAATTAACATAAAAAATATAATATTTTATTTAATGGATTTGTTTTTTTTTTTCTTAGTAAAAGAATAATTTTTAAATTTGTTATAATTAATTAAATAATATTAATTGTGTAACAAATAGAGATGAAAAATAGTATACTTTTTGTTTTAAAATAATAAAAAAGTTGTACTAATATACAATTTTGTGTTAGAGGTGAATGTAATGATGTTTTTGAATCATTGAACATAATGTAGAATTTTCCGTACTGTCTTGTTTGAACACGTAATGAACTACGAAACTAAGAATGAATGCTTGACGTACGCCATTTAAAGTAAGTACTATTAAATCAATTATTCTTCTTTAAGAGGTCAAACAGTTAGTATAATGTGCACCACACCACTGAATTTAAATAGAAAACGACACGTCTTTCTTGGGTTTTTTGGGCCAGCGACACATGTTTTCTGGTATTAATTCCCTGAAATAATACATATATAATGAAAACTAATTTTTTGTCTAAAATAGCAAAACGACTGTGCTTTGGAAGAATATAAATGACATTTTTAACCATCCTTGCTTGCCTGACTACCTTCAGTTCTGCGCCTGCGTGAGATAGGTCTTCTTCTTCTATTTTCTATCTTTTAATCTACTTAATATTGTTTGTTTAAGCTTCGCATTTGTTGCTCGCGTTAGCAAATATTGTTTATTTTCTGCGTGACATTAATGGGATTTCCAGTTCTGCGTGAGGAAGTTGTTTTCCAGAATTGAGAAGATTTCGTGGGTGATGAGTTCGTCGGCATCTTGATTTGATTCAATGTTGAGCATTGGAAATTGAGCAATTGTTGCTGCCATTTTTTCTTCTTTTGAATTTTGATTTAGGAGAGAGGGAGTAATAGAGCAATCACCCACTGGAAGAAGAAGAAGAAGAAGAAGAAGAAGAAGAAGAGCTTATATACATTCACATTTTGTATGTACAGGTTACATACATATTTATTTTGTATGTAACCTGTACATTCACATTTTGTATGTACAGGTTACCTGTACATACAAACTGTTTGACTATGCCTGCCATTTTTTCTTCTTTTGAATTTTGATTTAGGAGAGAGGGAGTAGTAGAGCAATCACCCACTGGAAGAAGAAGAAGAAGAAGAAGAAGAAGAAGAACAGCTTATGTACATTCACATTTTGTATGTACAGGTTACATACACATTTATTTTGTATGTAACCTGTACATTCACATTTTGTATGTACAGATTACTTGTACATACGAACTGTTCTTCCCGCAAAATGTGAACCTGTACATTCACATGAAATGCATTGTATTGTTTGTATGTTATTGTTGTTTTAAACAGCTTACAAAATGTGAATGTACAGGTTACATACAAATTTGTATGTAACATGTACATACAAATTTGTATGTACAGGTTACATACAAATTTACATACAAAATAAATTTGTATGTACAGGTTACATACAAATTTATTTTGTATGTAACATGTACATTCACATGAAATGCATTGTATTGTTTGTATGTTATTGTTGTTTTAAACAGCTTACAAAATGTGAATGTACAGGCTACATACAAAATGTGAATGTACAGGTTACATACAAATTTGTATGTAAATGTTACATACAAATTTGTATGTACAGGTTACATACAAATTTGTATGTACAGGTTACATACAAAATAAATTTGTATGTAACCTGTACATTCACATGACCTGTACATACAAAATGTGAATGTACAGGTTACATACAAAATAAATATGTATGTAACCTGTACATACAAAAACACGAAAATGGCGTGGTTTTTACGAATACGCAGATAACTGGATATTTTTGTAAAAATCATATATATTATATAAATGAAACGGTGAGTTTAAGTCTAAAAAGTGCTATTTAAGTATAAAAAGCTTTTTACTTCAAATCTTTGCTATTTTAGTAATTCACTGTGTTTTCTGTGCCTATGTATTAGGTACGACGATTAAAGGAAAAATAAAAGAACGATACATTGTTGTCAGATTTTTTTGAAATTGAGTACAGTATTATTTTTATGAATTTTGATGTGATATCCAAACTTTATTTTATTAATAACCAAAAACATTGGGTTTTCTGCAGAGAGAAAAAAAAAAGGTTAATGGGTAGTGCAAAGAAGTCATAAAGTTTTAACAAATAAAAACTCATATCTTAAAAAGAAATGTTATATTTTAGAATTAAATAATTCTTCTAATATTATAAAATATATTTGGTGAAATATCAACAACCTATTCTTCGAAAACGTAACTTGGTTTTTGAGATTAACGACAACGTGAGATGCAAGAAGGAAACATAAACCACAAAATGACAATAACAGTCGACGGTGCAATGTGTCTTCCAGTGATGAGCGATCATAACTTGCATACCCAAACGCTATTTACTTTTTGAAAAGTGGTCATAAAAAAATCATATCGAGCAATAATTGACGTGACTAGGATAAATAAGTTATCACTATTCAGAATCTTTTAGCAAGACTTCAGGTATAAAAGCTAACCAAATAACACTTACGGTTACTGTATTTAATTTCAAAAATAATAATATTTTAAAAAAATAACACTTTTTAAAACTTATAATAACAAAAATAGCACATCTTATATTCAAATTTATATTTTTACAATTAAAAAAATGATTGATATATCATTTTTCTTTGAATATTCGTTCAATTGAAATTAAACGACGACAATTTAGACTAATTCAATGTTAAACATTCAATATTACACTTTAATATTATTGGATATTAGTTTTATTATTATAAATTTTAGTAATATTATTTTTGATAATTTTTCTATTATTTTTTATAATTTAGTCCATCAATTCTTAAAAAAAAAAAAAAAAATAACAGTCTCATTCAAATAATTAAATGTGACAAACAAACAAAAAAAAAAAAAAGTTACCAAACTCAAGTGATTGCACATCGGATTGCAAACATGTTATCCATGCTGTTTCCCACTAAGGAGAATGTTGTGTCATGGCCTAATGCAGCTACAGAAAATTTCTTTTGGATTCTTTAGAACTAAATGGTGTTTAGCTAGCAAAATGGTCTGAACCACTCCATATTTATGTCTTTTATAAGAGATAATTCTTGACTTAATTGACATATAAATTATATTTGGAATAGCATGTTTAGGTTTTCAAGGAAAAAAAAAAAATAAAAAGTGCCCATAATGCGGGTTAATACTTCAATTATGAAAGTCCTTAGAATTTATGAAAATGCCCCCACTAAAATGTGTATTTTATTTATAATATTTATGTATTAGCATTTTTTTTTCCTTAAAATTTGATTGTGCACCCTTTCAATTTTTAAAAATATATCTTTTGCTTGTAATACTATAAACCTTTATATAAAATATTATTTTTTATCTCATATTTTTATATAGCTAATACAATTGTTAAATATTCTTTTTTATTTTTATTCTTGTTAAAAAAAATTATATTTTTTAATCTATTTTTAAATTCTTTGACGTTTAAAACAACAACAATCATTATTTATAAGTATAGAGTTCAAAAATGTTCAATTTTTTTATTTATAAAATAAGTATTATAATTGAAATCATTTTCATAAATTATAGCTTGATGATGAGTACAATTACAACAACAATTTTTAATAATATAATTACTTTTTATATTTGAAAAAAATAAATAATCCCTTTATAGTGTATTCGTCATTCTCTATTTTTAATTTTTTATTCCATTTGACAACTATTTTAATATGAATTCAATTATAAAAAAATTAATTTAACTTTCATATATTCTTTGGTACAATATAAGCATATAACTACTATTTTGTTCATATATTTGTTAACAAATTTTTTTCCTAAATATTACTTATTATTTTTTAACAAAAATATAAATTTGATATTTTATTTGATAAATAAAATATTCAATATTGGTAACGAATTATGATAAATAATTGCATTTCTCTATATGACTGTTATTTAAAACCCAAATGTTCAATAATTTGACAATTTAATTTATTTATAATAAAAGTACATAGCGTTTATCACACCGCAGAATTACATAATCAACAATTAATTAATTTATGCGAGAAAAATCATAAAATTAATACCTTTAAAGTATATAATAATAAAATATCACTTCAAACATTATTTTATATAATTTTTAAATAAAAATAAAAATACTATTTTTATTATTATAAATTTTAAAGGTATTATTTTAAATAATTTTGTAATTTATTTTAATTTTCCAAATACTAATGAGAGCGAAGCTAAGCAATTAATACACAAATAAACAAATAATAATAATAATAATAATGCTCTAAAGATGATCACCTTTTGGCATCATTACTGAGCAATAGGTCTACATCGAGCTCAAGAAACTTATTAACCCAATCCAACCCGCATGGGGAAACTTCTACTGAGAAGTCAAACAAGTCGTTCATATCAAACTCATCTTTAAGCTCCAAGTTCACAGAGGATCCTTCAATAGTTGTAGCCTCTAATTGGTCCTCAACTAATTGTTGATCAAGATTATTATTATTGTTTTCGTAACTATTGGAGGGTACTAAATACGTAATCTTCTCTTGTGCAGTTGAAGATTGGACTGTTATAAGATCCTTAGTTTGCTGGTTTATTTTTTTGCTCAAATGAGAGTTCCAATAATTCTTTATTTCATTATCCGTTCGTCCTGGTAGTCTACCAGCAATCAAAGACCACCTGCATTTATTTACATATATTGAAATTAATAATTAATTAATTTTGAAAATTAATTAATTAATTAATTAATAACCTGTTTCCAAGCAGTTTATGAAGCCTTATAATCAAATCCTCTTCAGCCTCAGAAATGTTGCCTCTCTTGATATTGGGTCTCAAATAATTCAGCCATCTTAATCTGCAACTCTTCCCACATCGATTTAAACCTGTTTAATATTGTTTTTTGAAACCACATTATATATATTCATTCAAGAACAATGTACATGTTGTTTAGCTATAAATATATATAGACATTAATTAATATAACCTGATTTAATAGCCACAGTTTTCCACCTACGAGGACCATGAGTCTCAATAAACTGACTCAGTTTTCTATCTTCTTCAGCTGTCCAAGCTCCTTTGTTCGTACTCTTTTTGGCCGATCCCTCGTTCTTCGGAGACATGTCAACAAGAAAAATACAAAAATATAAATAAAGAATTTAGAAGGCCCTTATATGTATATATTAATCAGAACTTGCTGCTTGGAGGTTTGAAGAAGAGTAACAAGATTAAACAAGTTATTGTGTGCTACGTTATCAAGATCTCTCTGACAATAAATATATATATCAATAGTTTATAAAGTATATATTTGAATGAAGGATCACCTCTAGTTTAAATCTAACTACCTTTCCCAGGCAAGAGAAAACGAAATCAAGAGGTCCTAACTAACTATAACACTAATAGAAGTAATTATTCATTGATTTTGGGTTAATGATAAATACTAACAGCATATCATTATCTTACCTTACATCTTTATTTTTACGCCCTTAAATTTTTGGTGTAATTAGATATCATAATTCTCTTCATACATATAATTAATTTTTAATGTTGGATAATTAATAAAAATTAGGTTTATATGTAAATAATTATGTATTGTGTGCTATCATATAAAGTTAAGCCCGTTTTAAAATGATCTAATAAAGTTTAAGTAATTTGAGCTTTAATGTATTTAATAGAATATAAGCATTTAATGTGTAAAGATCTAATGATAATTTTTATTTTAATAATGTACTAAAATAGAAATATAGCTTTAATGTATTTAATACACACACACACACACATATATATATGGTCTCTCAAGTGATACGTTCAATTTAAATCTATTTGATATTTCATCGTCAGATAGATACCAGAAAGAAAGGTAAAATGTTCTCTTAGGAAAATGTATAGATTTGAAAGACAAACCACTTTACTCTAAAAACCAATCAATTTTTGTGGATGAGGTATATTTTTACATATTTGTCTTTAATTTTTGATCATCTAACATGAATGTTTATAGTTGAAAGTTTTTAATCACGGATCAAATATACTTAGAGGGGGTGAATAAGTTATTTTCAATTTTAACAAATATTAATTATGTAACCTAATCACAACGGCCAGACATGCAATCGCATGTAAAGATAAAATGCGGAAAAAAAAATAACACACGATATTTTTAAGTGGAAATAACCTAGGCCACTCCAATGACCTAAGAGGAAAACCACCGGTCCACCAGACCACCTAACTATCCACTATGAAAATCAATGTTCAATTACAACCATAGGTCTTAGAACTACCCTTCACAGATAGATCCCCCTTTCTGTAATTTACTTACGAGCCGCCGCTCCTTTCATAGCCTCCACAAGCTAGGTGTCTGGATCCGGACCAACGTTCCGATCTACTTGAGTCCCACAAGATCAATTGAACCCGTCAACTTCAATAATTTCGAGTCACACGAAATACCAAGCACGTCACCTGAAACGTTAGTACAAATAGCACAAGTGCAAAGTGTGTCCTAGAGCGGATTCAAACAATGAAAAACCCTAACTAGCAGATTCAACAACATATGATGTAAAAACAAATCAGCTAGTAAACTCTAGAACTATCATGCAATTCTAAATATCATGAAAGACAATTAGGCACGTGAATTATTCAAACATAACCACACAATATGTTTGAACAATTAAAAATAAGAAAGTGCCTAAGATTATAGATGAAGAGAATAAGATTTTTCTTTGAAAGCTTCAATAGATGTAGAAAATATTATTTCGGTGTGGGTTGATTATTTTGCACAAACAAGCGCTGCTTATATAGAGTCCAATTTGATTTGAAAGAGGATTAGTAATAGAGACAACTCTACTCTTATCAGGATTTAGTTCTCATAGGAATTCTACTTATACAAGGATTCTATTCATACTAGAATTTTGCTTTCACAACAATTCTACTCATGTTAGGATTTTGCTTTCACAACAATTCTACTTAAACAAGGACTCTACTTTCACAACAATTCTATTCATACTAAGTGTAGTGCTCAATTGTGTGAGGATGTATGCATGAGAGAATATTTTACCTTTCATATGAGTATTGCAAACTTGGTGACTCCATCATCATGTATCATCTGATTGAACGGTGAACACTTATACTAGATTACAATTAAACATTTTGTCCACGAAAATTGTCAATACAAATAAACCTTACAATAGTCTATTATTTGTAATGATTTTTACCAAAATGTTATTTCTATTAAGGGGTATCATAGCCTATTTATATTAAATTATTGAATATTAAATTTATTTTCGATCCATGATTATCTTAGTATTTTCAAATCTAATAATTTTAGTTATTGTTATTATTGAATTTAAAAATAATTATTAGTCTTTTAAAATCAGATTTGAAAAATAGCAATTAGATTTTGTGAACAAATTTTGGTTTAATTTTTGGGCGATTTAGATTCGATCGACTGTCGTATTTTGGTTTCTTTCATCTAGAGTTGTCAAACGGGTGGATAGTGTCGAGTTTGGATCGACTTGTTAGGACCCAACTTGTGTAAACTTCACCCAAATCTAACCTATTATTAAACAGGTCAGAAATTGTAACCCTAATTCAACCTATTTAATAAATGGGTTGACCAGTTTAATCCATTTAACCATTTAAATATATCAGATAACTTATATTATATTTTATAATGTAAGAAAATTTGAGATATTGTATTGAGTATCAACATATTCTTATGTAACCTATTAACATAATAAATTCTAATTAGACTCCAAAAATTAAATTAATTTAAGTATTACTTCAACAACAAAAAATGTTAAAATATAAAATAAAAATAATATCAATAATTATAAATATTGTGATATATCAAAGTCAAAGTGTTAAAGTCTCAAACATTAACAAATAAGTCTAACAAAAATATATATCATAAATTTTTTGCAAGTAAAAACTTGTTTTAAGTCTAAAATAAATAATCAATAATCAAAACACACAAAGTTAAACTAATCAATATTACTATAAGTTAATAAAAACACGAAAAATAAAATACAAAATGAATTTGAATATCATCTCAAGAATATTTTAAAATACAAACCTACAAAACAATTAAATAAAAAATAATTACCTATATACCCTAATTATTTTACTTATTTATTCGGTTTGCTTATACGGGTTACCCAATTAACCCGTTATAACATGATTTTTTTAAATGTGTTAAATAAATTGACTTGTTTACGACCTAACTTATATAAGCTCTACTCAAACTTGAATATTTTTTGGGTTGTTTGTATCGAGTTTATGAATCGTGTCAAAAATTAACAGCTCTACTTTCGTCCATGATTTGTAGATGGAGTTAAATTGACCTTATATCTGTCATGTTCAAGCATGTTTATTTTTCTTTAAAAAAAGGGTTGGAATAATACGTTGCTGATTATGGATTAAGAAGGAATTCAATTGATTTATGTCAATTTGATGACATTTGCCCTACGTTTTTTGTTTTGATTGTCCTATTAATGGTTTGTTAACATTTGTTTTCACCGGTGATTCTGATACAATTACTTTTTATGGTGTATAAATATTATTTTTGTTACCTTTATGGTGATTTTTTTTTGTTAATGAAAAACTTCACCGGATTAAGGCTATTGTCATACCTTCGGATCATCGAAATTTGGTTTCAGATGTGCCAACCACAAGAGTACCTAAAGCCGTGTTTAAGCTCAATATTGGGACACAAGTCCCAAGCCTCGAACCTGCATCCCACTATCCAACATGATTACGACCTTACTCATAGTACCCAACTAATTGGGCTACCTGCTTATGGCTTTTTATGGTGATTCTTGCACAATTACTTCTATAAAGCCCAAAAATAAATTTATTTTAAAATCCATAAATAATTTTTAAAAATACAAAGATATATTATGGGCTTAAGGAGATTTTAAGCCTAAGTTTGAAATTATGAATCAAAATATAGATATGAGCTTTATGATCCAATAAGTTTTAACCCAATCAATTTTAGAGTTGATCACAATTAAGCAATGTTGACTATGACAAATATATATACATATATATATATATATATATATAATTTTTTTAAGGACAATTTCAAACTTAAATATTGGTATGTTTGTATATATTTTAAAATAAATTAATTGAAGAAACAATTATATGCATATAACTTATGTGAATATTAACCAACCTAAAGGAATGTTGATATTTGACAAAATTTCTTGAACACCTATGGTAATAAATGCGTGATGATTATTTAGTTTTTCATGTGATCTATACATTGACCCAAAGGAAGATCCATTATTTGACATGTTCTTATTGTCAGTGTTTGATTACTACGTTAAGATATCACTTACAAGTTAATATTTGGGAAATTACCAAAAATAGCACCCCCTAAAAATTATAATAACAAAACTAGCACCCCTGTGTTCAATTAAAATTGAACGTTTAATATTGAACGTTCAATATTCAATTTGAACGTAAAATATTGAACGTTCAATATTAAATAGGTCTAATTGTCGTCATTCAATTCTAATTGAACGGATAATATTGAACGTTCAATATTGAACGAGTCTAAATTATCGTCGTTCAATTTTAATTGAACACAGGGGTGCTAGTTTTGTTATTATAATTTTTAGGGGGTGTTAGTTTTGTTATTTTCCCTTAATATTTTGTCCAAAGATAAAATATTAATGGAGTGCTCGGTATATTGAGATGGGATTTACCTTGTTTGAATTTATAATTATTTTGGTTATGATATTTATGTGAGCTTATTTTGTTTGTTTGTTAGTTGTTTTATGGATTAACCTGTCAATAATCAAGCTAATATTATTGGCAATACTAACTTCAAGTCATGACAAGAAAACTTCTTGATAGTTCTTGGAGATATAGATCTAGACCTTGCATTAAGGGTTGATTCTCCTCCACTTCTTATAGATAAGAGTACTTTTGAGAAAAAGAAGGATAAATAAAGGTGGGAGAGATTAAATCCTATGTGTATGTTGATCATGAAAAAGGCCATTTCGAAGCATTTAGGGGCGCAATGTCTGAAAAGATCAATACATCTAAGGAGTTCCTTGCGAACATTGAAAAGAATTTTGTTTATCATGAAAGAGCTATATCGAAAAGTTCTCAAAAGATATGGTATACCGAATTGTAAGCTAGGTGATACCCCTATAGCTAAGGGAGACAAATTTAGTTTCAGTTAGTGCCCTAAGAATGATTTTGAGGAAAAGAAAATGCACAAGATTTCTTATGCATCAATAGTAGGAAGTTTGATGAAATCTCGTGTATTTACGCATCTTGATTTTGTGTACATTATGGGATGTTGGGCAAAAATATAAACAATATAGAAATAGACCATTGGAAGGCAGCCAAATGGGTATTAAGGTGCTTATAGAGAATAAAAGAATACATGATCGCAGATTGTAAGGTATACTGACTCCGATTTTGCTGCATGCAAAGATAATATGAAGTCTATGTCGGGCTATGCCTACCTACTGGCTAGGGGTGTTATCTCCCAGAAGAGTCCTAAACAATCTCTTATATACTCTTATACCATAATGGCAAAATTCATAGCATGAGGCATCCGATCACTTAATATGGCTGTAAAATTTTGTCATGGAGCTACGCATGATTGATGATATTGACATATCTCTCAAGTTATTTTGTGACAATAAGTCAGCAATATTATATTCCACTAACAACAAGAGCTTCTAATTGTCAAGTAAAAAAGTTCAAAGTGAACAAGTGTTTATAAAATACATTGGTATAAACTCCACAATTTCATATTCGCTTACTAAGGAATTGCCACCCAAAATATTTATTGTGCACATTGCTCATATGTGTGTCATGTCATTTGAGGATATTCAGTTTTAGTGAAAGTTTGTAATTTTAAATATTTCTTTTATATAAACATATTTTTAGTTGTTTTAGTTTATGAATATTTTGATGTTATTTTATGAAGAAATAAAGTTTTGGTTTATTCATACTTTGATTATG
This sequence comes from Elaeagnus macrophylla, assembly GCA_029378325.1. Lineage (NCBI taxonomy): Eukaryota > Viridiplantae > Streptophyta > Magnoliopsida > Rosales > Elaeagnaceae > Elaeagnus > Elaeagnus macrophylla. The sequence continues at coordinate 108,531,566 of CM055640.1, read as the reverse complement.
GTATGATTTGATCTTAATAAGATTTAAGGTGGACCAATTTGAAATAGGCATATTAAGATCACAAAATACTTGAAATTTCCATTCTACATATCCATATCATGATCAATGTTATTCAGTTGTATCAGTATATGTGATCATTGATGGATCGAGTTACAATAGATGTAACAAAGGGCAATTTGATCATATGTTGGTATGATTGATGGACTTGATTGGCTAGAGATACATTTAAGTAATAATAGTAAAATTGAGCTCATATGATTATTTTTACAATGCATAATTATAAGGTTATACATATAATCAAAGTGGAAGATTGTTGGATCCTTAATCCAACATTGGGCTTATATGTAAATAATTATATGTGTGGGCTGTCATATAAGGTTAAGCCTGTTTTAAAAGTGATATAATAATGTTTAAGTAATTTGAGCTTTATTGTATCTAATAAGGTGTAGGTCTTTAATGTGTGAAGACTTAATGATAATTTCTATTTTAATGATGGACTAAAATGAAAAATAAAGTTATCATATATATATATATATAGTAGTTATAGTCCCTAGATCATACGTTCAGTTCCAATATATTTGATATCCTATTATTAGATAGATACTAGAGAGAAATGTAAAAGGTACTCTTAGGAAAATATATAGATTTGGAAGACAAACCACTTTACTACAAAATCAATCAGTTGCTATAGATTTAGGTATGTTTATGCATATTTATTTTTAATTCTTGATGATATGACATAAATGTTCTTAGATTTATTATTGATGATACTTTTTACCAAATTGTTATTTCTAACATTTAATATTTAACTCTTATTTGAAATTGTCATTTTAAATATTTTTTTGGTACGTTACTTTTGTTAATTATATTGGTATTTTTAAGGTAAGCAATATAATTAAGAAGATTACAAAATTAAAACTGACCTACTTGAACCCTCTCGTTCTCTTTCATTTTTTTCTCTCCTGTCTCTACCTTAGGGTTTCCTTTTTTGTGCTTCGTGTCGGTGGCCATCGGCAGGCCATTTGGCTGCAGGGCTGGCCGCCATTCTTCTTCTTCTTCTTCTTCTTCCTCTTCCTTTTCTCTTCTTTCTTTTTCGTTTTCTCTGGTTAGACGTCCATTTTCTCACTAGGTTTATTTTCGTCCCCTGTGGCTCTCGCGATTTTTGTGGCTGTACATGGTTTTTCACGGGGGCAAGGTTTTGCTGCTCAAAGATTATGTAACTCCCCTTTCTTCCTCGCTCGGCTCTGGTTCTATCTCTAGTCTGCTTTTCATGGCTAGCATTCTCTCTAAAGGCGACTCCGGCATCCTTCCAGATCTTACAGGTCATTGGTGGGGAAGAGGGTATTTTGGATATTTCAATTTTTTTGGTTATTTTTTGTGATTGTTTAATGTGTATTTTATATTTTTATGCTATTTTTTGTGTATCTTAAAATATGCAAATATATTTGTTGTAATATTATTGAAATGGTATTTGAATACTTTTCTTTTACATTTTCTGCTTCTAGATATTACTCACTTTCTTTTCTCATCGAGTCAAGTATTTAAATGAGTCGTAATATGGAGCAAATGTAGAACGCTTACGTATATTTGCTTATAGATTTGAATCTTTTGCTGTACGCTAAACTCGACTAGAATTTTAAGATTGTGCTATTTTTTCTAGATTAGATGTATTCTAAAATTGTGTTTTGAATCTATTTTTAATAAAATTTACATACTATTATATATATATATATATATATATATATATATATATATATTGGTATTTTAAGAAAATAAAAAATTTGTTGTTGTTTGAATTGGTATTTTAAAAAGTTTTTAATGGATTGTGCCGGATGATATTAAAAAAACGAAGGCATAGTCGGCCAGATTGTGAGAAGATTAAGAACAGAGATTATAATTATACGTGTGAAATGTATTAAATAATATATTAATTATTAATTAAATATAAAGTTAAAATATTAAAAAAATAATTATAAAATTATTTATTAATAAAAAGTTAATTATATTACATCTTATAAATTAATATATTTATTAAATTATAATAAAAATCATTTTTACTTTTACTTATTGCTTAACTTATATCACATCGTGTTTTAAAAGTGATAAAATAGTTAAAGATTAATTCGGATAATGTAGCATGCAGTGATTAATTTTAGTAAAATTGTGTGCATTTAACACAAGTCTTAAATATTTGTTTGAGTTATGCGCATTTGAGTTTTACGATTTAGCTTTATAAATTTTTTAATATTATTAAAAAAGTAACATACTAAGATATTAAATTTTCCAATACTACCAAACGTGAATTGTGTGTGAGTGTAAAGGTTCAATGATATTAAATTCACTTAATATTTTCTACGGTAATGGTAAAGAGAGAAACAAAATGATTCTGAATGGTACAAGTTGCCGAGCTGTAATTCAAGAAACGACAGCAACTAAAGAAACCAAACCATGAGCCATATATTATCTAGTCCTTTTTTTAGCAGTACTATGGTGAATTGGTGATATTTGATACTTTATTCAATGATTTTTTTTTTATAAATACCTAACAATCATCTCAAAAATATATTTAGCTTCGAATCATGAGCTGTATAAGAAGAATGTGACATTTTATCGCATCCTTCTTAATTAGATATTTTTACTTTATTAAGTTCGATGGTAAGAAAAATTAAGAAATTTACGCTAATTTTATCAAATTTCAAGAGTTCAAATAAGTCTCGAATAAAATTACAAAATTCTCACTGTAATCTAACATTGATCCACCATTTTTTTAAACTTGGGACACGTGTTGATTATGCAAATCTACTTTCATTTTAAAGATTTTATATGCTTACATATAATGTAAATTGGGTCTTAATGGTGATCATGTGATACTTTGAACATGGATGGTTAAAATGATATAATATTAAATGCTACTACTAACTTGATACATAGGGGAAGAAAATTGTGGCAAGTTAACATAAAAATGATAGTTTTAATACTAAATAAAATATTTATCCAAAAAGATTAAGTAATTACATTGATATGTTTTATACGTATAAGATAGGAATAAAATAATAACAATGATGGGTTATAATTTTTGTTGTTTGTTGTTGGTAATGGATAATGACAAATAATTGCCGCCTTCTCTATACGACTGGTATTTAAAACACACATCACACATGTTCAATAATTTGACAGTTTAATTTATTTATATTAAAAGTACACAGCGTTTATCACACCGCAGGAATACATAATCAACAATTAATTAATTTATTCCAGAAAAATGATAAATTTAATACCTTTAAAGGATATAATAATAAAATAAAAATAAAAATATTATTTTTATTATTATAAATTTTAAAGATATTATTTTTTATAATCGTCTAATTTATTTTAATTTTTCAATTAATAATGAGAGCGAAGCTAATTATGCAATTAATACACAAATATACAAATAATTATAATAATGCTGGAAAGATGATCACCTTTTGGCATCATTACTGAGCAATAGGTCTACATCGAGCTCAAAAAACTTGTTAACCCAATCCAACTCGCATGGGGAAACTTCTACTGAGAAGTCAAACAAGTCGTTCATATCAAACTCATCTTTAAGCTCCAAGTTCACAGAGGATCCTTCAATAGTTGTAGCCTCTAATTGGTCCTCAACTAATTGTTGATCAAGATTATTATTATTGTTTTCGTAACTATTGGAGGGTACTAAATACGTAATCTTCTCTTGTGCAGTTGAAGATTGGACTGTTATAAGATCCTTAGTTTGCTGGTTTATTTTTTTGCTCAAATGAGAGTTCCAATAATTCTTTATTTCATTATCCGTTCGTCCTGGTAGTTTACCAGCAATCAAAGACCACCTGCATTTATTTACATATATTGAAATTAATAATTAATTAATGTTGAAAATTAATTAATTAATTAATTAATTAATAACCTGTTTCCAAGCAGTTTATGAAGCCTTATAATCAAATCCTCTTCAGCCTCAGAAATGTTGCCTCTCTTGATATTGGGTCTCAAATAATTCAGCCATCTTAATCTGCAACTCTTCCCACATCGATTTAAACCTGTATAATATTGTTTTTTGAAACCACATTATATATATTCATTCAAGAACAATGTACATGTTGTTTAGCTATAAATATATATAGACATTAATTAATATAACCTGATTTAATAGCCACAGTTTTCCACCTCCGAGGACCATGAATCTCAGTAAACTGACTCAGTTTTCTATCTTCTTCAACTGTCCAAGCTCCTTTGTTCATACTCTTTTTGGCTGATCCCTCGTTCTTCGAAGCCATGTAACCAAGAAATTCAAAATAATAATAATTAAAAAAAATGTATATATTATCAAAACTTTTGAGCTGGAGCTTTAAAGAGGAAGAGGATTTAAAGAAGTTACGCTGAGCTAGGTTTTATAGTTATACAGGATCAATTATTGAAATAAAAGTAAGTAAATTTTTCTAATAACTTATATAATTATTTATGATTTTTTTCTCTTTCTATCTCTTTTATTAGTAAAAAAAAATTTATTTTTAATTTTACTTAATTTATAATTTTATAATATTCAATTTAATATTATTATTTATTTTGATTACACTGTTTAAACAAATATCGTAATAGTAATATTGTTTTCTTTACACTCAATTCTATTACAATTATTATTCTTTATGAACAAATGCATATCCGAATTCGAAAAGTTAAATATTATTTTTCCTGTTTCAAAAATTTCTCATCTAGATTTAAGATATAAAATTACTACCAGACACCTACACTATTAATATTTCATCAGTTATGGGTGAACCCCTATCTTAAAAGTTAAATATTAACTGATTAGTTTACGTAGTACATTTTTGGAAAACAAACAAATAATATAGCACCCTTAATTATTAATAACAATAAAAAGAGTACTCATAACATTAATTTAATGCTAACGCATATTTAGAAAATGATGCTGTTTTATTGTTATGAATTCTGAGTAAGATTGTTTTAGATAATTTCCAAACAGCCTTCTCAAACATTATTGTTTTTTTTTCCTAAGTAGAGCAGCAGTGCATGTTCATGAGTACCGATCAAATTTGAATCAGCAGTGCATGTTCATGTTCATAAGTGTCAATTTCAAATTTCATTTCTTTACTTTTTTTTCTTCTTTATATGAGATACAAATGCAAATATCGATTCAATAACTACCCTCATTCGCAGCATGAGCTTGGATCCAATTCACACATTGTCTGCAAATTTATAACTTTGCTCTGATAGCATATTAAATGGGTTGATTTTCACTCCTAAAAGTCAGCTCAAAGAAAGAGAGTATTTAACTACATATAAATACTATAACAGCCAAGCAAATTAATAATATAGGACACAAATACAAATGATAATTCAATACTTTGTTGTTCCTCTCATCGGAGAGGTACCTCCTTAAGGAGTGTGCTCTCTTGTAGGTATTTTGCTATTTATTTATTTTTTTGTGGTCGTTATGTTTTCATAAATAATTTTTTGCTATTTTTATAGAGGTTTTCTTTCGATTTGACTTTAAGAGGGTTAGATCTGACTCTATAAAGATCATATTTAGTATGTTTTTATATCTAAGTTTATTAAAAATAAAATGTCTTGTAAATAAGATGTTTGGGAATTTTAAGGACAAATTATTTTTTTATTTTGACATTTGCATCTTTGATTAATGAGTCTAAATCAAGCATTAAAATGAAAAGAAGCAAAGAGCAAACTTAAGATTGATGTGTCTAAATCAAGCATTAAAATGAAAAGAAACAAAGAGCAAACTTAAGTTTGATGGGTCTAAATCAAGCATTAAAGTGAAAAGAAACATATAGCAAATTTGGACAGTTCAAATATTCTTTTTCATAAATTTTTAAGATATCTTGTAGATTGTCAATTTTGATTATTCTAATAAATTTTTGATTTATTGAAAAAATATAATGTAATTTTTTCATGTAACCTTATAATATTTTAATAAAATCTTTACCATTTTTATAAAATAAAAAATAAAAAATAGAAAGTGTCAATTTATCATAATATAGTTGAACTCTTTGCATCTCAATTCTGACGGTGTGATTAAATAAAAAGTTTCAATTTATCATTATATAGTTGAATTCTTTGAATCTCAATTTTTACTCCGTAATAACAAGTCGGTCAAAAACATGTGTCAAATTTTTGATGAAAATAAAAAACAGAAAGCAAATTTTTTTATGCTCGTTTTTTAAAATTAATATTAATTTATACCTGCAGTGCTCTTTATGGTGAGCAATGGTAAGTCTAAATTACACATAGAGATGTCAAAGCTCAATGAGCTAAAAAACAGTTCATATAATTTAAATCAGCAGCTCACTTGTGTTATGAGCAATTTACTAATTTATTTAATAAAAATATATTAAATTAATAAATTAATAAATAAGAAAAAAAAGAAATAAATTATTAAAATATAATTATTAATTACTATTATAAAATTAACTAAAATGTTATTATTAATTAAAATAAAAAATATAAAAATAACAACTATTTTTTTTAATAAAAGAAGATAAATTTAAATTTATATTAGAATATTCTAATAAATATAGAATTTCAAGATAAATAATAATTTAAAAAATATAGCCAACATAATTGAGGTTAAAGAGATGATTATTGACATAGTTTAAAATTTTAAATTGTATTAACCTATACCTTAATCCATATATCATTGAAAATATTAAAGAGTCTATTTTATAAAGAATGTTACGTTTTAAAATTTTGTATTTTCTAGAGAAGTTATGATTATTTTACTAAATATTGTTCAAATTTTATGGAACAATTTTGAAATATAAACTGCACTAGTTTACAAAATATTATGATTCGTTTCATATATCATTAGAAATCTTTAGAAGCCTACCTTCTAAAAATATTTATGGTTTATAATTTCAAAATTTTTATAAAAAATTATGCTTATTTTATTAACGATTGTTTAAATTTAGGACAATATTTTTGACTTATTAATAATTTGAAATATAAACTGTATTAATTCAGAAAAATATTATGAATCATTTCATACACTATTAGAAAATTTTAGAAGTCTAATTTCTAACAAAATATTTTATGTTACTAAAAAAAAAATGAAATGTATTTTTTTTTTTAAAACTTAGGTTAATAAAAAAGTTAATGTTATTTATTATTTAAGAAGTGTTTACATATTATTTGTCAAAAAAAAGTTGAATGCTATTTTTAAAAAAGGAAGCTCATATCATGTTATTAAAAAATTACTTACTTATTTATTAGAACATAAGATATACTTTTTATTTTTTAATAATTAATTAAATATTTTATAAATGAATTTAATGAAAAAAATTTAAGTGAGCTACTTATGAGCTGTCCAACTCAACTCATATATAAATGAACTAAATACAGCTAAGCTCATTTAAAAATTAGATGAGATGAGCAAGCTACAGGTCATTTAAGATGAATTGAGCTAGCTCAGCTCATTTGACATCTCTATTCATGTACTATAAAATTTATACTCACTATTTATCATAAGCTTTAAGTTTAATTGTATAATATAAAATCTTTATACAATAAGTTTCATTTTTAACCTCTTCATATGGTACATATATGTTGTTTTGAATGTAAAAAGTATATTTTCTTTTTACATATAATGTATAATTATTTTTTTCATAATATAAAAAAAATATTTTTAAAAGATTAAAAGTAAAATTAGTTAAATAATTTGATCATATAAAAATCGGAAAGAAAATATTAAACATTATGTATAAATTATTTAAAGAAAATAATAAGATATGTAGCATGACATTTAATAAAACTACAATGTTATTAACTAGGTAGTATTAACTAGCTAGGTAGTACTATTAAAACTATATATTATGATCAGTTGTATAGAGGGCATGCCGGCATGGTGCATTTGATGAGATCATATCTCAACTTTTTTTGTTTTCCTTCTCCGTTATTCTTTTCAAATTCTCTTTTATTTGGTTAGATTTTCAATAGATTTTCTACAATGTTACGGTGTTTGAGGAATAGCTGTAAGTGAACATGATCCTCTTTATAAAATAAAATAAAAATAGAAATCAAAGGTTATATCATTTTGTTAATGGAAAAAGGTTATATCAATTATAATACCTGTTGTAATAAAAAATATATATATCATTATGCTTGGGACTTGGAACGTGGAAAGTTAGGTGGTGTTTGGTTGGCTGTAATAAGATATATAATGTAATTAATTCAGTTTATTATAATGTTTGGTTTCCTTAAAGAGATGTAATTGATTACATCATCTCTTTAAGGAATTGGCATTACACAATCAAATAAAAGGAATTGCAGTTACATTACATAACGTAATCAATTCACGCTGCACCTGCGCTTCACCTGTTCGCGAATTTTTTGTTTTTTTGCCGTCGTCCGTCCCTGTTTTTGCGCAGCCGTCATCGTCCAGCACATGCGCTGGCGTCGTCGTCATCCTGTCCGGCTGGCCTCGTCCTCGTCGTCCCGTCCGGCTGGCCTCGTCCTCGTCGTCCCGTCCGGCTGGCCTCATCCTCCAGCTCGCGCGGTGTTCCAGCTCTTGTCGCCGTCCAGCACGTCGTCGTCGTCCACTCGCGTCCTCCCATCCAGTCGTCGTGCGCTAGCTCGCATCCTCCAGTCCACTTCACACGATTGTGCTTTTTTTTTCCCTAAAATTGCATTTTTTTTGTTGATTTTTTTTGCTGAATTAATTTTTGTTTTTGTTAATTTATGTAATTAATTAAAATTTATTAATTGTTATTACTTTTTTTTGCTGAATTAATTTTTTGTTGTTGTTAATTTATGTGATTAATTAAAATTTATTAATTGTTGTGATTTTTTTTCTATGCCATTACATTACAGTTGTTAAATCAAACATTGTAATAATGATTCCTTTTTTTATTACAGTTACTAAATCAAATACTGTAATAAGAATACTAATTTCTTTACATTACATTCTATTACAATTATGATTATGATTACATTCAGTAAACCAAATGCACCCTTAGTTCCTATATTTGTTAGTTTCGTTTGCTATAAAAAAACAATTTCTGACGTGTTCGATTCTCTTCCACAAGAATTGGGCAAGTTGCTTTTGGAATTTTCTCATGTCGATTAAGACAAAAGGTCGCTCTTGGAATTCAATTATTACTTAGCAAAGTAGTTACTTTATCAAGATTTATAACATATATAGTAATTAAATGTATGTCATTTGAAGTATCATCGTAGAACTCACTAGCATAAATGCGTGATCGATTTAAGTTTTTTTCTCTATAAAAGCTTCAAAATTATATATTTATATATTCAAAAGATATTAACATACGAATCCTAATGGATGAGATTGTAAAATTTTAAAGAACATTTCAATCGTTGGTTCATGTACCTTATTGGTAAAACATTGATTCTGATTAAATGTTCATCTACCTTGTAAGATTATGACAGTCTTTAATGGTATCCCTTGTCTTGTTCTACTACCTTAATAGCTAAATTTCGGCCTTTTCTTTCTAAGTGAAATGTATGCTATTATTTTTATACTCATATCAATTATATTTTAATAAATAATAAAATTATTTAAAAAACTGATTTAATTCTCTAATTTTTTTTAAATAATTTTGCCACCTTTTAGCATTTCTCTTCTCCCTAAAGAGTCTTATTTTTAGAGAGAGAGAGAGAGACTCTTTAGGAAACTGAATTGAATTATTAAGTGCCGATACAATTATGTTTATCAGTTTTACTTAATTTGTGCCGCTCCTTTTCTTTCAGCATCAGCATGAGTTACACGTCTAGCACACTGCACACTAAACTCACAAAATCAATCAATGTAAAATATACTTGTCATTTTTCTGAAAATTAAGAATTTCGTGACAAAAATTATTCACTCTCAAGAAAAACGAGAATAACTAAGAGATTTTTTAAGCTATCGATCGCTACTGGTGGAGCAAATTGTAAATAATGTCTCAAATTATATATTTGAATCTACCAACTTAAAGTACCGTTTAGCATTAGATCAGTAGTAATGTGATTTTCACATTTATTTACCAATATTACAATATTTGGACTTAAAAATAAAACTAATATTTTTTAATTTTTATTTAGAACACTAATATAATCACTATTAAAATTAATATTTATCAATAAAAATGTGCCACTTTATTTCATATTTCCTCTCAATTTTATAATATATAAACTTTTCCTTTTATTAAAAAGAGTTTCCACGTCGCATAAAATGAATCAAAAGCAGTTATTATGCCTTATTTAAAAGTTAAAACACACGTGATATAATATTAAGCGTATTTTAAAAATAGTTAGATAAAATTTAAGTAATTTAAGTTTTAATATATTTAATAGAGTATGGACAACCTAAATCTACTTTTGCTCATGCTTGTTTGCAGTCTATTTCCGATTGTTTTTACCACAAATGCAAAATGATCCACATAAAAATATGTTTGGACACTTGTACATTTGAATTATATCTATGTTTAATTGGAGTTACTGGTTGATTAAAATTAATTTGGTTCTAATGAGTAGGATCATCAATCAATTAAAAGTTGGTCAGTTGGGCAATTTTTTAATTTAATTGAATATGTGTTTAGCTCAGCTCTAGTGAGTAAAGTCACTGATATATCAAAATTTGACTAGTTAGACATGTGTCAAACTCAGCTCCAATAAGTAGGATTATTGGCCAATCAAAATCTGAAAAATCTGGCAATTTTTCAATTCAATTAGACATGTGTCAAATTCAACTCCAATGAGTAGGATTATCTGCTAATCAAAATTTGATAGTTAGACGTATGTGAAATTCAGCTTCAATGAGTGAGGTTTTCAGCCAATTAAACAACCGTCTAATTCAAAATTAATTAAGAATATTTTTATTATAATGTGTAAAAAAATTAAGTAAACCATATATAATTTTTAATTAATATAGAATCAAGACAACATATAACTCTATAATCAATGTTCCTACAAAAATCAATTTCTATGGTCCAATAATTAAGTGGTCCTATAAAAATCAATTTCAATAGTCTTATAATAAGTGGTCCTTTTATAGTGTTCTCATATCCTCGCTAAGTAGTTGTCGGACCACATTGGTATGAATTTATACTCTTAATTTTTTTTGTCTTTTTTGTTTTGGATAACGTTACTCTCTTTGTTGTCTTGCTATAATTTCATACTATTGTTGAAAGATATGTAGTATGATTTTCTTTTAACTCAAATCGTGTTATTTTTCTCCATTTTAATTTAAATATCTTTCAAAAATTATAAATATAACATCTTCTAAAATTCATAATAATAAAAATAGTATTTTTAACATTAATCTAATACTAATTATATTTATCCTAATTTAAAAAAATAATATTATTTTTATTATTATAAATTTTAGTAAATATTATTTTAGATAATTTCTAATATCTTTCTATATATGCCCCCACTTTAATATGACTGTCCTTTGTAAAATAACAAATATATTGTGTATTATTGATTATTATTTATTTGCTTTATTGTCCGAGTAAGATAACTCATGCAAAAATAATTTAAGGATGTTATATTCAATTGTGATATTACTTGATTTTTAAGTAGTTACAAGTTTGAAAGACTTTTATTAACTTTTCATAAATTTTAATAGAATAATGTAATTGTAGTAAATTTTTATTTCATAAACTTTTATGAGTTATTATGGTGGATTTTATATTGAAGATAGTGGAAACCAACAGAAGAGAAACAGGAAAAGTGTTGGAGGGAAAATATAAAAATATAAAATCTTTGAAAATTCTTAGAAATCATTGAGGTGGTGAAAAAAAAATAATAAATATTTTATTTACGTATAAATTTAAATAAAAGGACAATCAAAATTCATAAAAGTCTGTCACTTTTCTCTATATTTGAATTAATACACCCCCTATAAGGGTGAAGTTTTTATAAATTACTTTTTTCTGTACAATAATCACTTAATATATATCCTCAAAAAATTCTTATTAGTTAAATGAAATTAACAATGTAATTGGAAAAAAAAAAAAAAAAAAAAAAACAAGTTAGTAACAGAGGTTACAAAAATCAATGAGTAAGAAATTTTTATTGACCACATTGAGAATGTGGTGGCCTTCTTTTAGGGGTGGACATTTTTTTTTCTTTCAAAAATCTATCAACTATGAGTTTAAGTTCAAACCGCACCTACATATTTTTTATTTGAGGTTGGTTGGTTTAAGTAAGTCTAAAGTATTTCAAAATCGACATTTTCGATTCAACTGTAGGTCCACAAAATAATAAAATTGAAAAAATCGTATCGACCTACACATTACTACACACACACATATACATAAAATAATTAGTGACTTATATACATAAACTTATAACATGCCAAATTCCTAGGGTTTTACTCAATCTTCTCTATTGAAAGTCTCTGATGCCGTTTTTCTCTTATACAACTCCCTTTCTTTCTTGTTTCTAGTTTCTCCTTTTTATTTCTCCACTTTTCAGCATCAGTTTTCTCCAATGAAGGTTCTTATATGGTCGTTGTTGGTGTTTTGAGGGCCTGTCTCTTGATGTCGTTGTTGGGATTTTTGCTTTCTCCGGCTACCTCAACAATCGTCTTTAAGGGCATCGTTATTTGCAACTATTTGGAGTTTTTTTTTTTTTTTTTTCCTTTTTTCAGTGCTTGATCTTACTTTTCTTTCTTGTTTTGGCCAGCCGTTGGTCGCAATCTTTCCAGCTCAGGTGGTTACCAGTGGCACTCCTATTCTGGTTTGGAGTGAGGGTGATTGGGTATATTGGCTTTGTTGTTCTTATTTTTTTTCAATGTATATTTGTTTTGTTTCTTGCAGTTTCGAGTGTAGTTTGAAATTTATAGGTGATAGTTTTTGTGCTTTACTATGGATTAGGAAGGAATTCAATTGATTTATGTCAATTTGATGACATTTGCCCTAAGTAAATCGTTTTAATTGTACTATTAATGGTTTGTTAAAAAAAAATTTCACCGGTGATTCTTATACAATTACTTTTTATGGTGTATAAATATATTAGGTTATTTTTGTTACCTTTATGGTGATTTTTTTTGTCAATAAAAAATTTCACCGGATTAAGGCTATTGTCATACTCTCGAATCATCGAAATTTGGTTTCAGATGTGCCAGTCATAGGAGTTCCTAAGGCTGTGTTCAAGCTTATTATTGGGATGCAAGTCCCAAGCCTTAAACCTACTTGAATTTTTTTTGTGTTACTTATTTATAATAGTAAGAAATAACAAAATCTTTAAGAGCATAAAAAAATTATTGATCAATTCTTACTAAAAAAAAATTCGTGTCGTGTCGTATTCGGATCGTGCTATCGTGTCATGTCAGAAATTGCCACCCCTACCTACAGCTACATCCCACAATCTAACAGGATCACGACCTTATGCATAGTACCCAACTAACTGGGCTACTTGCTAATGGCTTTTTATGGTGATTCTTGTACAATTACTTCTATAAAGCCCAAAAATAAATTTATTTTAAAGTCCATAAATAATTTTTAAAAATACAAAGATATATTATGGGCTTAAAGAGATTTTAGGCCTAAGTTTGAAATTATGAATCAAAATATAGATATGAGCTTTATAATCCAATAAGTTTTAACCCAACCAATTTTAGAGTTGATTAGCGTTGACCACAATTTTTTTTTAAGGACAATTTCAAATTTAAATTTTGGTATATAAGTATATATTTTAACATAAATTAATTAAAGAAACATGTCGCTGAAGTGACCTCTTTTGTAACCTGCCAATAATCAAGCTAATATTATTGGCAATACTAATTTCAAGTCATGGCAAGAAAACTTCTTGATAGTTCTTGGAGTTATAGTTATTGACCTTGTATTAAGTGTTAATTCTCCTTCACCTCTTACAGATAAGAGTACTTTTGATGAAAAGAAGGATAAATAAAGGTGAGAGAGATATGTTGATCATGAAAAGGCCATTTCGAAGCATTTAGGGGCATAATGTCTGAAAAGATCAATACGGCTAAAGAGTTCCTTATGAACATTAAAAAGAGTTTTGTTTATCATGAAAGAGCTATATCAAAAAGTTTTCAAAAGATATGGCATATAGAATTGCAAGCAAAGTGATACCCCTTTGGCTAAGGGAGATAAATTTAGTCTCAGTTCGTGCCCTAAGAAAGATTCTGAAGAAAAGGAAATGCACAAGATTCCTTATGCATAAATAGTAGGAAGTCTGATGTAAGCTCATGTATGTACGCATCTTTATATTGCGTACATTATGGGAAGTTGGGCAAAAATATAAACAATCTAGAAATAGACCATTGGAAGGCAGCTAAACAGGTCTTAAGGTTATAAAGAATAAAAGAATACACGATCGCAGATCGTAAGGTATACTGACTCCGATTTTGCTACATGTAAAGATAATGAAGTCTACATCGGGATATGTCTACGTGCTAGCTGGGGGTGTTATCTCCCAGAAGAACCCTAAACAGTCTCTTATAGACTCTTATACCATAATGGCAGAATTCATAGCATGAGACATCCGATCACTTAATATGGTTGTGGAATTTTGTCACGGAGCTAGGCATAATTGATGGTATTGACATTTCGCTCAAGTTATTTTTTGACAATAAGTCAGCAATATTATATTCCACTAACAATAGGAGCTCCTGATTGTTAAGGAAAAAAGTTCAAAGTGAACAGATATCTATAAAATACATTGGTACAAACTCCACTGTTTCAAATCCGCTTACTAAGGAATTTCCACCCAAAATATTTATTGAGCACATTGCTCATATGTGTGTTAAGTCATTTGGGGATATTCAATTTTAGTAAAAGTTTGTAATTTTAAGTATTTCTTTTATATAGACACATTTTTAGTTATTTCAGTTTATGATTATTTTGAGATTATTTTATGAAGAAATAAAGTTTTGGTTTATTCATACTTTGATTATGGTCTGATTTGATCTTATTAAGGTTTAAGGTGGACTAGTTTGAAATAGGCATATTAAGATCACAATACTTGAAATTTACTTTCTACATTTCCATATCATGATCAATGTTATTCAGTTGTATTATCATACATGATCATTGATTGGTCGAGTTACAATAGATGTAACAAAGACCACTTTCATCATATATTGGTATGATTGATGGACTTGATTGTCTAGAGATACATTTCGATAATAATAGTAAAATTGAGCTCATATTTTTTTTTTCAATGCATAATTATAAGGTTATACATATAACCTAAGTGGAAGATTGTTAGATCCTTAATCCAACATTGGGCTTATATGTAAACAATTATGTGTTGTGGGCTGTCATATAAGGTTAAACCTGTTTTAAAAGTGATATAATAATGTTTAAGTAATTTGGGCTTTAGTGTATCTAATAGGGTGTAGACCTATATGTGTAGAGACCTAAGGATAATTTCTATTTTAATGATGGACTAAAAAAAAAAAATACAATTATCATACGTTCAATTCCAATATATCCTACTGTTAGATAGATACTAGAGAGAAATGTAAAATGAACTCCTAGGAAAACATATAGATTTAGAAGACAAACCACTTTACTACAAAATCAATTAGTTGCTATAAATTCTCGTATGTTTATGTCTATTTGTCTTTAATTTTTGATGATATGATATAAATGTTCTTAGATCTATTATTAATGACAATTTTTACCAAAATGTTATTTTTAACATTTAACATTTAACTCTCATTTACATTGTAAAAAATGAACATATGTATTTTTTTATTAAAGGATTCAAAAGCAAAATTAGTTAATTATGTCATTTATGTATCAAATTATTGTTAGTATGGATAAACACATCATTTTTAATTCTGAATCAATCGATAATTTTTCCATTAATAGTAGTAGTCATGTCCATACAAATATATATCCCAATTTTAAGTAGTCATTTTAAATTTTTTTTGGTACGTCACTTTTGTTAATTATATTAGTATTTTGAAGGTAAGCAATATAATTAAGAAGATTACAAAATTAAAACTGACCTACCTGAACTCTCTCATTCTCTTTCATTTTTTTTTCTCTCTCGCCTCTCTCTTAGGGTTTCCTTTTTTGTGATCCATGTAGGTGGCCACCAGTAGGCCATTTGGCTGTTGGGCTGGCGGCTAGTCTTCTTCTTCCTCTTCCTCTTCCTTCTCTTTCGTTTTCTCTGGTTAGACGACAGTTTTCTCACTAGGTTTATTTTTGTCCTCAATGGCTCTCACTATTTTTGTGGCCATTTGTGGTTCTCCACAAGGGCGAGGTTCTGCTGCTCGAAGTATTCTATAACTTCCATTTCTTCCTCGCTCGGCTTTGGCTCTCTCTCTGGTCTGCTTTTCACGGCTAGCGTTCTCTCCGACGGCGACTCTAGTATCCTTCCGGATCTTATAGGTCACCGGTAGGGAGGAGGGTATTTTGGGTATTTCAATTTTTTGGTTATTTTCTGTGATTTTTTAATGTGTATTTTGTATTTGTTCTGCTATTTTTTGGTATATCTTAAAATATGTAGATATATTTTGTTGTAATTTTGTTGAAATGGTATTCGAATGCTTTTCTTTTACATTTCCTACTTCTGGATATTACTCACTTTCTTATCTCATCGAGTCAAGTATTCAAATGAGTCATAATATGGAGCGAGTGTGGAACACTTATGTATATTCGCTCATAGATTTGAGTCTCTTATGGTATGCTAAAGTTGACTAACATTTTAGGATTGTGCTATTTTTTTTTTTAGATTGGATGTGTTCTAAAATTATATTTTGGATCTATTTTTAATGAAATTTACATATATATATATATATATATATATATATGTTTTAGAAAAGAAAAAAATTGTTGTTGTTCTTGTTGTTGTTTGAATTGGTATTTTAAAAGTTGAACCTTTTTAACGGATTGTGCCAGATGACAATAAAAAAAAAACGAAGGAAGGTGCAATCGTGTAGATTGTGGAACATGGATTATAATTACATGTGTGGCATGTATTAAATGATATATTAATTATTGATTAAATATAAAATTAAAATATTAAAAAAAATTATAAAATCACTTATTAATAAAAAAAGTAATTATATTATACCATATCAATTAATTTATTTATTAAATTATAATAGAAACCATTTTTGTTTTTACATATAGTTCAATAATGATAGTGACACTCAACTTGGCACTGACTACCTGTTGCTTAATTTATATCACATCATGTTTTAAAAGTGATAAAATAGTTAAAGATTAACTCGGGCAATGCAGCATGCAGTGATTAAGTTTAGTGTATGTTTTGTGTGTGTCGAGCTATGTCTACCTACTGGTTGGGGGTGTTATCTTCTAGAAGAGTCCTAAACAGTCTCTTATAAACTCTTATACCATAATGGCAGAATTCATAGCATGAGGCATCTGATCACTTAACATGGTTGTAGAATTTTGTCATGGAGCTACGCATAATTGATGGTATTGACAAATCACTCAAGTTATTTTGTGATAATAAATCAACAATATTATATTCCACTAACAACAAGAGCTCCTAATTGTCAAGGATAAAAGTTCAAAGTGAACAGGTGTCTATAAAATACATTGGTACAAAGTCCATGATTTTTGCTTACTAAGGAATTGCCACCCAAGATATTTATCGTGCACATTGCTCATATGTGTGTCATGTCATTTAAGGATATTTAGTTTTAGTGAAAGTTTGTAATTTTAAGTATTTCTTTTATATAGACATATTTTCAGTTGTTTCAATTTATGAATATTTTGATGTTATTTTATGAAGAAATAAAGTTTTGGTTTATTCATACTTTGATTATGGTATGATTTAATCTTAATAAGATTTAAGGTGGACCAATTTGAAATAGGCATATTAAGATCACAAAATGCTTGAAATTTCCATTCTACATATCTATATCATAATCAATGTTATTCAGTTGTATCATCATACATGATCATTGATGGGTTAAGTTACAATAGATGTAACAAAGGCCACTTTGATCATATGTTGGTATGATTGATGGACTTAATTGGCTAGAGTTACATTTCGGTAATAACAATAAAATTGAGCTCATATGATTATTTTTACAATACATAATTGTAAGGTTATACATATAACCCAAGTGGAAGATTGTTGGATCGTTAATCCAACATTAGGCTTATATGTAAATAATTATGTGTCGTGGGCTGTCATATAAGGTTAAGCCTATTTTAAAAGTGATATAATAATGTTTAAGTAATTTGGACTTTATTGTATCTAATAGGGTGTAGGCCTTTAATGTGTGGAGACTTAAGGATAATTTCTATTTTAATGATAGACTAAAATAAAAAATAAAGTTCTCATATATATATATATATATATTAGTTTTGGTCCCTAAATCATATGTTCAATTCCAATATATCTAATTTTCTATTATTAGATAGATACTAGAGAGAAATGTAAAATGTACTTTTAGGAAAACGTATAGATTTGGAAGATAAACTACTTTACTAGAAAATCAATCAGTTGCTATAGATTCAGGTATATTTATGCATATTTATTTTTAATTCTTGATGATATGACATAAATGTTCTTAGATCTATTATTAGAGATGATTTTTACTAAAATGTTATTTCTAACATTTAATATTTAACTCTCATTTATTTCGTAAAAAATAAAAATATGTATTTTTTATTGAGGGATTCAAAAGCAAAATTAATTAATTGTGTCATTTATGTATCGAATTATTGTTAGTATGGATAAATACATCATTATTAATTATGTACCAATCTATAATTTTTTTCATTAATAGTAGTAGTCATGTCTTTACAAATATATATCCTAATTTGAAGTAGTCATTTTAAATATTTTTTTGGTACATTACTTTTATTAATTATATTAGTATTTTTAAGGTAAGCAATATAATTAAGACGATTACAAAATTAAAACGGACCTACCTGAACCCTCTCGTTCTCTTTCATTTTTTTCTCTCCTGCCTCTCCCTTAGGGTTCTTTTTTGTGCTTCGTGTTGGTGGCCATCGGCAGGCCATTTGGCTGCTGGGCTTGCAGCCAGTCTTCTTCTTTGTCTTCCTTTTCTCTTCTTTCTCTTTCATTTTCTCTGGTTAGATGTCCATTTTCTCACTAGGTTTATTTTCATCCCCTATGGCTCTTGCGATTTTTGTGGCCGTTTGTGGTTTTCCATGGGGGCGAGGTTCTGTTGTTTAAAGAATTCTGTAACTCCCCTTTCTTCCTCGCTCGGCTCTGGTTCTCTCTTTGGTCTGCTTTCCACGGCTGGCGTTCTCTCCAACGGCAGTTCTGACATCCTTCCAGATCTTATAGGTCACCGATGGGGAGAAGAGTATTTTGGGTATTTTGATTTTTTTTGGTTATTTTCTGTGATTGTTTAATGTGTATTTTATATTTTTTCTGCTATTTTTTGTGTATCTTAGAATATATAAATATATTTTGTTGTAATTTTGCTAAAATGGTATTTGAATACTTTTCTTTTACATTTTCTGCATCTAGATATTATTCACTTTCTTATCTCATCGAGTCAAGTATTCAAATGAGTCGTAATATAGAGCGAATGTAAAACGCTTATATATTCGCTCATAGATTTGAGTCTCTTGCTATACGTTAAATTTGACTGAAATTTTAGGATTGTGCTATTTTTTTTTAGATTGAATGTGTTCTAAAATTATATTTTGGATCTATTTTTAATAATATATATATATATATATATATATATATATATATATATATATATATATATATATATATTGGTATTTTAAGAAAAGAAAAAATTTGTTGTTGCTTGAATTGGTATTTTAAAAAGTTGAATATTTTTAACGGATTGTGGCAGACGATATTAAAAAAAACAAAGGTGTAATCGGGCAGATTGTGAGAAGATTAAGAACAGGGATTATAATTATACATGTGATATGTATTTAATAATATATTAATTATTGATTAAATATAAAATTAAAATATTAAAAAAAATAATTATAAAATTATTTATGAATAAAAAATTAATTATTTTATACAATATAAATTAATATATTTAAATTATAATAAAAACCATTTTTGCTTTCACATATAATTCAGTAATGATAGCAACGCTCAACTTGTCACTGGCTACGTACCTGTTGCTTAATTTGTATCACATCGTGTTTTAAAAGTGATAAAATACTTAAAAATTAATTCGAGTAACGTAGCATGCATTGATTGATTTTAGTGTATGTTTTATCGTAAAATTGTGTTGTGTGCATTTAACACAAGTCTTAAATATTTGTTTGACTTATGCATATTTGAGTTTTACCAATTACATTTACAAATTTTTTAATATTATTAAGAAAGTAAGTTATTTTTAGCTAATCATTTATATTTATAATGACAACAAAATTTAATATATTTACAAACATAAAAAAAAAAAAAAAAAAAATCAATAGTTAGTTTTAAATAAAAAATAACTTGTACTGTTTATATTTTGAATTGTACCCTAAAATTACCATGATCTATTAATCTTAATTATGCAGTGCTACTCTTCTCTCAAATAACAAATTATGCGGCAAGTTGTTATTAAATTTATGATAAAACATTTTTCTTTTTAAATAGCAACTAAGTGTCAAACTTTTTTTGTTTTCACTCTCTCTCGAAAGGAGAAGCTAACTATCAAACTTAACCAAAAAAACATACTAAGATATTAAATTTTCCAATACTACAAAACGTGAATTGTGCGAGCGTAATAGTTCCATGATATTGACGTACTTCACTTAATATTTTCTTCGGTAAGGGTAAAGAGAAACAAAATGATTCTGAATGGTACAAGTTGCCAAGCTGTAATTCAAGAAAGGACAGCAACTGAAGAAACCAAACCATGAGCCATATATTATCTAGTCGTTCTTTGAGCAGTACTATGGTGATATTTGATACCTTATTCTATGAATTTTTCTTATAAATACCTAACAATCATCTCGAGAATACATTTAGTTTCGAATCATGCACTGAATAGTAAGGATGCGACAAAATTTGATACTTTATTCTATGCATTTTTTTTATAAATACTTAATAATCATCTCGAGAATATATTTAGCTTCGAATCATGCGCTGTATAGTAAGGATGCGCCATTTTGTCGCATCCTTCTTAATTAGATATTTTTTAATTTATTAAGTTCTATGGTAAGAAAATATCAAAAATTTACACCAATTTTATTAAACTTTAAGAGTTCAAATAAGTCTCGAATAAAATCACGAAATTCTTATTGTAATGCTTCTATATAATATAAATTGGGTCTTAACGGTGATCATATGGTAGTGTGAATAACATAACAACATATGAATAAAATAATAACAATTGACATGTTTTAAGTTATTACATTGACATGTTTTATACGTATAAGATATGAATAAAATAATAACAATTATAGGTTATAATTTTTGTTTGCCTTCTCTATACGACTAGTATTTAAAACACACAACACATGTTCAATAATTTGACAGTTTAATTTATTTATAAAAGTACACAGCGTTTGCGGATTACATAATCAACAATTAATTAATTTATTTGAGAAAAACTATAAGATTAATTCCTTTACAATATATAATAATAAAATATAACTTCTAACAGTATTTTATATAATTTTTAAAAGAGAATAAAAGTCCTATTTTTATTATTATTAATTATAGAGGTATTATTTTTAACAATTTTATAATTTATTTTAATTTTCCAACTAATAATGAGAGCGAAGCTAATTATGCAATTAGAAACTGTTCCAGATCAAATAATATAATATATAGCAAACTGAATTGAATTGTAAAGTGCTGATACGATTATGTTTATCAGTTTTACTTAATTTGTGCCCCTTCTTTTCTTTCAGCATGAGTTACACATCTAGCACAATGCACACTAAACTCAGAAAATCAATCAATGTAAAATATACTTGTCATTTTTCTGAAAATTAAGAATTTCGTGACAAAAATAATTCACTTTTTTCCCTCTCAAGAAAAACGAGAATAACTAAGAGATTTTAAAGCTATCGATCGCTACTGGTGGAGCAAATTGTAAACAATGTTTCAAATTATATATTTGAATCTACGAACTTAAAGTACGTTTAGCATTAGATCAGTAGTAATGTGATTTTCACATTTATTTACCATCTAGCCCAATATTACAATATTTGGACTCTAAAAAAAAAAAAAAAAAAACTAATATTTTTTTTTTCTAACATATTTTTTAATTTTTATTTAGAACACTAATATATATCACTATTAAATTAATATTTATCAATAAAAAAATGCCATTTTATTTCATATTTCCTCTCAATTTTATAATATATAAACTTTTCCTTCTATTAAAAAGAGTTTCTGAAAGTTTTTAATCACGGATCAAATATACCTAGAGAGGAGTGAATAGGTTATTTTCAATTTTAACAAATATTAATTATGTAACCTAATCACAACGGCCAGACATGCAATCGCGTGTAAAGATAAAATGCAGAATAAAAAAAACACACGATATTTTTAGGTGGAAACAACCTAGGCCACTCCAATGACCTAAGAGGAAAACCACCGATCCACCGGACCACCTAACTATCCACTATGAAAATCAATGTTCAATTACAACCATAGGTCCTAGAACTACCCTTCATAGATAGATTCCCCTTTCTGTAATTTACTTACGAGCCGTCGCTCCTTTCATAGCCTCCACAAGATAGGTGTCTGGATCCGGACCAACGTTCCGATCTACTTGAGTCACACAAGAACAATCGAACCCGTCAACTTCGGTAATTTCGAGTCACACGAAATACCGAACACGTCACCTGAAACTTTAGCACAAATAGCACAAGTGCAAAGTGTGTCCTAGAGCGGATTTAAACAATGAAAAATCCTAACTAGCAGATTCAACAGCATACGATGTAAAAACAAATCAGCTAGTAAACTCTAGAAATATCATGCAATTCTAAATATCATAGAAGACAATTCAGATATAGAAAATATTAGTTTTGTGTCAGATAATGATTATGCACAAACAAACATCACTTAAGCTCCAAAAGTAGTGGAGAATGATGCTTCAGAGTTTGGTTACGGAGGCATCCTCAAACAAAAAATGCCTATAAAAGAAGTGCTACTTGTTCGATATACCTGATACATACGTATTGAGAGCTCAGTAGATACTTCAACTTTGATTGATTGACTTGACAACGAGCCTAAATACTAAATTACAATCAAATATTTTGTCCACGAAAATTGAAACACTCATAAACCTTACAAACCCTAAGTAAGGGTTAAAGATGTCATTCATAATCTTCTGGTATTCACTTGGGGCATTTTTAAGCCCAAATGGCATTACGTTCCATTCATAAAGTCCAAATGGAACAATAAAGGCTGTTTTATACCGATCACTTTCAGCGATCTGGATTTGCCAATAGCCACTCTTCATACCAAACTTTGAGAATATAGTGGCATTATATAAGCGACTTAATAAGTCCTTTTTATTGGGTAATGGATATCTGATCCATCTCAACACCTTATTGAGGGGCTTATAGTTAATTACTAAACGAGGAACTCCTCGTTCTATTTCAGCACTGTTCTCTATATAAAAGGCTGGACAGGACCATGGTGAGGTATTGGGCCTTATTAGATTCTTTTTAAGCAAGTCTTCTATTTCTTGCTTACAAATCTTTAAATGACGCTCATTCATTTGAATGGGCCGAGCCTTTGTAGAGATTTGGGCCTCTCTAAATTCAGGTTCGTATGGTAATTGTACCATGTACTTTTTTCTTTCCCAAAATGCACTGAAAATTTCAGAACAAATCTCTTTTTCAAATTTCTCTTTGAGAGATTGAATTTTATTTTGCATCTCGTGAGAAACAATTTTTTGTTTAATCATTTTGAGATTAACTTCTGATTGTAATGAACAAAGGAATTTTTCTCTTTCATTAACATTTTCTTTTAGGTTATTTATTTCGTGCTATTATGGCTCTTCAGTGAATTTGAAGATAATAGACTGACCTTTGAGGTCAGTTTGAATACCATCTTTGGTAACTATGAATGGGTATAGCATACTTAGGAATGGAATTCCTCAGATAACCATTCGACTTAATTCTCTACTTAAGAGAAACGTAGTTTCAATACATATGTCATTGTTGCATACTGCCGTATTAGACAGTTTGTAGTTGATAGGCATACGACCACCATTTGCTGTATTTAAAACTTGAGTGGTCTTTGTAAAGTACCTAGTAGGTACTATTCCTTCACTTATGCAGTTGAGGTCAGCTCCTTAATCAATGAGGGCTTCAACTGTAAAATGGTATTCCTTATTAATTACAATGGTTACTTTGGAGTATCATTTTTGATTAATTACTCTATTTAGAGCATTAATAGTTTGTGTTTCACAGAGGCCGGTGATGACATTTTCTTCTTCTAAAACTTTTCCTTTAGAAGTTTTTACCATAAGATCTTCAAACCTGATTTCTAGTTCAACCTCCTCAGGTTCTTCAGACTAATAATTATTATATAATTCAAGTATTTGAACTCTCCTTCTGAGATCTATAAGATCTTGATTTGTTTGAATTTCTAACTGAATTTTTAATTCTTTTAAATCCCTCTTAGTTTGATTGATCTCAGCTTTTAGATCACTAATGGTTGGCTCCTGAGTTACAGAATTCTTTTTAATCTTATTAAGGATCTCGTTAAAAGAATATTGTTGTTGATTTTTCTGTAACTGGCTTTGTAAGCCTTTACTGCTTTGAGCAGTTATTTTTGTAGTAATAGGAACCTTTTCTTTAGATTCTTCAATATATCGAGCCAAGGCTTTTCTCTTTTTCTTTGGATCTTCTATTTGGTCAATAAGATCGAGAATAAGGTTTTCATCCTTAGTGAGGACATTGATGTTTAAACAATTCATTTTAATAATTGCTTTGTAGTGATCACACTCACAATCTCTCTTTTGAGAAAGATTTGCTTCAGAGGATGATGATGAGGTATCATCAAAGTCTTCCTCAAAATCTTCACTTTCTTCCTCTGAGGATGATGATTCTTCATTTAGGATTTGGGCTATTTGAGCCTTATATGAATCATCAATGGCTAGAGCATTGATCTTTGTGAATGCTCTGCAATTTGGGCTGTAGTGGCCCTTTTTTCCACACTTGTAGCAAGTGGGCTCTTTACGTTTACTTTTAGTAGACGTGGGCTTTTGTTCATAATTGGGCTTTTTAGTCCAATCTCTCCTTCGAGGCCTTTGAGACCGTTTTGACCACTTTCTCGGATAAGGCCTTTGATAAGCCTTGGGCTTGGCTTCTTTATATCTTTTATGGACTTTAAGTCCATATCCTTTAAGGATATATTGATATCATATTGCTTGCAGAAGTCTCCAATGGCCTGCTTGCCATGTACCTTTTCTTTGTTGGCTTGGCGTTGGAGCTTAAGGTCAGTGCAGAATGTAAGTCCTTCAGCTACTACTTCAGCAGCTAATTCTCTATACGTATATATATCAAATGGTATTGTACCATTATGTTTAGCTTTGAGCTTTGAACGTAATTTTTCTGCAAACAGGGTAGGAAACCCTGAAATAAATCTTTCTTTCCAGAAATTGCTATTGCAATCTTCTCTTGTGAAGATTTTGGTAAAAAATACATCTTTATACCATTTAAAGTGTGATAACATTGGACACCTTAGGTTAGCAAGTTGTTCATAGCTAGTGTCTTGCTGCAAGGTTTTTGATCCAACAAAATGTGCTAATAATGTACAAATTAATGTATTAACAATATCCTTTAATGAGAGAATATCGCCATTATCGTTGACTTCTTGTTTGATTGCATTGAGAATTGTATATTTCTCTGTTGGGGCTACACAACGATCCCACTAACTTTGTAGTTGGCCTACAAATCCGGCGATTATTGCCAGACAGGCTTCTTTATCAGCATTGCCTGCAAACTTAACTGCTGATGCATACATCAACATATTTTTGACTACTCTTACAATCTGATATTCAGATAATCCATCAATGTTCCATTCTTGAATGGTTGCACTAGAGTAGACAGTTTTTGCTGGTATTGTTTCATCAAATTGAAGATCTACCAGAGATTGCCTAGGGTAATAAGGCTTAGATTGATATGTTGGGATTGGTTTTTCCAACTTATTAATCTGTGACACCATTTGAGGTGTTGCATCTTTTGATGAAGTCTTCTGATCTGAAGAATTTAACACTCTGATTGTTTCTTCAATCTCTTGGTCAGAGATTTGGATCATATCCTGTTCTTCCATCATTTTTACAGATTTTCCCTTTTCATTTTTGTCTAAGTTAGACATTTTTGCTAATAATTCTTGTAAGAACTCAGAATTTTGCTTCAGGTGAAATTCTGGTAAGAGTTTAACAAAAGCTGGTTCTATTTTCTCCTTTTGAGAAGATGATGTTGATGGTTTATTTTAAACTTCTTTAATATATTGCTCAATTTGGGTCAATTGGTTTCCAAGTGATTGCATGTATAAGTTGGTGTAGTTGTTTTGTTCAACTACTTGCTTAACTGAGCTATTTGTAGCTGGTTCATCTTTTTTAGATGAAATTGACTTATATGGAACCACAGGTGCATTTTCAGATATCAATATTGTTGCTTCTGAAGGGTGGATTGCAACTACTGGATCCCCTGTATGCAATGAGAAGGTTTTGTAAATCTTCTCCAAAGTTTGAATTTCAGGAATGTTGATTCCTTCTCCTTTTGAGTATTCAACAATAAATTCAAAGAAATCTAAATGAGATTCTCTTTTTGTTTTTGAAACATACTTTCAAAATGCTTCATATTTAAAGAAATACATTTTTTGCAAATCTCTATTTAGAGATAAGTATATTTCCTTTTTCTCACTATTGAGTGGATCTGTAAAGGTTGCTAAAACCTTTTCGTCATATGTAAGGCTCTTTTTAGAGCTTGTTAGCATCATGATATTAGAAAAGTCTGGAGTTGATTTGGATTCAAAACCCATTTCTGAAAGAGTTGGTCTTTCTGGTCTTAGAGATTGCTCCTCCACAGATCTTTCAAATCTTTCTGATGTATATACCGGAAGAGTAATTCCTATAGGAAGTCTTTGAACTCCTTCAAATTTTTCTTTACCTTTTGAGGTAATTAATGGGCTTGATGAAGATCGAACTGAAGCTCTTGGGCTTTCATGGATTTTGACTTTTCTCTTTGAGTCAAAAATTATTTCTACAAACCCATCATCGTATTCGATGATTTGTTCTAGATTAGTATTTTGAGGAACTGATGAGCTCCTTGTTTCTGTGCTAAGGGACCATGATTTAGGGAGTGAGATGTCATCCCATTTAATCATTTTAGGAACAGCAAGCTTTGTTTTATCTGCGTTGACCTGGAAGAGTGTTGTCTCTCCTTTTGGATCTTTGACAAAAGATCTTAACTTGATATTTGGAAAAATAGTGTTCATGATTTTGAAGTAGACTCTGTAAATGAGAGCTACGTTGCTTGTTCCAGCTTTCCTATCAAATCCATGCGTCTGTATGTCAACTTTTACAGATTTAAGGACGTTTGAGTCCTTGATGCTCATAGAAAAGTTAGGAAAGCAATTAAAATATATTAGTCCTAATGCTAAGGAGGATTCAATACAACCTAATATAGAATCTTTAAATTTATTGTAACGTTTGTCTCTAACGCACAAAAGGATTGAAGTATTTAGCCCTTCCCTTGTTAGAGGTTTAAGTGCAATTTGAACTAATCCAATATACAGATAATTAAACTGTTCTTTATATAAATTGATTATCTTTTGAGATAATAAAGTAATGTCTTTTGATTCTCTACTTGGTAAGGGGAGAGAGTCATCTACAGTTTTTATAACATAACTTGATTTGAATTTAAAAATATTATTATCATAAATCTGAGAGGTACCGTATTTAGCTAGGTATATTCTAATTCTGGAGTTGTTGCTCTATATCTTCAACTTTTAAAACTTCTTTATTTTTAGAATTAGAAGGCCTTAAAGCCTCAGAGTTATTACTAGATGATGAAGAAGTTGTCGAAAGATTCGAAAAACTTCTTACTAGTCTTGCCATTAAAACTAAAAAGAGAGTACCTGAAGATCAGACAAAGTCTCACGCTAATGCCTTTACTGCCTCACCTGGGTCTTACAATAACTAACTGCTCGTCGAAGTCTCCATTTAGTATCTTTGAATTGTTTTTCTTTTAAGACTAATAATAATCTTTGAACCTTCTTATACTTAATCACATATAAATTGGCTCTGATACCAAAGTTGGATTCAAGCGTTTACATAATTTGAAAAATATAGCAAACTTAAAAGGCTCATATGTTGTTTTTTTACAAAAATTTAGAATTATTTGGTAATTGTTAGTCTTGAATTACAATGTAAATTTTGGATGTATTTTAAAAAATTGGTATATAATACTCTTTGTAACTTTTTATTAATGCAATGAAATCCTTTTATTAAAAAAAAAACATAAAAAAGTTATAAGAACCATACGTGGCATTTAATTTTTTTTGTCGTATAGATCTTCCAAAGGGACAAGATAAATCAAAGTCCATATAAAACAATATTACGATTTTACTTATTTGTAAAAAGAATAATGAATCATGATTGTGATAAAATTAAATAAAAAATGATAAAAAAAATAGAGAAAATAAATAAAAATATATTTTCTGTTGATTGTTATATATACAATATATTGTTAAAGATTTTATTTATAAAATTTACAATATATAATATTAATTTTGAATTTAAGATATGATAGAGATTATATCTCTAATTAAATATAAATTTGTGATATAATAGAGATAAATCTTAATTTGAAATAAATCTAACCATAAGAGATATAATATCATATTTAAAATTTGACATCTAAATTATAACATTCTCTCTAAATATCAAATGTATTGAAAATATGACTAGTTAAAAACTTTGCTAAAAAAATCCAATATAACAAAAAACTAGGAAAAGAAAAAAGAGTACATTATTCTTATGCAATACGCTTAAGCTAGCTCATTAAAACATTTCAAGAAAAATCATGTGGGACAAACTCATGGAAAGGAAAAAGAATACAATGCGTATACAAATGTGCTACTTCTGATGATGACAATCGTTCAATATAAGATGTCCTTTTAGTTGGCACATTTTAACATTACCATAAAAATCTCTCAAATATTGACGTAAATATCATAACTCATGGCGAGTGAACCTTGATCGTTACTTGACTTCATATGTACTACAACTTCTCTATATTTCATAATTATACGCCAAATGTATTTATTTTGATCACATGTTACATTTAAATAATAACTTACAATATACATGTTATTCTACAAAAATGACTTGTTTTGTCAATCATTAAAAAATTAATTAAAAATCTTACACTTATAAAATATACAGTAGTAATAATAACAATTTATATATCCAATTTATAATAAAATTCATCATTTTTATTTTTCTATAAAATTCAACATTTGTATATGCTCTGATATCATTCATCAATGTCAATAAATACGTTGAGCATCAATTATCTTACTAAATGGTGTCAAATGACTATAAAATAAAGAAAAATATGAGATAATTTTTATATCATGCAACTAAATTATAACTAGATATATAATATGTATATATTTTATACATAAACTGTAAATCAATATAAATTTATCTTTCTTTAAGATAATTACTTATTTTTGTAATATTTTTGGAGCACATAAAATAAATCAACATATTATGTATTAATAACAAAGTCATGAAACATGTGAAAATATGCTAATATAAATGCACTAGATAACTATTAAAATTCATGCAGTAATTTACATTCCTTTAATAGTATATATTTATGAATTATTATAACAATAAATGACATTTTAATTTAATGCTTTTATAAGCAACAAGTACAATTAATTTATTTATATCAGTAACTATATAAATCAATATTATGTAACTACTAATCACATTTTAAAGTCATTTTAGAATAATAGGAATCAAAACTTTGTATCTCACAGTCTCATCATTTTTATATAAATTCATGTGTTTTCAATACATTTTATATTTTTAGGCACTTAGACAACTAATCCATATAAATATGTAATGATCATCTCAGGTGTTCATACTATATCTATTTTACTTTGTGCATAACTGAATGAATATGTTCTTAAAGTAATATTTTGTCTTTGGCTAATACTTTTTTTTGTCAACATTTAATAATTTTGACCATTATTAACAATCATTATCATCTCTTGCTTATAAAAAAGAGATATGCAAGAAAATATGTTGTACAACTTTAATATATTAATATTTTCTTCCTCATGTAATTGAAATGATATCATTTTATATCAAGTACCTAAGATTATATACGTGTCAATAGTTATATTTTTTCGATGTCATTTCTTGGAGAGTTAACTCATTTTATTTTAACAATAATTGTATTATTTTTGCACAAATATAATTAACAAGTTTCAGATAAATTATGATTGTTTGCTACCATTTCATTTCATTTTCCTATAAAGACTTCAATAATTGATCAAGCATTTTGCTGCTAAATTTTTTATTATCTAAATGTATAAAAAATATACAGTACTCTATCATTGAGTAATTTTTGAAACTTCATATTCCATAATAGATGCATTTTAATTAATTTTCTGCCATTATTTTTTTTTTCTCTCTCCTTAACAAAGAAAATTATTTTTATTATCAAAACTATTTAAGAAACCTACCTATGCTTCAAAGAATCCAATATATTTAATATGAGTGAAACTCAAAACACTTATCTTTAAATATATTAATAGGCTCAACTCAATGTGTTGAATCGTTGTAATAAAAATAATGTTAATTTATTTTGACATTAATGAAAGTTACAATTAAGAAATTTTAATAATAAATTTTTGGGTTAAATAGGACCAAAAATATATCATGTTCTCATAATAAGGCTAACAATATTATTTTCATAATAAATGATTTTTTATAAGTGTGAGATTCACTATCAACCATTGTCATATATAATGAGTTCATTTTGACTTTAGAATATGTAACACATATAGTTACTGAATAATTAAAAGTTTGGATTTTAGTCTACAACCATTTAACTTTTTATTATATAATGAACCAATTTTGATTATTCATAACTTATTTTGGTCATAATAAATTGAAAGAAGCTTTCCAAATATTTAAATATAGTCATATATTTATGGCGTTATATTTTAGACCAACATATGCATCATCCGTGCAATTTTAATCATAAAATTGGTCTTCGAAAATTTTTTCAAATTTAAGCTTCTATCTAAGATTTTTTATATATATTTTACTTATAGTCTCGAATATTATTATCGTCAAATATATTCAAAATATTAAATTATTCCTTAATTCTGAGAAATTTAAGCACAATTATACATAATATAATATAATTCATCATAATTTCTTCAAAATTTTTTATTATGCAATATATGAAATTATGCTAACTCATAAAATATATCATTCAATAATAATGAGTATTGTTTCATTGTCTTTGAGACACATAGTATTCACTATTTTAATTAATAAAATTGGTCTTCGAAAAACTTTTCAAATTTAAGCTTCTATCTAAGATTTTTTATATATATTTTACTTATAGTCTCGAATATTATTATCGCCAAATATATTCAAAATATTAAATTATTCCTTAATTCTGAGGAATTTAAGCACAATTATATATAATAATATATAATTCATCATATTTTCTTCAAAATTTTTTATTATGCAATATATGAAATTATGCTAACTCATAAAATATATCATTCAATAATAATGAGCATTGTTTCATTATCTTTGAGACACATAAATATTCACTATTTTAATTAATAAGCAATAGTTACAAGCACACTTTATATTTCTTCGTCCATAATTTTATGGTTGATCATTATCCATCAAGATCAAAAGAAAATATATACAGGATAATGTTGATAAGGCATTGGACCTCAATTAACATTCTCTTATTCTGCTTCTATGGAAGCATATGATCCATTATAAAATTAGAGTACGTACAAATATGTCATGACATAACAACTTGAAAATAAATTTTACTTGCCTACATGGGAGTTAGATTTTAATAATACAATAAAGATCGTAACAACCACATTGCCAATATAAACATAATAGCTCAAGTCATATACACAATCATCAAATAACATTCACTTTTAAAAATGATATAATCAAAATGCATTTATATCAATAGTCATATATAGTGCATATTAACTGTTTACATATAGACTATTACATTGTACTTCAATAGCAAACTTTACTCATAAAATAATATTTATAATATTTTATTATGCAAATTTTTCTCTTAATGTTGCTACTTAATAGCATACACAAAGTATTTGAATATACTTTGTCATATATTTCTATTAACATTATAGCCTGAGGACTCTTAATAAATGACATATATGCAATTCTAAAATTACTTTTCACACTTTTAAGAGAAGAATTTGATCTTTTTTTTTATATATGTAAATTTTGGAAATATTTTATCATAATAACAACAACGATATAGCGATATAATTAGTATTCACCAAGAGTGCTCACAGAAAAAATGGTGGGGCGATTCCTCCTTAAACATTACCATCCTAGACAGTGCAACTATTTTAGAAAAAAACTAGTGGCACTAAGACTTTCAAGAACTAGTCTTCTAGACAAAACTCCCTTAAATCTTACTTTTTATGCTATCACACAGTTGATAATAGAAAAATAACCTCCTTAAAATTTGAATTTTGTTTCAAAAAGAAAATAAAACATGAATTAAATATATTAATCACTTATTGAGTTATAATAAAAAATAATTAAACAATTTAAATTTATTAATCAAATTAAACATAATATTGAAAAAATAATTAAAAGATAATTATTGTTCACAACTTAATTAAGAAATGTGCTCATGTTATAAACCGGTATGCATATATATATTGAATATATATTATCCTCATATATTCAAATATCAATAACTAATATACTCATAATTAATTAAATATTAGCTCTAATATATTAGTTAGAGATTAATATAAATTTGTTTATCTATAAAATATTTGTAACACAATGACTGAAATATATTTATTTTAAGAATCAAATTTACATATATCTAAGGCATCAATATGAATATCAATCCAAATGTTGTCAGTTTTAAATCACCACAATGTCAAAATTAAAATCACTATATACATATAGTTTTTTCGACTTAGAAAACAAAGATTAATAATCGATAGTAATCTATATTCTATTTACTCAAATATTGTTTCAAACTTGGTGGCCATAAGTAAATTTTCAAAAAGGAAGAAGTTTTTGAAAATTAATCCTTGTACCCAAGGGTCAAATGTTCAATATTTATACTATAAAAGTCTTAATTATGCCTAATATTATTGTGAATAAAATTGTCCTTATTTTTAAGCTAATAAATTAGTTACCATTTTAAGATCTACTATCACATTTAAACAAGAACTCTAAATATTATCTAATAATGATTAACTTTAATCATATGATGATTATCACATATAATAAGGACTCTAAATATTATTTTAATAAATACTCTAAATATTTATATGATAATAGAATAAGGATCATATTCAATAATGACTCTAATCAAATGATGATTATCACATTTAATAAGATTATAAATATTATTTTACCTTCACAAATAATTTGAAAGTATGAGAAAATTAATTTCGTATTTATTTTAAATATGCTGTAAAAATTAACTAAAAATTAAAATTAAAATAAGTAAAATAATTCACGTATAATGTATATATTTTTAACTAATATATATATATATATATATATATATATATATATATATTAAGGTAGTCTAAGTACACTACTTTTAATAGAAAATTTCTTCTTAAGAACGAATCATAAATTTAATTTCGTGTGATTGTGAAAGACAATAGCATAAGATTTACATGCAAAATTCAATTTTATAGATACATAGAGAAAAGTCAAACTTTTAATATATGCATAATATTAACATAAAACAATAAAAAATTTCATATATGTACAAGCTCAATTATTAATTTAGCATTTCAAACCCATTATATAAAAATTAACAAATGCAATCTTATTCAAAATCATAGGTATAATAAAATTAGAAAATTATTATCATCGTTTTCACGTGTTAACATGAAATTTTGTTTGGAAAGTAATATGCATTATACGACTTTATTGGCTAGCAAATTTCACAAAGTTCAAAATAAATTATAATAATATATGATGCCTAAATTGCATATCACTATTAGCCATGTAAATCATATATTATATGCTATATGTAGATCATATACAATGATATATTTCATCCAGTCGGATTTGCAAATTAGTATTTAGATAAGTGAATAATCAATAAACAAGGATGAATAAATTAAAATTTTCAAACTATACCAATCTTTGGCTATGATTAGGTACAACTTTGTTTTTAAAATTAGAATCAAGAGTTTATTCGCTAGCAACATAAATGTGATATATGATTTACAAAATTTGTTAGCTTTCTAGCATGATGTGATATCTAAAATTATTGTAAACTACAAAATGGATAGATAAATCATAATTATTATTAATGGATAAAAACCAAACATCTTAATAAATTTAAAAGACAAATAAATCATAAATATTATTAATTATAATACTCAATTAAATTAATCAAGAAATAAAAAAAACATTGATAGATCTTGAATGGAAATAAAATTTGGATTTAATCATAAATTATAAAGAATAAAAAAATTCAAAAACTTATAAATTTTGTGATCTTATATTATACTATAAAAAGTTTATAGTATAATATGACCAAGGTCATTTCACATGTATAATATGTTATAAAACTAAACAAAATAAGAGAAGAAAAGTAAAAAGAACAAATAAAAAAAATAATTCTCATTGATTATTGTATATACAATACACTGCTAAAAGTCCTATTTATAAGGTTTAAAGATACAATATAAGTTTTGAATCTAAGATATAATAGAAATTATACTCTGGTTAAATACAAATTTGTGAAATAATAAAGATAAATATTTATTTAAAATAAATATAATCATAAAATATATAATATCATATTTAATATTTAACATCTAAATTATAACAATGACTAATTTTTATCTTCTTTATATATATATATATATATATATAAAGTTATTCAAAATAATTAGCCAAAAATTCGAAAACAACATATATGGCACATTCTCCTTAAATAGGTGTGGATAATAGGGTGGTTAAAATAGAATTTAGAAGGGTTTTTCTTTCCTTATATGAATTAGGAGGTCATATTGGTATTATAATTTTTAATTATTATGTGTGAATTGTAGTTTTATTATAAACAAATAAAAAAAACATTATTTTTTAATTTTTTTCTATAAAAAAAACTATTCAATTGCCATCGAAGAACACGTGGTCCATATATTTCACACTCATAGTTTATTTCTAAGTAAATATATATCAAGGTGGACACAAATTTATAATGATGAAATGATATTACTTCAATGAGTAAACGACACGAACTTGATGGCTAACACGGCTTAAATTGTTTGAGTTAAAAAATTGAATGACCTTAATTATTAGTTTTGGCAGTATTAGTACATTATCATCATTTGTGAACATATTGACCCTAAATGTGATATAATTGCTACTTTTGATTAGAAATCTGGATTAGAAAGACGATTACTCAAATTTGTAAGAATATATTAGTATTATTCTTCTATAAGACACTTTTATTTTTCTCTAATATTTTATAACTTGAATATTTTATTATATTTTAATTTTATAATTTTTTTTTAAGATCAAAATATATATTTTTAAAGAAAGCCCTTTAATTTGTTTGATGGCCCAGTAGTCGATTAAACTTTTATAGCATGTCGATTTTTTTATTCCATATGTACTATGCATATAACGTGAATAAAAGAATTAATATAAAGAATATTCCCATCTAACAATAAAAAAAAAATAAAAATAGTATATTTAAAATATATAAAATACATATTTTAAAAAAAAAATTATTACTTTACTTAAAATATCCTTCTATTAATTAAGTTTAGTAGAATGAATTGATTATAATTTTAATTAGTGAAAATATATTATAAGTAACGTAATAAATTTACTTTTTAAAATATATATATTTTAGTTCTTAACCATGCTAGTTTTGTCATTTTTATTGTTTTTTTTTTGAATATTTATTATATCAGTATTTCACTCATTCATACATGGTATATATATAGTAATACTTTTACTATAAAATAGAAAGAAAAAAAATCCAAAATCCACCATAATAATTTAAATAAAGAGTTAAAAAAAATGTAAGAAAAAGAAAGCAAAGACAAAAAAATAATCACAATCTAAATCTCAAACATGGATATTATTATTTATTTAGTTACTAGTTAGCACATATTTACAATATGTTTACAATGATGAAGAATTATTGAATTTGATATTTAAAAGTTGAAACCACTTGTAGTATTCTACCTTATTGCATATTCAAGGTGGATTTGTTTAGAAGGAATGTACAGAACCCAAACCTGTAAAGATTTCAAAATTAAGATCTCTCAATTTATGGGTAGTGAGTATCCAAACTTTGAGTTGTTAATACGAATCAGCTGCTAGCTCATTTGGTTGATTCCTCTTAAAATATATTGAATCTCATCGATCCCTGCACAAGCAACGACTGCTTTTTGACGAAAAAAATCCAAACTTTGAAGCAAACCCAGATACATAGTTTGAATCACGAACACGAATGGAAAAATTCAGGGCTTACATATTTATGTGCTTAATTCCTAGTAATTCTCCAATAAAAAAGGATCCTCTAGCCAGAAAGCAGTATATTCAGCAGTAGTAGGCTCAGTTAAATCAACTTGATGATGATAAGAGGAAGTGTAACAAAACTCATCAATTATTTGATGCTTAACATCTAACAAAAGATCAGGCAGGTCAAAAAATGTGTCATCATAAGTACTCAATGTTGAAGTTGATGAGTCTTGAGCTTCATGAGTTTTGTGATTTTCTTCAAAATCAGCTTCATGGGTTTTTGGAATATAGTCCAAAGAAGCAGCTTTTGCAGCAGCTGCTTGAATGTCTTTTGGGGAATCACTTGTAGGCTTAGGAAGTTTATGAGCCAAATGAGGAAAATTGAGATGAGCAGAGTGACCTTTAATAGTAAGAGCAGCTACATCATGAGCTCTAGCAGCCATTTCAGGAGTTGAAAAAGTTCCCAACCAAATTCTTGATTTCTTTCTTGGTTCTCTAATTTCTGATACCCATTTTCCCCATTGTCTCATTCTTACACCTCTATATGTTTGATTCTTCTCTTCATTCCCATTCTTTAACTTTCTATGCTCTGTTTCTTTGTTATCTTCTGTTTCTTGATTTCTTATCCTTGACTTAATCTTTTGTGATCTCTTAGTCTCTGAAGAAGTTGAAGAGGAAGTAGCTTGAAACTCTAACTCCATGGTGGAATGGAATGGAATTGAATTGGAGTTTTTGGGTATAAGAAAAAGATGTAGCAGACATAGCTTAAATGGTGGTTGCAGTGCTCGTTATAGATATATATAATCCTTTTTATTTTAATCCTCAAGATAATATTTAAGCAAAAATGGGATCAAATAGATTTTTTTTTTTTGCTAGAGCAAATAGATTTTTATTTGATAATAAAAAGTGCTTATAAATAAAACTAAATTTTTTATTATAAATGCAAGTGTAATTTATGTTTTCTCTTAAAATTTCTTTTTATACGGATTATTTTTTAAAAAATTTACATGAGATTATCCCTTTGAGGGATATTTTTATTTTTAATTTTTCAATAATTTGTTCAAATATGTTCAATTTTACAAGTAAAAAGTTGTGAATTATCACAAATAAAAATTACTCAACTTTTAACAAACGAAAACAATCAAATATTAATGCTTTTATATATATATATATATATATATATACACACATGTAATATGCTCCATGTAATAATACTAAGTTGATAAGGATTCGAGCCATTGTTGGTGCGTGCGTACGCGCATGCATGTCAAGCGAGCTGGTCCTTAGCCTCCCAACTTATGTGTAATCAAGTGAAAGCAATATGTCACTTGGAACTCTAATGGTCAATTTTATTTTATTTTTTTTTCTTTTTATTTTTTAAAGAAGCATTTTAGTGTCTTATTTATAATTTATATCATTTTAGTCTCTCTCTTTTTTTTTTTTTAAATGAAACTATTAATTCTTTTTTTTACTACATAATTTTTTTAAATGAAATTATAAATAATTCTTATTTATAATTTATATCATTTTAGTCTCTCTCTTTTTTTTTTTTTTTTTTTTAAATGAAACTATTAATTCTTTTTTTTACTACATAAGACTTTACAAATTTTTGTTAAGTATTTGTAAGATTTTACAAAAATAACTTATTATTTATAATATTTTATTAGTTCAATTATAATTTTTTTTAATTGTTGGATTCATTTTATGTGTTTCATACTAATTCTTTTATTATTTTTTTAATTAGAGTATTAATTTTATTAATTTTTCTTTATAATATTTTAGATAATTTACTTCTTTTGTTATATTAAGTTAAATAAATATAATTTTAAAATTTATTTAATTTTTTAATTGACTCTGATACCAAAATTTTATGTAGTATTTAATTTTAATTTTAATAATTTTTAATATTTAAGTAAATAAATTTTTTAGAATAATGTTTTCCTTTTTAAATGTGTATTGACATAAAATTTTTAATATGCAAAATACATTTTTATATTTAATAGACGAAATCTATACTTATTTTTTATGTTTTCTTAAAAAAGATGATTTTTATGATCATTTTTTTTATAGGAAGATAACTTGTGTTTTCTTTTTTTATAAGAAGAAAATTTAGGTATTGTAAATAATAAGTAAAAAATTAAACTCCTTATTTTTAAAGAAGTAGGGATTATCGATCTGGCCATAACCCAATGGTTTGGGCATCAGGGTTAAGGTATTGGATCCTTGTTCTCATACGGCATGGCGCGAGTTCGAACCTTCAGTGTGCTGGAGTTGTCTTTAAGGGCACTCGGACACAGGTGCCTCCCACACTCTATTATAGAGCTCCAGTTCCCCAACGCCCTCTGACCCCACCCTGATGATTTTTAATGGTGTGATGGTGTGTGACAATAACTCTATTTTTTCTAATTTAAGGAGAGCTTTTTTCAATAATAATAATAAAAAAAAGTAGAGATTTTCTAACTTTTAATTATCTTCTTCTTTTTGGGTCAAGTTTAGAATATTAATAATAACATTGCAGGAATGGTGGGACAAAAATAATTTTTCTTTCTTATTAACTAAAAATGGGCTAATTTTAGCCACTAGTTTCACATGGAAGCCCTCTTTGTCGGATACCTTGTGATGCAGGCCATTGGATTCTTTTTTGTATTATGTATTAACAACACCACCTCATTGACTCCTCAATTTTATTTAAATATCACTCTTTTGGTTTGTGTTATTTTGGTTTTGAACAATTCAGTCGTTAAAATTCAATAAAAAATCAATCTAAATAAATTAAATATGCGAAATATTATTTGATTAATTTATGTTAGTAAGAGAAAAGTTAAATAGTACAATAAACTCATAGTCAAGTAAATCTTCATTAAATAATTTGTATTAATGACTAAGATATTTATATTATTATTAAATAATATAAATATTAATTAATATGAGTTACTTACTAAAATGTCATTCATCTAAATCCTTTAAATATGACATTATAATCTAAAAATGCACTTATAAGAAAGCAAAAGTCATCAACTCACTTTCTCTTAAACCTCTCAAAATATCGTCCCTCCGAACATGATTAGTTAATAATATGCAAATCCACGTTTACTATAGATATTAACAGAAATGGGATCTAACAAAATGAAATTGACTGTGACAGTGATCACAAAATCATATAAATTAATGTAAAACGTGAAGAGCCAAACACATTCTCATGTGGTGTTTAACTTATAAGGTGTCAATTTAGAGTCATGTGGTTGAAATCAATTCTAATGAATAAGAGGACAAATTATAATATGACTGTCAGACTCTTCTTTTAGGGACATCACAAAATTGAATGGAAGATACATTATTACTATTGGACAACAGAATCCTAAAATCCAAGAAACATAAAATAACATAACAATAGTTGGTTCTAATTTTCACAGTGAAAATTTCCCAATGCTTTTTCAGTACAAATCTGGCTTTTATGATGAATTTGAAGGGACTTTGTAATTTGTATTTTGATCAAGAACGAAAAAGCTTAATATAAATTTGAGATAATCGAAAATTTATGATGTAGTTTGAGTTATACATTTGCATAATGTGGTTACACGAATGTATAACTTATTTTGAAAATTTTAGTTACGAAATACACACATAATTAAAACTACATTGCAAAATTTTGCAATATATTTCCAGCTTACATTGTAAATTTCTGCTTGTTAAAACTGAAATGTGAATTTTTTTTATTGTGTAGCTAGAGATGATTCCAAGCGTGAAAGCACTTTTCTAATGCATCAATGAGAAGCAAAAGCTTTTGTAATTTTATATTTTACAACACAAATAGAAGAATTGCTTTTATTCGTAGTTGAATTTCAATTAAAGTTAAATACTTGATGTCACATAGTTTAAAACTTATAATAACAAAATTAGTATTCTAATAACACTGAATTGGTTTAAATTATCGCACTTTAATTTGAACGGCATTCAATTAAACAAGCGTTTAAAAAAATATAAAAGTTATTTTTTAATTGTAAAAATATATAATTTAAATATAAGAAGAATTATTTTTATTATTATAAATTTTAAATAATATTATTTTTATTATTTTTTTTACTTTATTTTATTAGTGGAT
The DNA here is from genome assembly GCA_029378325.1 of Elaeagnus macrophylla. Classification (NCBI taxonomy): domain Eukaryota; kingdom Viridiplantae; phylum Streptophyta; class Magnoliopsida; order Rosales; family Elaeagnaceae; genus Elaeagnus; species Elaeagnus macrophylla. Next base: position 108,490,809 of record CM055640.1, on the reverse strand, counting down.
TATTGGGATATCTTACAACAGACAACTTTTTGTTGTCCCTTTTATCTTGTGTTCAACTTTGTACTTTCGTTTGTTATTGATTGGCTTATGTTTTTTGTCAATCTTTCAAGATCGTGTTGTATTAGATCAATTTTCTTCTCTCATAATAATGATATTACTACCTGATTTCTAGCGGGTAAAAAAAAAAAATACTTTTATTGAGCTAGGGTTTTCTTCTGATAGATCCTTTCCTATTATGGAATTGTTTTTAGCATCTTTGTATATTTTTTCTTTTAAATTATATGGTAAGATTCATGTTAATTTATTATCAATTTAATTACATGATATAATCTTTCAATTTTTATTTTTAAACCCCCTCCAACAAGTACAATATGTTGCTTTTTTTTTTAATGTAAAAAACATATATTTTCGTAATAAAATATATATGTTTTTTTATAATGTAAAATAATTTATTTTAAAAAAAATTAAAAATAAAATTAATTAAATAATTTAACTATATATTAACCAATATTATTTTTAAAGAAATGGTGATTTATGAGGTCAAATATGTGAATTATTAAAACAAATTAGTCTTATCCATTAAAACTTCAAGAGAAAAAATGTATCTTGCAAATATTAACATTATTTATTTAAAAAAGGGTTTGGTATATGATTGGTCCCTTACCTTTATAAAAGGTACGTTTTAGTCCCTTTACTTTTAAGTGGTACTCCATAAGTCTCTTACCTTTAAAAAAGATACACTTAAGTTCAATTCAAACTTTTTTTTTTTTTTTTTGCATGTGACTCACATGTGAGTTTTTAAAATGATATTTTGGGATTTTAAAATTTTAGGATATGGTACATTATAGGTCCCTTACCTTTGTAAAAGGTACACCTTAATCCCTTTGTTTCTAAGTGATACAACATAAGTCCCTTACCTTTAAAAATTTTGTAAGTGATACATGGAGCTTATATGTGAGCTTTTAAGATTTTAAGGAAATATTTTGAAATTTTAAAATTTTTAGGTTTGAAAAAAAATTAATAAGTGCTTATATATTACGCTGGTAGACTTGAGTCTCTAGCCATTATTGCTGGCTTTTACAGAGGAGTCTACATTAATTAATAAAATGAGTAATAATATTAAAGTTGAGTTCAGAGTGAAAAATAAAATTAGTAATTATAAAATAATAATGCATTAAGCTTAAAATTCATTCAAATAAGATAAATTCTTCACATTTTTGCTAACAAATTGTGCACAACACAATTACAAAACAAACACGTCATTAATAAAAAAATACACTAAGACGCCCCTTCTTCTATCAACACAATATATATTCATAGACATGTTTATTGTGTATAACACAAATACAAAACAATTAGATTATAGTTCAAAAAATTGCAGCTTATGCAAAGTCTACAATTCTAAATGAGGCGGTCTTTCAACTAGGCAAACTTTTGAGACAAACTTGTTGATGTGGAGGCTGCTTAAGAAGCATGTTCTCCACCTTCATCATTTTGTATATTCTAATTTATAAAACAAAATAGTTAGAATAAATGTTAATTTATATACAATAAAGTAGGTAAATTAAAGGCAAATATTATAGAGTTTTAACCTGTGTATTTGCATGATCAACACCTAATTTCTTGAGACATGTCTTCATATTATGACCATAGTTGCCACAAATACTACAGCTAATGATCATGCCATTTTTCCTCAACTGATCAGGGTCACTAGCTTTCAATTTTTTCTTCTTTTTCATGTAGTCTGAGGCACATGACTTGGCCCTTTTGTTACTAGGCCTCCCACCTTTGTTTCTTGGAACTAGAGGCTTTATATGATCATGAGTAGCATCATTATTAGCTTGCCAATAATGCCAACTAGTAACAGGCATTAAATTTGGCATATATGACAACTCATATGCACTTTTCCTTAATAGTGGATGAATATATTTCATGGGATCATCTTTTTGCTTGATAATAAACCTTATGGAATGTGGACACGGAATGCCACTAAGGTTCCATACTCTACAACTGTATGTGTTGTTGTTCAAGTCAACAGCTACACTTTTGGTGCTGGAAAATGTAACTTCAAACAAATTACCTCTATTGTAATGTGCATGGCATTTTTTTGATTCTTCTTTGTTAGCAAAATAGACCTTCATAATGTTTTTACCAATTTCATGGGGCCATGACATAACCTTACGCTTCTTGGTGATCCACCGATCTCTAATATAGGTCCTAATTGTTTCCAACATTGTCAAAACAGGTTGTGATCTTGCAATCTTCATTCTAGCATTGAAGGACTCACAATTGTTATTGAGTTGCATGTCATATAGTGCATCGCACCTGTCATACAAATAACATGGTACAAATTATAAACAGGGAAACTAATTTTCAATTTTAAAATTACAATAATTGGATGTAAAAATAGAAATAACCTGTAGAAAGCTTTACACCAATGTTTTGGTTCCTTCTTTTTTAGCCAATTAAATGCCTTTGCATTTGCTTTTTTAAAGTTTTCCATATTTCTATCAAATTCAAATGTTGTAATGGATCTAGCACATGCCCAAAAGCGATCAGATACCATCACAGCCTTGTCCTTATTTGCTTTCTTAAAATTTTGTAACATATGCTAAGCACAGTGTCTATGCTCAGCCTCTGGAGTTATAGTCTTGATAGCATCAATTATCCCAGTGTGCTCATCAGACATAAATGTCCACCCTTTTCCATTCTCAATGTGTAAATCACATTTCAACAATTGAACAAACCAATTCCATGAGGAAATGGACTCTACTTCAACAAGGGCATATGCTATAGGATAGATGCCATTATTAGCATCTACTCCCATAGCTGATAGTAATTGACCCTTATGAGGACCGCTCAAAAAGCTTCCATCTAAACCAATAAACTTCCTACATCCACTTAAAAACCCTTCTTTGATTGCTCCCAAGCATACATAAAATCTACCAAACCTGTATAATGCATATAAATTAATTTTAAAGTGAAAAAATGCATATAAAAAATATTATGCAATAATATTGTAAGAATTTAAACATATTACCTCTCCACTCCATGCTGGTCTTTTATAGTGAAAAACTCAGCAGTTATGTTGGGATTGGGATTGGTATTCTTTAGATGACATGCATAATCTCTCAACAATGAGTATTGTTGTTCCCATGTTCCATGAATTAGTTCCTTTGCTTTTGTTTTGGCCCTCTTCACTTGGTTCTCTGTTATTTATACATGAAATTGAGCTCTCACATGATCTTGAACAGTTGTGACATGTACTTTGGGATTTTCCTTAAATAAATTGATACATGTTTCAGCCACAAATTTACTATCCACATTTGTAATTTCGTAGTTCCTTTCACATACATGTTGATTTTCCTTATGACATTTTCGAATAAGAAAGTTATTTGTTCCTTTCTTTCTCCTTGTAGTCATTTCCCAATTACATTTCTTGGGATCATTAATACATAAAATCCTTAACCTTTCCAAGTCATTTTTTATTTTTTTCATTTGTCTGTCATGCCTTATCTCATAATATTTTACTGCCTTTCTTAGAACATGTCTGCTAGAAAATGTCATACCTACACAAAATTCAACGTTGTCCATCTTAATATCCTTCATAAATATTATGTCACCACCATAAGGCATAGTTTCTATTTCTGAACCAGAATCAGAATTATGTGCATCCTTTCCTCCAACTTCTTCATCAACCACATTTGCATATTCATTGTCAAGTACATCTTTATCAATCATATCATCCCCAAATCCTTCATCAATGTTACTTACTCTATCCCAAGTCTCCCTATCATTTGTTTCAGAATGAGCACCAAGCAAAACATTGGTTTCCACTAGTCCATGATCTTCAAACTCATAATTAAAAATATCTTCTGACCAAATAGAAAAAATGATAAATATCAATAATGCTAAAAATCCAACATATTATTAATATATTATTGCCCACCAGTATTGAAAAATTAGTAAAACATTAAATATTATATGACAAAATTTTAATTTAAAATAATTTTTATGAAGACCCATAAACACCCAAAACACAATGGGACCACAAATATGCAAATAATGCATTCATACTCTATTTACCTTTTTTATTCCCTCCACAAGCGTGAATGTATAGAGCATATATATATATAGTTATGTTATGTTTCATCTTTTTTAATCAGCACAAAGGGAATTTGAAAAAGGGCGAAATGTGCTTACCGAATAATGGGGGTGATTCATCTTGACCTTTGTTGTAAAAATCTTCGATACCCATTTTTATCAATTCTGCTCTTGATCGCAATACCAGACCTCCAATGGACGAATTATAAGAAATGATTTGATGAAGAATTAATTTAGGGTTTAATAAGGAAGATAAATAAGATTATTAAAAGTTGGGCAATTTTTTTTAAGTCTTAAAATTTTAAAATCTCAAAATACCCTTTTAAAAACTCACATGTGAGTCACATGCAAAAACAAAAAAGTTTGAATTGAACTTAAGTGTACCATTTTTAAAGGTAGAGGATTTATGAGGTACCACTTAAAAATAAAGGGACTAAAACGTACATTTTATAAAGATAAGGGACCAACCATATACCAAACCCAAAAAAAAAAATATTAACATTATTTAATTCAATTTTATGAATTATGGTTTAATTTTAACAAGTTAGCGTTTAATTTTTATTAACATATATTTTATTTTAGGATATAAATATAAAGATATATTTTTATGTTCGCGATATAGATAAAGTTTTTTTTTTCTTTCGTTAATTTTTGTATTTTGTTAGTTCCTAACATTTATCTTATAATAGAATTTAATATTTAACATTTTAAAACTTATAATTTAGTCCCTAATAAATAACTTTATTATAATTTAATAAAATTTGTGTCCTCATATTTCAAAAAATTATTAAATTGTATTAAAATTGTACTAAATTGTATATTTTAAAATATTATGTACTATAAAATTCACCTTATGAACACCACCAAACCATTCCTTTCTATATATAATGTAAATGCTGAACAACACCTTAAAAACGAGTTAGTTATAAATTGTGACCCTTATTTTTAACATAAACAATGACTTATTTTTTATTTTTATTTTTTTGGAACAGGGTACAAGGACCAACAATATCTGCTATTTGTTAGGTATAAATGCGCCAAATGACCCAGGCTTGATGGCTGAGTTTTTTAAACGACCCATAAACTCAAAACTCATTATACATTTTGCAGCAATTTTTTTAAGTTAAAATTTGGTGCACATTGAATTATAGTTATATTTTTGTATTATTTATACCAAATATTTTTGGGTTATATGCTATCATGACCCCCTATTTATTAAAAATCTGATATGACCCCCTCTACTTAATTTTTTTACATATTATGACAAAAATGCCCTTAATTTCATTAATCAATTATGATGAATTTTAATTGGACACATGTCCAACTAGACTACTCAAAATTGGACAACTGTCCAACTGACCGAATTTTGACCGGCCGGCGACCTCGCCGGAGCCGAGTTGGACACATGTCCAATTAGACTGCCCAGAATAACCCTTCAGTTGGACGTATGTCCAACTCACCTCAACAGAGTTGGACATGTGTCCAACTGAAAACCAGAAGAGTATATTTTAGAGGACACATATGTCCACTCGCCTGAGCTCAGTTGGACGACTGTCCAACTGATGAAATTTTGACCGACCGGCGACCCCACTCGCCGGAGCCGAGTTGGACACATGTCCAACTAGACTGCCCAGAATAACCCCTCAATTGGACGTATGTCCAACTTACCTCAACAGAGTTGGACATGTATCCAACTGAAAACTAGAGGAGTATATTTTAGATGACACATATGTACACTCGCCGGAGCTCAGTTAGACGACTATCCAACTAATAAGAAGACTTCAGAAAAAACTCATAAGAAAACTCAACTTCAGATCTACACTTTGTTATGCGTGACTGATATTGAATAGAAATGGTAAATAAAAAAATTATGAGTTAATAATGTCATCGTGTGTTTGGTTGACTATATATATATATATATAACCTTATAAACATAGCAATATAGTATATCAAGATTGTTCCTTACCCATTAGAAGGTTGTTACTTTCTCAATGTACCACAATTTAATAAGCATATTATTACACTTTTCCGTGTTAATAGACATACTTCACCTAATCATATAGTCTGATAAAATTTTCCAGTATTAGCCAAGTAATCAACAGCTAATTGGCATTTAAGAAAGTTATTCAAGATAGCACGAATAATTAAAAGATCTTAAACAAAATACCTAACTAGATGAAAAACAGTAGCTGTAGAGGATATCCAGAACACGAGTGGAAGGTATTAGTGGATGCAGAGTTCCATTAGCTGTAGAGGATAATGACGAAGTTGAAGAGAAAGAAGAAGAATTGCAGCTGGTGGATATAATGAGTAAAGGGGTATATTTGGAAGTTTAGTAATAGGGGGTTAGTCCAGAATAAAATTAATAAAAGGGGTCTATTGTAGCCTATTTTCCAATATTTTTTTGATATATATTAATGTATTTTTTGTATTCAAGTGAATATATGTATTTTTCTATATAATTGAACATATATATATATTTTTTATATTTTAATCATTTTTACTTAATAAAAAGTAAAAGTTGTCCCAAAAAAGACACATGTACCATATCAAGGAAAATATATATGTTGTATATTGGGAAAAAATATGTGACATCACACGTGCTGCTTCAAAAAAAGAACGAATGTGTCAAATGCCAAAAATGAATATATAGAGGATTGAGGAGGGGAGGGAGTTATGCTTTAAACAAGGATTATAAAAAAATTGAAGGGTTTTTGGTAAGACATCAATGACACATAACGTACTGTTCAGAAGCGGACTTGTGAAGGGGTTGGGGGGGCTTGAGCCCTGGCCGTTTTTCAAAAAAAAATTTAAAATGTAAAATTATCATTTTACCCCCCTAACTTAATATTAATTCACCCCCAGTTGTGCTCGAGGTTCCATTCCATTTCCAGCTCGCGTTCCCAAATCGCATGCCTCCTGCCCGCCTCCACGCATCGCGTGACTCGCTTCGCTAAGCCCAGCCTCTAGCCACCAGCCAACAGCGCCAACCTCGACGTGACTCACCGCCAACCTCCTGACCTATAGCCTTCAATGCCTTATGAGTCAGGTCTCCAACTCCAGCGCCTTCAACAGTTCAACTCCAACCGTTCCATTCATCGTTCAACTGCCCACCAGCAACAGCCACCAACCTCCACTCTCCAGCCACTCCAGTCAGGTACTCAACCTTAGGTCAGCCACGCCATGCCCACGCAACAGTTCGGTAACTTTTAATTTATAAAATATATTATTTTTGTTCCCTGATTATTTAATTACTGATTGATATAATGATATGCTTTATGCTTAATATTAATAATGTTATTGTATAAATAATGTGCATTTTATATATGAGGATGGGCTGCTTTGTTGGAATAATTTTATATATGCTTAATATTAATAATGTTATTGTATAAATAATGTGCATTTTATATAAGGGGATGGGCTAATTTGCTGAAATAATTTTATATATGCTTAATATTAATAATGTTGTTGTATAAATAATGTGCATTTTATATATGAGGATGGGCTGATTGACTGGAATAATTTTATATATGCTTAATATTAATAATGTTATTGTATAAATAAAGTGCATTTTATAGATGGGGATGGGCTGATTGGCTGAAATAATTTTTATTTAATTATATATTTACATGTTAATAATAATAATATATTGTGATACAACTGTTTAACTTATTTATAAAATTTAAAATTTAAAATTTTTGTTATTATATTGTGATAATAATCAATTAATTAGGTTAATAAAATAAAAAATAAGTGTAAGTATAACTATAAATAATATAATGACATAAATTTAATATTTAAAAGAGTGAATATTTTTTTAATATTTAGAGATCTATGTTAATAAACTTTGATAAACTAAAGATTAAACAATACTTTAATATTTATAAATTTTTATTAGGTGATAAGTTTTAATGGAACATGAACGTAAAAATTCAAAGTCGACCAAAACTCTTCATTCGCTTTTTTAAGAAAATGGAAACAAATTCAACAAAATCAAGTGTGTCTATTGATTCTCCAAGTGTTGATGAAACTCATTGCTCTAAATCTTAAAGAAGTGAACTTAGAAGACTCAACGAGATCTAAGTTTACGTTGTCCAATTTGGTCATATCATGTTAATGAACAAGATGATATTCGAAGGAAATATATTAACATGGGACCATATCAACCCAAATTAGATTTGTATCCGCCAATTTCTTATGGAAAGCAACAACGTCGATTTCAATATTCATGGTTCATAAAATTTCCTTGGCTTGAGTATTCTCCAGAAAATGATAAAGTGTTTTGCTTTCCATGCTTTCTTTTTTAGAGTAATCCTCTAAAGCATCCAACATTTACTATTAAAGGATACAGAGATTGAAAGAGAATTAATGATAAAAGTAGCTGTAGTCTTTTTACTTATGAAGGGGAGCCAAATTCATCACATAATGGTACTATGCAACAATGGCATACTTTGAAAAATCCTACAACACACGTTGACAAAATGATCAATAGAAAATCTTCAAAACAAGTAATGAAAAATTGTTTGCGACTCAAGGCTTCAATAGAAATCGTTAAGTGGCTTGCAAAGTAAGCATATGCTTTTAGAGGTCATGATGAATCTAGCATATCATCTAATAGTGGTAACTTTATTGAAATGGTGAAATTATTTGGAATAATTGATGAAGATATTGCTAATGTTACCTTAGATTGTGCTTCATCAAATGCAAAATATATTTTTCCAACAATTCAAAAGGAAGTATTAAATATTATTGCAAACAATGTTCGAAAAAAAATACGCCAAGAAGTTGATAATGCAAAATTTTTCATTCTGGTTGATGAGGCTGTTGATGAGAACTAAAGATTATCTTAAGATTTGTTGATTCTAATGGCTTCATTCAAGAACGCTTTTTGATATCATTCATATTCAAGAAACTACAGCTTTGAATTTGAAGGAGAAAATTTGTTTAGCTCTTTCTAAATATAATATTCAAATTAAAGACATTTGGGGTCAAGGATATGATGGTGCTAGTAATATCCATGGTGTATGGAATGGGTTGCAGATGACAATTATCTTAAGATTTGTTGATTCTAATGGCTTCATTCGAGAACACTTTTTTGATATCATTCATATTCAAGAAACTACAGCTTTGAATTTGAAGGAGAAAATTTGTTTAGCTCTTTCTAAATATAATCTTCAAATTAAAGACATTTGGGGTCAAGGAAATGATGGTGCTAGTAATATCTGTAGTGCATGGAATGGGTTGCAAGCTTTATTTATGAAAAATTCTCCATGTGCGCACTATGTTCATTGCTTTGCACATCGTCTCCAATTAGCATTGGTTGTAGCATCTAAAGATGTCCATGATGTGTGGAAATTTTTTTCAAAGTTAAGCTTTGTTGTAAATCTTGTTGGAGCTTCAACCAAACGTTGCTCAGAACTTAAATGTGCAAGATACCTTGAATTGGTAGAGTTGTTAGACTGTGGAGAACTTAAGACTGGAAATGGAGTTAATCAAATTCGCACTTTACAACGACCTGGAGTTACAAGATGGAGTTCTCATTTTGCTTTTGTCAATAGGCTAATTGAAATGTTTGGTGCAATATGTACTGTTCTTGAAAGCATTGCTAAAGATGGACGTAATTATATTATAAGAGGAGAAGCTAAAGGGGCATTCAAAGCAATTAGATGTTTTGATTTTGTTTTCATTCTGCTTTTGATGAATAAGGTTATGGAAATTACTGACTTTTTATGTCAAGCATTGCAATCTGAATCTCAAGATATTTTGAATGCTACAAGACTAGTCAAACCCACAAAAGAACTTTTAGAGAAATTAAGATCATGTGGTTGGGACGACTTTTTACAACTCGTGTTATCATTTTGTGAAAAACATGATATTAATACACCTGTTATGAGTGATATTTATTTGGATGGCACATGTTGGGCATGTCTTGAAAAAAAATCATCTCACAGTGAATCATCATTATCAGTTTGATATATTCAACGCTGTAATTGATTTTCAATTACAGAAGATAAGTGTGAGATTTTCAAATAATGCAATGGAGCTTCTCAATCTTAGCACTGCTTTAGATCTTATTCATTGTTTCAAGTCATTCAACATTGATCATATATGCAATCTTGCTAGTAAACTTCACTCAGAAAGAACTTGAAGACTTGAGAAGACAAGTAATGCATTACAAGATTGATGTCGTCAAAGATTCAAAGTTTCAAGAAATTACATCTTTTCCAATTTGTTACAGGAATTAGTTAAAGATGGAAGGTGATAGGAACACTTTGTGTGACATTTTTAATGTATTTCCTTACTTATTTGGTTACACTTTGATCTTAATTGAGTTACTTTTAACTTAGTTTATTGAAATGAGTCCCTAGATAGCATTGGTTGTAAAAATGAGCAAAAATGAAGTTTTTGAGCTTTTCTTGTTTAATGTAACTTTTTTTTTCTTATAAATTCTTAATTCTTTTGTAGGGAATCTGTATTGTCATCATCAAATTGGAGAGTTTAGGGCTTGTTACACTTGAAAAGGAAGGAGTGGAGGCCAAGAGACAATCAAAATAAAACTCAAATTTGAAGAAAATCAGAATTTTGACAGATTTCGTAGTCCAACTTTGCAGGGCTCTACCAGACAACTCAAAAGTCCAAAAATCATGAATGAGATGTCATTGGAAAGCCCTACATGTCTAGTTTTCAAAACCTCCAAGAACTTGATCATATCTATTTTTATGGCTGAGATATTCCCATTTTAGTAATCGAAGGTCAATTTGTCCGAAAACTTGGATTTTGAATTCAACTCAAAAGAGCACACCAAGTTCCACATCGAAATTAGAGCAAAGATTAGCAGAAAATTATCCTATAAAGGAGGTATAATGAGTCCCACATTGGAAAAAGAAGAGAAGATAGCCAACCAATTCTCCTATATAAGGAGCAAGGCTCCACCTCTCAAAATCATCTCTTCATTTGCATTAACCTTAGAGTAAAAGATTATTATCAAGATTTCTCAAGGACGTAAGGATCATCATCAAGACTTCTCAAGCTTCAAAAGTGTAATATTTATGTTTATTGTTTTTAATTATTTTTGTTATTGTATTGAAGTTATTTGTTTTGGATTCTTTTATTGAAAATATGATTTATTTGCTATATGTTTTGTTTATTTTCATATTTGATTAAAGCATTAAATTTGATTGTTAATGATATGTAGTTATGAATTCATGAACTATGTTTATGTGTTAGAATTTTCACTCTAATTTAGATATGTAGTCTTATATGGTTCGAAACATATAGGGTTTATATATCATTGGTAGTTAGTAGTACTACATATAAACGTTTTCTATGTGGTGATGAAAAGTATTATATTGCCTATTAGGATTCTCATAGGGCGATCCTTATGAGGTTCTAATCAAAAGGTGAAACTTGTAAAAGTGTGTGTGAGGATTGCAAGGTAATTATTTATGGTTTGACACCCATAGTCTTAGCTTGTATTCGAACTATATTTATGAAAGCTTAATGATCTACTTTGATTTTCACATGGTTAGACGTTTCTGCTATGTTTAAGTCGTGTAAAATATCTAGGTAATGGACGTTTCCTATATCTTAGAAAATTTAGAAGAATATGTTGGGTATTTGAGGTCGTTGCCCTTATTCTCAAGGGTTCGATTCTTATGCATGCTTATGGGATTGAATTCGTTGCTATTAGTTATGACAATCTGATTGAATGCTTGGTTATCTATGGTTGTGTGAATGGAGATGATCACTTGTATATAATTTTTGTTTTGCTTTTAGTTAAAAACCGATTCCAAAAACCCATAAATTCTTGTACACATTGTATATTTATGAATATTTATTATACTAACACTTATTGTAGGTGTTCCTTCAGTCCCAGGTCCCTAATGATTCCTTATTTGTCCAATACTACATTGATAGGGTTATTGATATGCAAGTAATTGTAGGTCTATTAGAAGGTCAGCTATATATTTCTTAATTGATAGATTAATACGTTTAGTATTGACTCTTCCGATATCTACTGTGCAACTACAGAACGTGCATTTTCAACAATGATGCTTATTAAAACGTCTCTTCGAAACAAAATAGAGGAGGAATTTTTAGTTAATTGTATGGCTCTTTATATTGAGAGGGAGTTTGCTGAAACTATGGATTCAGATTGGGTTATAGATGAATTCATTGCTTTGAAGCATCGCAGAGCTCCACTTCGATAGTTTTTTTTTTTTTTTCACTTAATAATGCGACATCATTTTCAGGTAATAAATAAATACTTTTTATGCTAATGTTATTTTTACAATTAATTAATATAATATTTTTAAAATTTATTATAACATTTTATTTATTTTTTATTCATATTAATATATTATGAAAAAAAATTAACCCCCACGTATTGATTCTTGCCTCCGCCCTGGTACAGATTAATCAAATATTGCTAAACATATATCCGGAATTATTGTGAAATAAGACATTGACGCATGATAATTACATAAATGATTTCAATTTAAATATAAAATGACAAAAATAAATAAGGTTGGTTTTTTCAAACCTTAAAGACAAGTTTTTTTTTATTTTAATACATATATAATTGCCATGAGTCTTATTTTTATAATTAGAAAAATTACAACAATTAATTTGGACAATATGGAGAGGTTGGTTCCTTTTGATCTGTTTTCTATTTGGATTATTGAAAAGCCAGCCGACCATGGGTATAAACATATTGAGTCCAAATCTGGTATACCATTTTTAGTGTATTAATTTATATATTATCAATGTCCAATATACACATGGATAAGAATTAGTAAAGTGAAAAATAAAATTACTTAAAATATAAAAAATTTTGTTTATTTATTTATCACTTATTAATGATATATATATATATATATATATATAAAAGTGATTTGGAGCCAAACATATTACCTTAAAGTTTAACAAAATGTTGTATTTGTTAATTACAAAAACTTAAACGAATAAAAGCAAATATATTATTATATTTTGTATGTTGGTTACTTCTTGCCAAGTTCTTCCCATAAAGAATGGTTTTAATTAAATTAAATAAATAAAAACCTACCCAACGACTCAAAATTATTTATGTTAAAATGTGATAAGAATCTTCTTAGCAACAGCTAAGTAGTGTTTTTCTCATCCTTTTCCTTTCTTTCTTAACATTCTTAATTTCTCTAATACGTGTCGATGAATCGCAAAAGGTTAATCTCAATAAATAGAGACATTAATATTTTTTATAAATTCTTTATAGTATAATTATTTATTAATATGAAATATTTATTTTCTTTAACATTTTTCCTTAACATGTGTGGGTCTTTTCGCCCAACACATTGAATTTTTCAACTTATTTCATTATTATTATATTTTTAGTAGGATCACTTGTTTTTTTTTTTTTTTTTTTTTTTTGCAAAGCTCATACTTTTTTTTTTTTTTGCTAGGAAGACCATTAAGTTTTTTTTTTTTTTTATTGCCCATCAATCTACTGAATCTGATATCATGTAAATTTTATAAGGTGAAAGGTCAAATTAGTCCCCTAGTTTAAGCCATTGGGACTATTTAGTACCATTATTTACAAAAGGTGTTTTTAAGTTTCTTTGTTTATAAAAAAGGGGTCATTGAAGGACAATTAATTGACTTTATACCATAATATTTTACTATATTTTATTCAGTAAAATATATATTAAGGACATATTGGTCATTTGAAGAAATTCACTCCCTCTTCAATAATTTTCTTTTTATCCCCTCTAATTTTACATTCTATTAAATTGTATTAACTTTTCTCTTTCCCTTGCTCTCTTTTTATCTATAAATTGTGTTTTTCTCTTAAGTCATTTCCCTTTAAGTAGTAAAATTATTTAAATTATGTATCTTTTATCAATAGAAGGAACAATAATGGTGACTCTAACTTGTGTTGATTTTTTTACTAAAACAATTTTGTAAACATGTTTTTGTTATATCCAAACTAATAAAGAAACCTAAGTTTGTCTTATTATTAGGCCACATTCAATACCCAAGTCTAATATCGACAATAATATTCATTGCCAAAATATTTGAAATTTTTATTACATTTGAATTGAGCAAAAGTTATCTAATCCATTACTTCAAAAATAATTACAAAATGCTTTACATAACTAAAACTTAAGAACAATAAATTTGAGATTAATAACAAACATAACTGTATCTTTATTTAAAAAAAATTAATATAATACTTAAAAATTAATAGAAACACGAACAGTAAATAAAAAGTAAATATTTACTCTATCTGAGAATAGTAGGTTTAGAGGGTGAGATTTGGTTTTAGATTAGGAAGTTTAATAGATATATGAAAATGTGAGGTGGGTTAATCTCTTCTGATGCAAATTTTTTTATTTTTTTTAAATATTTTTATTATAATGTCATTTTTATTCTCAATTAATCTCATGTTTTTATCATGTAATATGTGTTAAATAATTTTAATAATAAAATTTTTTCATAAAATTTAAATTTTCCTTCAATAGTCTTTTTTTTTTTTTTTTTTTTATAAACAAAGTGACCTAAAAATATCTTTTATAAACTAAGAGCACTAAATGAAACCAACAACTTAAACAAAGGAACTTAGTAACCCTTTTTCCAATTTTATATAGTATATAAGTAATATGAGCCAATTCTTAAAATATTAACCACTAATGATAATAATGTTTTGATTACTTATAAACCTTAAATTAGTATTATATTTAAGTAATGTGAGATAATTACATTTTATTTTTAATATATTTTATTTTATTTAGATCATTTATTTTTTTTCTTTCACAAATCTCATTTATTTTTATTTTTATTTTTTTGTGATGTGAATTCTAAGATCTTTTAGATCATTGGCCAATTAAAATTATGATACCACGTCGATGGAGCAATATATACTGCCATGCTTTATAAGCAGGGACGTAACCAGAAATATTTTCTTAGGAGGGCTAATTTATATTAAAAAAATTAATTTTTTTTATTTATAATATCAAGATTTATAGCTAACATTGAAAAAATAATATAAATTTCAAAAATAAATAAAAAAAATTTATTTAAGTTGTACCCGACGATACTTTTAGAGCATAAAATTCATCAATTATCAATTCGGATTCAATTTCTTCTACAAATTTCAACAAATAGTTCTTGAAATAACTTACTTTTTTGGTTGGTAGCCTCAATAGAAATATTTTTGATTAATTGTTGGTCATCTATTTTCTTAAAGAATAAATGAAGAGTTTTAAATGATTTAGAATTTTTGTGAGGTTTATCCATTATAACCTACAATAAAAATATTTAATGTAAATTAAAGTATACAAATTTAAATAGACCTAACAACAAATAAACAAAAAATAAAATAACTAAAGAATTAAAGAATCAATAAATAAGTTATATGCCTAATCATTTTTTCACCTATTAATATGGTAATTAATAAATATAAAAATTTAAAATAAATTTCATGTTCTAATATAACAATGGATAATATATATTTTGAAATAAAGAACTCTAATTAATAATTTAAAGAAGAAAAAAAAACATATTTAATGGAATAATAGTGAATTGTTATAAAAAAAAGAGTGCTAAATACATATAAATTTATACTTAAATACATACTTAAATTAATAATTAAACAATATTTATCGATTAAAAGTTTAAAAGTTATAATTTTTAGGAATATATAATACATAATTATTAATATGAGTGTAAATTAAAACATAAATATTTTAAATATTTAATATTTTTATTTTTAAAAAAATATATAACTATAATATAATATATTAAATTATATTTATATTATTAATATTAATTAAAAAAAATTTGAAAAGGCTGCCCGGGCTTAAGTCCGGTACAGCCCATAACACAGTTCCGTCTCTGTTTATAAGTACGTGTGATGTGTACTTATTTGTTTTTTTTCTAATGATTCCGTTTTTGAATAATGATAGATTAATATATGACAAAAGGAATTATAAAGACAGACTAATAATCCATATGCATATTCTTTGAATTATATAACAAATTAAGTTTGTTTGATTCTCTTTTTTTAATCCAATCTAAATAACATGCTGCTTGCATTCAAATTTAAGTATATGACTAATTTTTTGAGAGATTTATAAGCCAAGATCTGAATACTTAACATCTTTTAATTGGAAGACTTGGAATATTAAAAAAAAAAAAAAATTGAGATAAAATAACTCAGAAAATTAATTCACTCATTCTATCTGTTTCTAATTGTATGTGAACTTGGAAATATTGTTAATTTTGTGAGGCACTTTATATCAAAAAAAAAAATATATCATTGCTTAAATGATTGAGAGCAATAACACCTCTTATATTTAAATTTATATTTCTATAATTAAAAAATAATTAATATATTATTTTTTAACACTAATTCAATTAAAATTGAACGATGGTAATTTAAAATCGTTCAATATTGAACGTTTAATATTACACGTTTAATAAGTTAAATTATGAAGCAAAAATAATTGTATAGATATAATCAAAATAGGTAGAGAGAAGAATAAGAAAATTAAAGAGAAACATCTTATTCTCATTCATATATTATTGAAAGATTACACTGATATTTATAGTGATAATAAACTAGAATCCTAATCCTAATATAACTCTAAATAAGACTCCTAAACTAATAGAAAAACATTATAATAACTATCCACATCTAACTAGATAATATTAAACTATTTCAACACTCCCCCTCAAGCTGAACATAATTTATGTTCAGATTGGACAACATAAATAAAAATAAGCAAAATATTGGCCGGTTGACCTTTCTAGAAAACGACGACAGGTCGGTTGATCTTTCTAGAAAACGCGGCTACGATGACGACACACGACGGTAGTCCGGTTAACCATTCTAGAAAACGACGATAGGTCGGTTGATCATTCTAGAAAACGCGGCTACGAAGTCGAGAGCTTGACAGGAAGACACCAATATGGAATTGGTGATGACGACATATGACGGTAGACCGGTTGACCATTCTAGAAAACGACGGTGGGTCGGTTGATCATTCTAGAAAACACGGCTACGAAGACATGAGCTTGACATGAAGACACCAATCTGAAATTGGTGATGACGACATACGACGGTAGGCCGGTTGACCATTCTAGAAAACGACGGTGGGTCGTTGATCATTCTAGAAAATGCGGCTACGAAGTCGTAAGGTTGACAAGAAGACAGTCTTTAACTCTCCCCCACAAATTGGAGCATAAATATCACACATGCCCAACTTAAATAGTAAGGTTAAGATTGAAACTGATACCAACAGTCGTGAATTCTTGAAGGAGACAGTGGTAAAAACAGGTCGATACTAACAGTCGTGAAGTTGACAAACGACATTGTGACAGAGAACGGCGTTGATGAGCCGTGGTTTGAGAGTGACTCTGATGGGCCGTGGTTTGAGAACGGCGCTGGTGGGCCGTGGTTGAAGGCGATTGCTGCTAAACTGAGATGGCAGACAATAGTGATGGAGATGACAGTGGAGTATATGTATGACAAATGATGCTAGTGATAACCTCCCTGATGATAACATTGACGATAAAGCCCCTGATGATAACACTGATGATGAAGCCCCTGATGATAACACTGATGATGAAGCTCCTGATGATAACACTGATGATGAAGCCCTTGATGATAACACTGATGATGAAGTCCTTGATGATAACACTGATGATGAAGCCCTTAATGATAACACTGATGATAAAGCCCCTGATGATAACACTGAGGATGAAGCCCCTGATGATAACACTGATGATGAAGCCACAGACAAAAACTACATCATAATGAAGCCAACGTGCATAGAAGAAGTCAACGTGCTCAATTGTAGATGGCTATAACAGAACTCCCCCTGCCGTCTACAATTAGTGTCAGCTAGAAAGTACAATTACCACATATTTATAAAAAATAAATCCATGATTTTTTTTTTTGCTGACAAGGCTGCTGACTGTGTGTGGACTGTTGACTAGATTGCTGACTGGATTGGGCTAATTGATATTGGGCTGGTAAATTGAACTTGGGCTTGGATTTAGGGTTTGGACCAAAGAGGTGCAAATGGACTTATGTGATGATGGGTTTATGAGCTAAGGTTTTTATATGGGCTTTGGAGAATGGGCTTATGGCTTGTGTAAATGGACTTGATTTATTGGGCTAGGGCTTGTTAAATTAAGAGGAAGGCTGATCCAACAGGGATATTGGGAATTAATTGTGTGGGCAGATTTGGAAAGAGGGAGCTCAGGCGGCGGCAGGCGGAGGGACAGAGAGCGAAAGACGCTGGCCTCGTGGTGACTGGTCGGCGGACGGCGCTGCTGAGGCTGGTGACTGGTTTGCGGACGCTAGGCCGGCTGGTGACTGGTTTGAGGATCTGGTGGCTGGCGCACTGATCTCGCGTGGACGGAGCTGCAAGGAACGGCAGCCGACAGAGCTGCAAGGAACGGCGCGCAGAACGGAGCGTGGGGCAGAGGCGCGAAGTTGAAGCGCAGAGCAGAGGCGCTCGGGGCTTGGTGTCGTTGGGCTGACGGCACGTGGAGAAGAGGCACGGATCTGGTCTGAGGCCGAGTGACTGGCGCTGCTAGGGTTTTCGGCGGATGGAGCAGGGGGGGAACAGTAGGCGGCGCTGACAACCAGATAGGAGAGACAGGCGGCGCGGACGGCGCGCGGGAGTGACAGAGTGCTGCAGTGGTGGAGCTGGTGACTGGCGCAGCGCTGGTGAGGTGACTGATTTGAGGACAAACGGCGCGGCACGCGGAGCAGAGACTGGTGCGCTGACGGCGAGGAGCAGAGACTGGCGCGCTGACGGCACGGAACAGGTGGAGCAGAGGCTGGTGGATCTGGCATGGCGGCTAGGTTTTCTTCAACATAGAAAACTGATTTTTTTTTTTTTTAAATCAAAGAGAAACATGAGAGACAGATAATGAATATATTAGTGTTTAAGAATCGAACACTGCTCTGATACCAAGTTAAATTATGAAGCAAAAATAATTGTATAGATATAATCAAAATAGGTAAAGAGAAAAATAAGAAAATTAAAGAAAGACATCTTATTCTCATTCATATATTATTGAAAGATTACACTGATATTTATAGTAATAATAAACTAGAATCATAATTTTAATATAACTCTAAATAAGACTCTTAAACTAATAGAAAAACATTATAATAATTATCTACATTTAACTAGATAATATTAAACTATTTTAACATAATATTATTGAGATTTTAATTTTGTTATTATAAATTTTAAGAGTATTATTTTTAATAATTTTTAAAAAAAAAAATTATGACAAAGGTGTCAGTAAGAACTGAAATTTGGAACCCAAAAAAACACCTCTAGGTACCTTAAGTTTCCAAGAAAAAGTACACTTAATATCATATAATTATTACAAGGTACAATTCAAGTCTTCTAACATGGAAAAAAAAAAAAAAGTACACTTAGATTTATAAGAAAAAAATTGGCTTTTGTGTTAGAACAAGCTAAAAAAAAACTTAGAACATATAGCCTCTTCATCAAGGGATCTACGTGGAATGCAACCCCAAGTTGCAGTCTATTCTAATTTTTTAAGAAAAATAAAAAATTATGATTTTTTTAAAAAAAAAATTAAAAAAATATGATATATTTTTAATTACAAATGATATCTCACTGTTAACTTACATTAACTATTTTTATTAGATTTTTATTTATTTATAGAAAACTCGTTATTTATGAAGAAATAAAATGAATAAAAACAAGCCCCTCAAACCATATAAATTTTAACCTCCAAGTATTATTTTGCAAAATAAAATATAAAAAATACAATCTCAATGAATGCATGAATAGTATAATAATTTTTAAAAATCATTAATATAAAATCTAGGTTTAGCCTCACGAAAAAGACATTTATAGATCTATTACTACTGGTCATACCCAAAATCTTCATCTTTTTCGTGAAATGTAACTAATGACATTGTTTACCCTGCAAATTTGGCATTAATTCAAATTTCGAAGAATTATAAACTCGTGTAGCTTTACAAAAATCAAGGTACTAGGAAGTGTACTAGCCAAAAGTTATGTACCTAATTGTACCTTTCAAGATTTATGGTACTTAATACACACCAACCCCTAAAAAAGCTAGATGGATAAGAAAACTTAAAGATAGTCTATATAGATATCTCTTTAGAAAGCTGGTTCAAGCCAACAAATTTGTGTAAGACATTATCGTTCTATGAAGAAAAAAAAAATGTTTACCATCAAAGATGAAAACAGGCAAATTTACCTACAACGTTTTTTACTCGCTTCTTTTGAGACTGCACATTTCAATATATCGTGTCTAGTGCATCAAAAATTGTATGAAATAACCAGATTGTCGAAGATAGCCAGTCACACCAAGTGTATGCCAAACAAGTCAAGAAGGAGAGTACTCAGATTGTTCAATTTTAGGCAGTGGGAAAGTAGAACATATGCAGCCAAGCTTAAAAGCCAATGAATCAATCCAATTGTTTTGGCAGATAGACTCAACAATTCAGAATCCACCATACTTGTGGCATAGTGCACAGCTTCATAACGTAGGGAGGCTTTGGCTCGAACATTCCCCAAACTTTCTCATCAACTGTATGCTGTTGGCAATAGTTGAGCCCGAAGTCCCAACAAATCCAAGAGAAGCACAGCTGCAAACAGCTTCCTCTATATGCAAAAGTACATGAGGAAATTTTAAAGGACGACAATGCTTATTGTTTTTGTCATAACCTTTAGGAGATAATTTCAAGCTCAAGCCATGACTTGCATCCAGAAGTCTATTGGTCGTTTGTAAAACCAATTCATCTTTCTCTTTCAAGAAAAATAGATTATAATGTTGCGAATCTCTAGTTAAATCCTCCAAATAACTTCCAGTCCAGTTACCTTGGGGAAGATCAGTCATTACAAATATATGAATAGGGTAAGTGCTCTGCTTCAAAGATTCAACCTTTTGCTTTAGCCCCATAAAAGTAGTCTTCCAGTGGTTCTTGAATTGGCCATCTAACAACCTAAGCTGTGCACAAAGGAAAGGAGCTTTTATGATCTCATGAGCAAACTTCTTCCCAGCACTCATAATTTCCGGGGCAAAAGGAAGAAATGCAACCTTCGCAATCAGCCTTTGAACCCTATTATCTCTTGGCGCTTCATGTATATCAATGTAAAGCTCTGAACCTCTGTAAGGAGCATTGAAAAGGCTTCCAAATGCCAACACTGTAGCAGAATCAGCTTCGGAACCTGGTCCCAGAGTCTTGTATACATCTTGCCGTCGCCTAACGTATGAAATTTTCTTTTTCTTAAGTTGCTCATCAAGTTGGAAAGAATCTAATGCAACATCCCCATTAGCATGTTGATACGTCCAAACTGTAGTTCTGCAATCTTCATCAACAGCATACAAGCATTTATTTACATTACCATTAAGTCCAGATAGTAAAGAGCCACACAGCTTCAGGCTATCAAGCAGAGAGGGATTTGCATCCAGCTCATTGATACAAGTAATATCTGAGTTCAAATTGAGCCATGAGGACAGAAACAGTCTAAGATCAATGGCTTGAACAATGGACGAAGATACTAAGGATGAAATATCAATAATGTCTGCAATGGAGATATACCTGCAACAATTTCAAGACAGATGTCAGTACTAACATAATAACATTACAAAGCTCATAGAACTTAGAACAACATAACTTCTCAATCTCAATCTGCTTCTAACTCAACAACCGGCAACAGAGTAATAGAATACCAAAACCTAGGAGAGGTCTAATTTTGAGACATAGAACTCTAGCCATAAGTCAACAGATTGCACATGAACCTGTGGCATAAGAAAGTAAGAGAAACAGACAAAATTTGCTTCTGTACAACGTCATACTATGAAGTTTGTGCCGTTGTCCTTATTCTAATATGAAGTTTTCTTATCTACGAGAGAAATAATACAATTCTTAGTTCAAACTCAAAAGAGCATAATAATTCAAACTTAATTAATGAAAACAGTATTGTAGACAACAAAATAAAGTCCAAGTTCATCTATTTCTAACAGATTTCTCTCCTATTAAAATTGGAGGCCACAATCCTGCACATTTTCATAAAAGCTGAAGAAAACCAATTAAACTTGACAAAACTAGATAAACTCCTATCCATAAATTTGACAGAAAAAGAAAGAAGCTGAATACCTCCCAGTTCGAATGAGCTCAATTATGTGATCCCATACAGACTTCCGAATATCAGAGGGATCCAAAACCCTGAATTTAGGGCAACTGCCAAGAGCAATGGCATGATGATCCAAGATTGGAGGAACAATTAAGGTCCGATTCAAAATACCAGCCATTAAAAGTGCATTCTTGAACTCTGAGAGCTGATTGCTGAAGCCACTGTGGGGTGCATACCACAAGAACCTTTCTCCTGAGAAGAGGGACTGGGAAGGGCATTGAGTAGTGTGGGAAATGGGGGTTTTGGAAGAGACAGAGAGGAAATAAGTGGGTCTGAGAGAGTAAATAGAGAGGAAGAAAAGAAGGCAGAGTAGGATGGTGATGAAGGCAGGTTTCAGCAGGAATGTAGATTTGTATGAGGTTTTTCTAATGGGCCATGGTCTGGCTGTGGTGGTTCTCTGTGGGTTTAGGAAGTTCATTGGGTTTAGGTAGAGAGCTGTAATTCTTCTCGTATAGCACTAAATCATGAAAAATAATGAGTGTGAAGGAAGTTATTATACAAGAAGAAGATGCTAAATGGTTTGCAAATAAGATTACAGCAGCCAGCATGTAAATCAAGTCTCTTAATCTCTTAGCTCCGACTTTGATTTTGACCTATTACAATACATGTAACGTATTATGAGGAATTTCAATATATTACAAAATCTATGAAACTAAGTTTCAGTTTGGAATAGCTTCTCCTTTTTGTTTTTGTTTGACAGTGATTTTAATGGTTTCAAATGCATTCAAACTAATTCTCGCAAAATACTTGCTTATTAATACTTCTGAAACCACTTTTGAGCAAACCAAGTCTGTTATTGAAGATACTTCTTTAGAAGAGCACCCAAACTAACCCTAATATAATTCAACTTCAAGCAAGGAAAAATTTATAGGACTATCCAAATTTAGAAATGGCTACGATTCGGAATCATGGAAAAGTAAAACCAATAAGCGCCAATAGCCGCTTAAGAATGAATGAAGCTAATAAAGTGAAAAATAATTGTTGATTAAATCAAATTTTAGAGATAAGGAGTCATCCATCCACATACTTTGAAGAAAACGCTACAATATTTCGTCTCAATCCCTCCTCGTCGCCGGCTATGGTGTAAGCAAGGAAGCGCCGAAGCTCAGCAATACTATTCGAAGAAGAAAAGGAGAACAAAAAAATTCGAAGTATCCATCACATGTTAGGATTTTTCAAGTATTTATGTTTTTTTAGTTAAATTGGTCAAGTTAGTTGTTAATAATCCCTGTGTTAAGGACGTGAACTAGTGTTTGTTTACTTGTTGTCCTAGTTTTTAGGAGAATCCCATCGGTCAAAATATTGGACGTAGGTTTGGTTTGTTGATTAAGTTTTCTGCTTTCAATTTCTTTATAAGGCTATATAAGTCAGTTTAGAGCTTTGATGAATAAGACGTACTTTTCAATTATTATTTCAATTACTCTAGCTTTAGTCTTTAACAATTGGTATCAGAGCTCCCATTGGGACCTAAGTAGAAAAGAAGTAGCAGCTT
Source organism: Elaeagnus macrophylla (assembly GCA_029378325.1). NCBI lineage: Eukaryota > Viridiplantae > Streptophyta > Magnoliopsida > Rosales > Elaeagnaceae > Elaeagnus > Elaeagnus macrophylla. The sequence goes on along the minus strand of CM055640.1, from coordinate 108,467,013 downwards.
GCATCTTGCAGCAGCAAGATCACCATGGCGAGTGACAACACTGGTTTTGTACAACCAGCAATCCCAAGGTTAGATGGACACTATGATCACTGGAGTTTGCTTATGGAAATTTTCTTGCGGTCTAGAGAGTACTGGAGTTTAGTGGAGAATGGCATCACTGAACCTGCCACAGAAACTATTCTCACTGAGGCACAAAGAAAGGCACTTGCAGATCAGAAGCTCAAAGACTTGAAAGCCAAAAATTTCTTGTTTCAAGCCATTGATTGTGTCACTCTAGAGACCCTCCTTAAGAAGGATACATCAAAGGATATTTGGGATTCTCTGAAGCAGAAGTATCAAGGGACAGCTCGTGTGAAATAAGCCCAGCTACAAGCTCTTCGCAGAGAGTTTGAGATTCTTACCATGAAGGAAGGCGAGTCTGTTACAAATTATTTTGAACGAACGCTGACAATTGCAAACAAGATGCGTATCAATGGAGAAAAAATGGAATACGTAATCATTGTTGAGAAAATCCTTCGTTCAATGACCTCCAAGTTTGCTTATGTTGTATGTTCAATTGAAGAATCTAACGATGTTACTGAACTTTCCATCGATGAACTACAGAGTTCTCTACTCGTTCATGAACAACGAATGATTAGTCAGGTTGTTGAAGAGAAATTATTGAAGGTCTCACTAAGTGATGATAACAATCGTGGAAATTCATTCACATGGAACAGCCGCGGAAGAGGGCAAGGTCGTGGAAGAGGTCGCGGACGTGGGAGAGGACGCTGGCATGAAAATCAGACAACTGAACATGAAGGAACGTGGGACAAGTCAAATGTTGAATGCTACTGTTGCCACAGATATGGTCATTATCAATATGAATGCCAAGAATTTGCTCGAAAGGAAGAATAATCAAATTATGCCGAATTAGAAGAAGTACTCTTGATGGCTTACATTGAGAAGAAGAACTCAAAACCTGATATTTGGTACCTGGATTCTAGATGTAGCAATCATATGAGTGGTAACAAATCTCTATTCTCTAATTTAAATGAAGATTTTAGAGAGCATGTGAAGCTAGGAGATAATTCAAGCATATCTGTGATGGGCAAGGGAAATATTTGAGTACACATTGATGAGACTACTGTGTATAAGATTGCTAATGTCTTCTATGTTCCAACTTTGAAGAACAATCTTATTAGTATGGGTGCAAGAAAATGGGCATACAATCATTATTCAAGCAAGCTGCTGTCAAGTTCGACACCTAGCAAGAGGCTTAATTACTGAAGTCAAAATGGCACAAAATCGTATGTTTCCATTGTATACACACAAGAGCGTTCCAAGTTGTTTCTCAACAAGAGTGTAAGACACTACCTGGTTATGGCATTTTTGCTATGGGCATTTGAATTTCAACGATCCAAAGATCCTTCAACAGAAAAACATGGTAAAAGGTCTTCCTCAAATTCATTGTCCATCTCAAATATGCGAAGAGTGCACAGTGGGTAAACAACATCGTGATTCTTTCCCAAACAAGCAAGCATGGAGAGCAGAACAAGTCCTGCAACTAATTCACTCAGATTTGTGTGGACCTATCAATCCAACTTTAAACAGTGGCAAGAGGTACTTCATTACTTTTACTGATGACTATAGTCGCAAAACTTGGGTTTATTTTTGCATGAAAAATCTGAAGCCCTTGTTGCATTTCAAAGATTTAAAGCCAAAGTAGAGAAGATGACAGGATACTTTATCAAAAGTCTTCGTACAGACCGTGGTGGAGAATTCACTTCTAATGACTATGCAAAGTTCTGTGAGAAAAATGGAATTCAAAGATAACTTACTACAGCATACACGCCACAACAAAATGGCGTATCAGAGAGGAAGAATCGCACTATTGATGAGTGCTCGAAAAGCACTAATATTTCGTGATTAATTATGCTTGATTGATTGATATATAGATTTATTATGACTATTATTTCGATTATTTTCATAAATCTATCCATTCGGAGTCACGGGTATATTTTAGTGCATTTCAGGTGTTTTTAGCGTCAAATGATTCAAATGATGAAAACACGCGAAGACGGAACACCTACGGCGCTCGGATCACGAGTTACGGACTAATCAAGACGAATATGTAAGCCTTACATATAGTGCCATCACATATGTAAGGGGGGATGTGAAAAGAAGGAAAGCATTGCGCGCCGCGGCAAGAGAATTGCATGCCGTGGCGTGAGGCTCTCGGGTTTGATCCTGAAAACATAGAAGCATTGAGCGCCGCGGCGAGGGAATTGTATGCCGCGGCGGGGAGCTCTCGGGTTTTTGCATATTTTCCAAATTTTGTGTTGCGCCGCGGCGGGGAAAATGCATGCCGCGGCGCGCCTATTCCTATTGCAATCAGGAATCCCTTACATCTATAAATACCCCCTTAGACCCCCTTTACAACCACAACTCGAAAGAACTCGACCAATTCGTACACAACTCTCATTCTTCTCAATTTTGCGACCCAAACACGACATTCAATCAGTTTTGAGAGCGTTGCCACACTCTAACGAAGCGAGGGACAATATTCTAAGGATTCAAGGAAGCCAACGACGATCGAAGATAAAGCTTACGGAAAAGAACGTCATCCAATCCATAAGCGGTATTTAGATCTAGGATTTTCTTGTTGTTATAGAATTAATTTCTCTTCTCTATTTGTTAAAGTGTATGATCATATTTTATTTGTCTATGAATAATAATATGAACATGAGCGGCTAGTTTAATTATGGATGTTTAGTTTGTGTTGCCATGTTTGCTAGAATTGTGTATGGTGTAACTTATTGATTTATGAATAAATTACTTTTTGATTAAGAGCATGTTTAGATGTTTGATTATGAATAATCATGGGCCCATTTGATGTTCGTAGTTAGATTGAAAAATCTGAGAATTTAGTTATAGGAACGTCACCTTAACTTTATTCCGAAACACTTAATCGAAGCTTCAAGTTAGTGACTTAGTCATAGCATTAATTTGATTGGCATGTTTTCCTTGCGCATAATTTGATTACTATTTGATTTACCCCCGCCAAAGGCAATTAATTAGTTAATCAATAAAGAGACCTACCCCCGCCAAAAGGAGTCTCGTAATTAAAAGGAAAGCCGGTAGTTTAGTTTATATAGGACGTTCATGTTATCTCACCATACCTTTTCGATGCAAGCATGGTCAACTAAGCTAAACGTCCATACATCCTCCATTGATATTTGAATTGATTGTTTGCTTGCGATCTTGTTTTCGTTTGATTGTCGTATGATTGTTCTCGTTACAAAAACAAACAACATTTTTACAGTTTTAGTAGCTTTAGGATTCTAGTTACTTAGAGTTTTAGTTTCACTAGAACTCTATTTAATTAGTGTTTTATTTTCATTAGAACTCTATTTAGATTAAAAAGTTAGTTATTTAAGACCACTGCAATTCCTTGAGAGACCGACCTTGGAAGTTGCTTATCACTTTACTACGAGTGATTCGTACACTTGCGAGTACACATTTTAACACATCAACTATCCTAAATATGGTGCGAAGTATGATGGCAAGGACAGGACTCCTAAAGAACTTCTAGCTCGAAGCTACAAATTGGAGTGTACATTTATTAAATCGAAGTCCCACATTTGCAGTCAAGGATATGACTCCAAAAGAAGCATGGTCTACTCATAAACCATCAGTTGGTTATTTTAAAGGTTTTGGGTGCATATGTTATGCACATATACCAGATGAATCAAGAACAAAGCTAGATGACAAAAGCATGAAGTGCATTTTTCTTAGAGTCAGTGAGGAGTCCAAAGCTTTCAGGCTTTACAATCCTGTGACTAAGAAGATTATTGTTAGTCGCGATGTGCAATTTGATGAGAGCAAGACATGGGATTGGAGTAGTAACAATCAGCCAAAATCTTTGACTGATCTTGAAGAAGGCACAGAAGCAAGTGAGCAGCCCATGGATGCTCATCTCACAGAAGAACAAACTCCTGGTCCATTTCAATCACAACTACCTAGTCCATTTGCAGCACAACCACCAAGCTCACTGCCAATCAGTTCAACCCCAACACAGCCACTAAGTTCATCATCTCAACACACTGATGCTCAACCATCTCAACGCTTCAAAAGACCAGGAAGGAAGCCAACAAGATTAATGGATTATGTCAGTGGTGATGAACTATCATATGATGAAGCCTTTGCACACCTTGCCTTGTTTGCAGATAATGCTCCCATTTCCTTCTATGATGCTATCAAAACAAACATATGGAGAAAGGCTATGGATGTTGAGATCAAATCCATTGAGAAGAATGGGACATGGGAATTAACAGACTTGCCTAAGGGTGAGAAAACAGTTGGGGTCAAGTGGATATATAAAACAAAGTTAAATGAAAAAGGTGAAGTTGACAAATACAAGGCGCGTTTGGTGGCTAAGGGACATACACAAGAATATGGAGTTGATTATGCTGAGGTTTTTGCACCAGTTGCAAGAATGGATACCATTCGCTTGGTGGTGTCATTAGCTGCTCAGAATTCTTGGCAAATATTTCAATTAGACGTGAAATCTGCCTTTTTGCATGGTGAGTTGAATGAATGATGAGTGCTCGAAAAGTACTAATATTTTGTGGTTTATTGCACTTAATTGTTTAGAAATAGATTTATTATTTGTTGTTTATTCGATTAATTTCATAAATCTATCCATTCGGAATCACGGGTATGTTTTAGTACATTTCAAGTATTTTTAGCGTCAAATGAGTCAAATAATGAAAACACGCAAAGACGGAACACTTACGGCGCTCGGATCACGAGTTACGGGCTAAACGAGACAAATATGTAAGCCTTACATAACGAGCCATCACATATGTAAGGGGGTAAACATGAAGAAAAGGAAAGCAACACGCGCCATGGCGAGGAAAAGTCATGCCGCGGCGGGGAGCTCTCGGGTTTTGACATTATTTTCAGAATTTATGTTGCGTTGCGGCAGGGAAAATGTATGTCGCGACGCGCCCATTCCTATTGCAATCAGGATTTGTGTAAACCCTTACATCTATAAATACCCCCTTAGACTCCCCCTTACATACAATCGAACAACTCGAATACAAATTTTACACACAAAAATTTTGCGACCAAACAAGAGATTCATTCAGTTTTAGGAGCTTTGCCACACTCAAACGAAGCAAGAGAAACCATTCTAAGGATCCAAGGAAGCCGTCCACGATCGAAGATAAAGCTTTTGGAGAAAAACGTCATCCCATCTATTTGAGTGTATGATCATATTTTATTTGTCTATGAATATTAATATGAACATGAGTGGCTAGTTTCATTATGGATATTTAGTTTGTATTATCATGTTTGCTAGAATTGTGTATGGTGAATATTTTATTGATTTAACATAAATAAATTACATTTTGATTAAGAGCATGTTTAGATATTTAATTATGAATTATCATGGGTTAATTTGAGATTCGTAGTTAGGTTGAAAAATCTGAGAATCTAGTTATAAGAACGTCACCTTAACTTTATTCCGAAACACTTAATCAAAGCTTCAAATTAGTGACTTAGTCATAGCATTAGTTTGATTGGCATGTATTTCCTTGCGCATAATTTGATTACTATTTGATTTACCCCGATCAAAGGCAGTTAATTAGTTAATCAACAAAGAGATTTATCCTGACTGAAGGTAATCTCGTAATTAAAGGAAAGTCGGTAATATTGTTTATATAGAACGTTCATGTTATTTCACCATCACTTTTCGATGCAAGCATGGTCAACCAAACTAAACGTTCATACATCCTCCATTGATTTTTAATCCATCTAAATTAATTGTTAATCTGCAATATTATTTTCGTTAAATTGTTCCTATCATTGATCTCGTCACAAAACAAACACTTTTTTACAGTTTTACTAGGTTTAGGACTCTAGTTACTTAGAGTTTTAGTTTCACTATAACTCCATTTAATTAGTGTTTTATTTGCATTATAACTCTATTTAGTTTAGAAAGACAGTTATTTAGAACCACTGCAATTCCTTGAGAGACCGACCTTTGGAAGTTGCTTGTCACTTTTCTACGAGTGATTCGTACACTTGCGAGTACTAAATTTATCACATCAAGTTTTTGGCGCCGTTGCCAGGAAATTTACGTTTTAAATAATTTTCTTTTTTTTAACTTTTTGGAGTTTTTGATTTATTTTTATTTATTTATTTATTTATTTATTTTATTTTTATTCTAAAAATACAAAAAAATCAAAAAATCAAAAAATAATGCTTAATTTCCAATTTCACTGCTGCCTTGATCTTTGTTTGTTTTTTATTTATGCATACAGGGTAGGAGATCACTTAACAAGGAACTCTCTCCTTCATTGACAACATTCATAGAGTCAAACACCGATCAAAGAAACTGGATAATCAATTTCTAGAGGAAAAAGTCCAACAACAATTGTAAGCAGCAATGGGTGACAACGTAGTTAGGCAGATGATGAACAAAAAGTTTGCAAGACCTATCATTAGGACCGCCACATCGTGCATTCGACTTACAAAGGCAGCTAGGAATTATGAGTTGAAAAATATTCATTATTTCATGCTTCCTTCCTTTTACGGTATCCCTAATGAAGATCCTTTAAATTTTATGCGTGAATTATATGCAACTGTGCAAACCTTTCCACTACAGGGACTTAGTGAAGATCAACTACGCATGAGGTGTTTTCCATACACTCTCAAGGATAGAGCTAAGTCTTGGCTAATGACATTGGCACCCGGTTCTTTGGCCACTTGGGACGATGTTTACAACAAATTTATGGGTAAGTTCTATTCCCATCAAAAAACGTCTGACCTAAGAACAAAAATTGTTACTTTTTCGCAGATGGACGGAGAACCCTTCCACGAGGCTTGGGAAAGATTCAAATTTCTTTTGATACAGTGTCCACATCATCACTTCCCATTGTAGCTACAGAATCCGTTTTTCTACGACGGATTGACACTACAATGTCAATTCACAGTTGACAACGCTGCAGGAGGAGCTATGGGTGAGAAAACAACGGATGAAACTTACAAACTATTTTTGATGTTGGGAGCCAATTTCCAACAAAAGAGCACTAGAAGAAGAAGAGTTGGAGTCCACGAATTAGGATCCAACAATGAAATGGCCATGCAATTTGCTGAATTGACGAAACAAGTGCAACTTCTCACAACCTCCAATGTTAATCAAATGCCAAAACACGTGGTATGTGGAGTTTGTGGTTCATATGGACATGGTGCTAATGTTTGTTCTTTTGCAGGTGATCCTTATACAAGTACTACTGAAGAGGCGAATTTAATGCAAGGGTACCAACCTAGACCTAGGAACGACCCTTATTCAAATACCTATAACCCTGGATGGAGGAATCACCCCTAACTTCGCTTGGAAACAAAACAATAGCCAACCTTTTGTCCAAAACCAAACACAAGACCAAAATGTAAACCGACAATTTCCACAAAATAAACCAACCGTAGAGGAAACCCTAAACAATTTCATACGCTCCTGTAGTGGAAGGATGGACTCTATGGAAGCTTCAATGAAAAGAGTGGAAATGCAAGTGGGGCAGCTAGCGAAACAATGCACAAACAAGAGACGGGAAAGCTGCCCAGTCAACTCGAACAAGCCAAAGTTGTCACAGTTCTTCGGAGTGGTAAGGTCGTTACTAAAAATTTACCTGAACTTTCTAATGATTTATCTTATAGTGCAGGTAACATGGAAGGTGACAACAATGCTTCTAAGGAATTGGAGGAAAAAGGTGACAAGCATGAAGAGCCTTCAAAGGCAAGAATTGGAGAGTCATCTAATCCACCTACTCTACACAAGTCATCGGAGCCATATCGACCACCGGTACCATTCCCACATCATTTAAAGGACAGTAAGCAAGATAAACAGTTTTCTAATTTATTTAACATGCTCCCTAAGGTTAATATTAATTTGCCATTGTTAGATGTAATTAGAAATGTGCCTTCATATGCTAAATTTTTCAAAGAATTAAACACTAAGAAAAGAAGGTATGAGCTTAATGAGAGAGTAATCATATATGAAATTGCTAGTGCGGTGCTTCAACGCAACTTACCCCCTAAGTTAAAAGATCCAAGTAGTTTTATAATTGATATTACTATGGGGGATAGGAAAATAGCTAAGGCTGTGCTTGATTTAGGTGCTAATATAAATTTGATGCCTTACTCTATTTTCTTGCAGCTAGGTTTGGGAGAACTAAAACCAACAACCATGTCCCTTCAACAACCATGTCCCTTCAACTTGCAGATAGATCTGTTAAATATCCGAAGGGCATGGTTGAGGACTTACTTGTACAGGTAGATAAACTAATCATACCTGTTGACTTTTTGGTTTTAGACATGCAAGATAATCCATCTTTGGACAAGGAGCACACCATTCTTTTGGGTAGACCATTTATGGCCACTACCCAAACCATCATTGATGTCCAAAGTGGAAAGTTGACAATGACGATCTTAGGAGAGACTATTCATTTTAAGGTTTTTGATTCATCTCCTTACCCTTCTATATATGCTATTGATGAATGCTCGTATGTAGAATGTTTAGATCCAATAATTCATGATACTTTTGTGCATGCTAGATTAGATGATAAATTGGAGGTAGCACTTACAGTTGGAGAAATAGATGACATTTTAGACTATAAGACTAAGGAGTATAGTGATCTATTAGACAATGTCATATCATTAGATGACACTAGTACACCCTTAGATTTATTGGATGTCCCACATGATGATGAGATTGCTCCACCTGAATTGGAACTTAAGGAACTACCTAAGCATCTAAATTATGTATTTTTGAGAGAGAATGAGACCTACCCTGTCATTATTTCATCTACACTCACCCAAAACCAAGAAGAAAAATTGATTGGAGAGCTTAGGAAGTATAAAAAGGCAATAGGATGGAGTATTGGGGACATTAGAGGCATTAGTCAGGCAATGTGTATGCATAAGATTAATTTAGAGGACGATGTCAAACCAGTTAAAGAAGCGCAAAGGAGACTAAACCCAATCATGCAAGAGATAGTTAAGAAAGAAGTTTTGAAACTCCTAGCAGTAGGGGTAATTTATCCAATTGCTGATAGTAAGTGGGTTAGTCCCGTTCATGTGGTATCAAAGAAATCTGGAATAACCGTGGTTAAAAATGAGAAAGATGGATTAGTGCCCACTAGAATAATCACGGGTTGGAGGATGTGTATTGATTTTCGAAAGTTGAATTTGTACACCAAAAAGGATCACTTCCCCCTCCCCTTCATCGATCAAATGTTAGAAAGACTAGTTGGGCACGATTTTTATTGCTTTTTGGATGGTCTTCCAGGTTATTATCAGGTACCCATCGCTCTAGAGGATCAAGAGAAAACGACATTCACATGCTCATTCGAAACTTTCGCTTTTAGGAGAATGTCATTTAGACTTTTCAATGCACTTGTCACCTTTCAGAGATGTATGATGTCGATCTTTTCGAACATGGTGGAGAAATTCATTGAGGTATTTATGAATAACTTTTCAGTTTTTGGTAATTCCTTTAATGATTGCTTGCATAAATTGACTTTAGTATTAGAACGATGCATTGAATGCAATTTAACGCTTAGTTGGGAGAAAAGTCATTTTATGGTCCAACAGGGCATAGTACTAGGACATGTCATATCTAGCAAAGGAATTGAAGTAGATAAGGCTAAGGTAGATTTAATTGCAAAATTGCCTCCACCGACATCTGTTAAGGGTATACGAAGTTTCCTAGGACATGCAAGTTTCTATAGACGGTTCATTAAGGATTTTTCCAAAATTAGCCGTCCATTATGTAATCTATTGTCGAAAGATACTTTATTTAGTTTTGATGATGAATGCCTTGTTGCTTTTAATGCTTTAAAGGATAGGCTTACTTCTGCACCTATAATTGTTGCTCCTAATTGGTCTTTACCGTTTGAAATCATGTGTGATGCGTCTGATTATGCTATAGGAGCTATTTTAGGGCAAAGAGTGGATAAAAGATTACATGTTATATATTATGCTAGCAAAACACTCCATGACGCCCAAATTAATTACACCACCACTGAAAAAGAGCTATTGGTTGTTGTCTTTTCACTTGATAAATTTAGGTCTTACTTGGTAGGAACTAAAGTTATTGTGCATTCGGATCATGCTGCTTTGAGATATTTATTGACTAAACTGAATGCTAAGCCTACACTCATTAGGTGGATCCTACTTTTACAAGAATTTGACCTAGAGATCAAAGACGAGAAAGGTACAGAAAATGTAGTAGCTGATCATCTATTTAGGTTGATTACTGAGTATGAACATGTTGAAGGTGAAAGTAAGGATACAATCATTGAAACCTTCCCTAATGAACAATTGTTTACAATAGGTCCAAATCCATGGTATGCTGACATCGTTAACTATCTAGCTAGTGGTATTTTGAGACCTAACATTACTTTTCAAGAAAAGAAAAGGTTTTTCAGTGTTTGCAGGCAATACTTTTGGGATGACCCGTATTTATTCAAGATATGTCAAGATCAAGTCATCCGGAGGTGTGTGCCCGAAGAGGAACATGAGAGCGTCTTAACCTTTTGCCATGAGCTACATTGCGGGGGCCATTTTGGTGGTAAGAAAACGGCCCTAAATGTATTACAATCCAGTTTTTATTGGCCTACATTATTTAAAGATGCTAACATATTTTGTGTGAGATGTGATAGATGTCAAAGGACCAATAACATAGGTAAGCGTAACGAAATGCCTTTGACGTCTAATCTTGTAGTGGAATTGTTTGACGTGTGGGGAATTGACTTCATGGGTCCGTTTCCCCCATCTTTTGGCTACACTTACATATTGGTTGCAGTTGACTATGATTCAAAGTGGGTAGAAGCGATACCCACTAGAACTAATGACGCTAACGTTGTTGTTAAATTTTTTAAGGATAACATTTTTAGCAGATTTGGCACACCGAAAGCGATCATTAGTAATGGAGGCAGCCACTTTTGCAATAGACTCTTCAATGGGCTTTTGAAAAAGTACAACATTTTTCATAGAGTGGCTACCCCATACCATCCCCAAACTTCGGGGCAAGTGGAGATTGGAACGCACAGTGCGCCCCTCAAGGAGAGATTGGTCAATTAAACTGAATGATGCCTTATGGGCATATCGTACAGCGTATAAAACTCCAATTGGTATGAGTCCCTACCGGCTAAGTTTTGGTACAGCATGTCACTTACCGGTTGAGCTAAAACATAGGGCTTATTGGGCTATTAAGAAGCTCAACATGGACATGGAAAAAGCTAGGGAAAAACGATTACTCCAACTGAGCGAACTTGAGGAAATTCGGGACGAAGCTTACAAAAATGCCAAGATCTACAAGGAGCGTACTAAGCGCTATCACGATAAATGGTTCCTCGGTAAGTATTTCGTTCCCTGAATGAAAGTTCTATTATACAATTCACGTTTGCGTTTGTTTCCAGGAAAACTTCATTCTAGGTAGAGCGGACCATACACAATCGCTAACGTACTTCCACATGGAGTAATCAAGTTGCTCAATCCGAAAATGCAAGAACCGTTTAAGGTAAACGGGCATCGTGTCAAGCCATACTTGGAAGGAGACAATTTGCAAAGTATCGAAATAATACATATCCTCGATGAATAGACACGAGAGCAGCCACGTCTTGCTAAGACGTTAAACTAAGCCCTTAATGGGAGGCACCCATTCGATATTGTATTTCTTTCATTGTTTTTATTTCTTTTATTATTTTTATCGTATTTTTATTTTTAAAAGTTTTTCAAGGCAATGAGGACATTCCCAAGTTTTGGTTAGGGGTGGATACATTGCACGTTTTCTAAAAAAATCCAAAAAATTAAAATTTTTCAAAAAAAATATGTGCGCCGCGGGGGAAAAAGTTTGTGCCGCGACGTGATACATCCTGTTTCAAAACAATTTTTCAAAAACAATGTGCGCCACGGCGGGAAAAATTTGTGCCGCGGCGAGAGACTTTCTGTCTCGAACCTAATTTTCAAAAAAAATGTGCGCGCCACGGCGGGAAAAAGTTGTGCCGCGGCGAGAAACGTTCTGTTTCACGCATAATTTCAAAAATTTTAACCGCGCTGCGGAGGGAAAAAATGCAAGCCGCGGCGCGCCTCTGAAAAATGGGCAGAAAAGGGCACTCGGGACAAATTTCATTCATTTCAAAATTTTCCCACACTTTCTCTCTTCTTCTCTCATTTTCTCTCCACTCTCCTCTCCAATTTCTTCCAAATCTTCACCAAAATTTAAAATTTACTCCACCAATTCTTCAATCCAACATTGCTAACACATTTTCATCCATCAATTTCAGAAGATTTGCTCCAAGGATCAAGTTTCTCTCCAATTCAAGAATTAGGGTTTCAAGAAAAATTTGGGGGTTTTCCTTCAAGACTTCAATTGCATTCCAAAGAGGTAAAATTCGTCACATTTCTGCTTCAATTCAGTATTAATTTTCTTGAAATTGTGAAATTTTGTCTGAAATTTGAAATTGAGTGAAAATTTTGGATAAGAGGGGAGCAAATTTTTGGAATTTTTCTGCATTTTCTGAAACTTAAGTTGTTAGTTGAATTTATTTGGTTTAAGAATTGAAATGGCCCCTAAAAGAAAGTCTGGTGAAAGTAGTCGTTCCAAAGGGAAAGGAAAGGTGGTTGAGGATAGGACGTATGACGCCTCTCGATTTGTTAGCCGAGAAGCACAATAGCGGTACGAATGTGCCGCCAAAAGGAATAAAGGATTCGTTAATGAGAGAGGAATGGAATTTGGGCAAGTAGGTGTAATGGGAATATCGGACATAGTTGAGAGACTAGGATGGAAAAAATTCGCATACGCCCTGGAGGCAGGTGTGAGTTCGCTGGTTCAGGAATTCTACGCGAATGTCCCGGAAGCAAGAGATAGAATGGTTTGGGTGAGGGGTGTTGAAGTCCCCTTCAATAGGACTGTGATCAACTCATACTATGGGTTAAGGGACATTCATAATAGCGCGTATGAAACCTACTTAACGCAGGTTGATTACGACGAAGTAATTAATACCCTAACCGATGGTTACGGTGAGTAGGAATACAAGGGGGAAATGGTAAATATCTTTCAAGCCAAGCACCTAAGGACCCATTCCCGAATTTGGCAATATTTTGTTTGCTCTAAGTTAATGTCAACTCGGCATTACAATACAGTCAATCGGGAATGTGTGATGCACAAAAACTTGATAACCAAATTTTGTAATTTATAAAAGCTCGCAAGTGCACGAGTCACTTGTAGTAAGCGACAAGTATACTCCCAAGATCGTCTCTCAAAGGAATTGCGGTGGTTTTCAAAAGAGTTAAATGTAATCCAAAACGTGACAATAAAATAAATTCTAAACACTCTAATCGAAGGTTGGTTTTGTAAATGGTTTCTAAAATCGTAAAAATACTAAAACAATAAAAGTAAGTGTGTGAAAGTTTTGTTGAAACGATGAGATGAACGAGTGTAGGAAATTGGTTAGTAAACTAATCAATGATGAGTTGATTTATGTGGTTTTGACAATTAAGCACGAAAAAGTAGAATTTAATGATTATTTTCTCTAATCCTAGAAAATCCCAAATCAATGGCGATTTTCCCTTAATTAACTAATTAGCTTCTTTGATTCAGACCGTTAATTAGTTAATTAGCCTTAAACTTAGGAAAATAGTTCAATCACCTAATTCAAGACAAATCAATGCACTTAAACTAGGCTCATGCTCAAGAGTGCTCAATTGAATTCAGATGGCGTTTCTAAAACTCAACCCTAAAATGTTTCATACATTCACAAATCAAATTGGCCAGAAATAATTGATGAACATATGTATTAAAAACAATGACCATGAATTAAATTACTTAATCATAAAATTATCCACACAATCAATCATCAAATCATAGTTACATCACCAAAATCCCACACATAAAGAGTTTAGCTACTCATAATGAAATCCAAATCAATATTTTTCATTACAAATAACATTCTATGAATTCTTAAGGAGAAAAGAGATTACATACAATAAATTACCCCACTTTCACTTTTAAAACAAGCCCTTGAAATTGGATGATCACCTTCTTCAAGATTGTTGATGGAGCTTCAATGGAGGAGCATTAATGGAGTAATTTTCTCTCTCAAGAATGTGGAAAAGAAGAAAAAAAGCACTATTTACGTTACTGTTCACGAGTTGGTGGAGGCTGGAGAGAATAAAATCTGTTGGAGGCTGGAGAGGAGATTGTGTTTCATTAGGTCTTTTCTTTCCTTGTAAGGGTTTCTAATCAATCTGTAAATCTCGTGGCCCAGGAGGAGTCCAATCCGCACGCGCGCGCCACGGCGCACCCTTTTCCATGCCGCGGCGCACATGTGATATTGAATTACGAATAAAAACAGAAACCTCCCCGCCGCGGCATAACTTTCCATCGCCGCGGCGCACAATGTGTTCATGATTTTTGGTCCAAAGCAGAAACCTCCTCGCCGTGGCATAACTTTCCCTCGCCGCGGCGCACAATGTTTTGATGATTTTCATGTTTCAACCCGAGAGCCTCTCGCCGCGGCACACAATTCCTTCGCCGCGGCGCGCCTTGCATGTAACAGTGTACATGGTATGTACATGTATGTACATGCGTTGTACATACTCTGCTGATTATTGATGTAAGGCTTACACAATGAATGGCACCTAATGTAAGGCTTACATATTTAGACATTTTTACTTCATTTTTGCTCTCTTTTTTCACATTTCTTTCCAAACCTACTTTGACCTGCAAAACAATAGAATACCCTCCAAAACAAGATTATATCGAGATTAATTGCAAAATAAACACTTAAAAACTTAACAAATAGTAGATCAAAATAGTGTTCATCAATGTGCTATCCTACAATTTTCTATAGAAAAGGAGCGGTCCATAAACGTAGGAATGGTGATATAACAGAGGGTTGTGTACTCAGCTGAGCACCACAACATTAGCTATTTCTTTCCCCAACTTATAAGCGCCCTTTGTGTCAAACACGGAGTCAAATACGACACGGGTAAGGTCTTATTGCAGCCGGGTGAAACATTAACTTTCGCTTACATGCAACACCTTACAAGCAGAACTAAGCCTAGGCAAGGAAGTAGGAAGGGTGATTCTTCCAAGAACGTTTCTACAAAAGACAGGTTGGTAAACCTAGAAGCGAAAGTTAATAAAATGCATCAATATCAACACGAGATGCGTCAATACCAAACCCAACAACAAGCATGGCTCAGTGATCAAATAAAATATCAACACAAGTACCAAGGTCTACTCTACCAAATGATTAACTGCTAATTGACACACAGTAGAATAGACCTCACCCAATTCCAGCCACCTCTACAATATCTGGGACATAACTTTACTTTTATACCACCAGCGGACCAACCCGAGGATGAGGAAAATGAGCAACCCGAAGACATGGAGGACTAAGCCTCCCATTTGTAATTTTCTTTGGTTTAATTTTATTTTTATTTTTTTATTATTTTGGACTAATTTTCTTTTTCTTTTATTTAGTTTTATTTTCCTTTATTTTATTTTAGTTTGAATTGTTTAACTTTGTTTAATGTTTTCTGTTTTTCATTTGACTTAGTTTTAATTTAAATTTGGATTTGAATTGGGATGTATATCTTTAAGGTTTCATACATGTTTCTTGCACACTAATTGCTTCATCATGAGAAAAGCGAGGAACAATGAACAAGAGCGTACGTGTAGTGTACACAATCTCATACGAAAGGGCGGTAGCTTCTCTCACTTTTCTCTTAATTTCTTTTGTTTTTCTTTTTAACATTGAGGACAATGTAGGAATTAGATTGGGGGTGAGGAAAATACTCCATGAGCATGAAATATGACCAAATTTTAAATTTTAAATTTTTGTCACTTGAATTGTGTTAGGTTAATGTCATGTCTACTTGAGTCAATCCGAAAGTCTATGATATTAACATGATTGTAATAACGGGGATATATGAAAAAAATTAGATTTTTACCTAAGTAAAGAGGCACATAAATGTTAGATTCATCTAGTTTGAGAATTTTGTGGTATATGTGGTAGTTTGCATGGTTAGTATGACTATTTTGGTTTATGTAATATATGCATGTTTATGATATATTTCAAGTCTCAACAAGCTCTAGAACTCCTTTGAAAACCCATTGAAGCGAAATAGTAGAATCAAATGCCACTTAGAAAGTGATTTAGGCCATCTTTGGACCGTTTGGACTCTTCAAGCCTCCCCGTATTATTTTATCCATAGTACACGCTTGAACTCAACATTGACATACGTTGTACTATCCTTAGTGATAAGAGTACTCAATGTAATATTTGATTTTCATGAGCAATTATGTTGTATTTATCTTGCTTCATCACAATATAAAAAAAAATGATGATTGAAATAATAAGCAAGAAAAGTAAAGAAAGAAAATCAAGCAAAAAGATCCAAGGGACATATGAAATTTATAGGAGGATGAAAATGAACACTTGGGTGAAAAAAGTGAAAATAAGTTTATGAAATAAAAAGTACTCTTATCCTAGTAAAAATATCATTTTCGTACTTTCATAATCACACACCTAACCACAACTTTACAAGCTTAATGAAGTCCTATTGATTCTAGATAGTTTAATTTCTATATTAGTGGAGATGGATTTGAAAAATGAGCATATGGAGGTTGTAAATGCAAAATTCTCATTCATATTTTACTTACACATTTATGAGATATTAAAATGTAATCTATGAATATCATGCATGACACGATCAGATAGTGTAACTAACGGGCTTGTGGTTTGATTGATTGTTCAAAATTCGATTACTAAGATGGGTTTGATGTTTGAACTGTTTTTTGAGCTTAAGTGATTTTTAACTATTTCGTATGCCATTCGTTGTTAACAATTTTTGAGATATATGCATGGATTGATTCAAGTATTTTAGAGTCTTTATTTAGTTTTGTTAGTTACGATGTTTACGGGTATCATCACTGGAAACCCTCACGAGACTATAACTCGTCCACTAAGGCCACTTAGGGGTTTAAAGGCTTATTGCATACGCTAAATACAACCATGACAATCTACGGAAGTGATTCTAGTTAGTTTAGTTTATTCATTTTATTTTAATTTTTAGATCGTTCCTCTTGCTAGAGACTAGCAAGAAGCTAGTTAGGGGTTGTGATGAGTGCTCGAAAAGCACTAATATTTTGTGGTTTATTGCACATGAAGAAAAGGAAGGCAACACGCGCCGCGGCGAGGAAAAGTCATGCCGCAGTAGGGAGCTCTCGGGTTTTGACATTATTTCCAGAATTTGTGTTGCGCCGCGGCGGGAAAAATGTATGTCGCGGCGCGCCTA
This sequence comes from Elaeagnus macrophylla, assembly GCA_029378325.1. Lineage (NCBI taxonomy): Eukaryota > Viridiplantae > Streptophyta > Magnoliopsida > Rosales > Elaeagnaceae > Elaeagnus > Elaeagnus macrophylla. The sequence continues at coordinate 108,449,664 of CM055640.1, read as the reverse complement.
TTCCTATTGCAATCAGGATTTGTGTAAACCCTTACATCTATAAACACCCCCTTAGACTCCCCCATACATACAACTCGAATACAACTTTTACACACAAGAATTTTGCGACCAAACAAGAGATTCATTCAGTTTTGGGAGCTTTGCCACACTCAAACGAAGCAAGAGAAACCATTCTAAGGATCCAAGGAAGCCGTCCACGATCGAAGATAAAGCTTTTGGAGAAAAATGTCATCCCATCTATTTAGCAATATTTAGATGTAGGTTTTCCTTGTTGTTATAGAATTATATTTTCTTCTTCCTTCTTTGAGTGTATGATCATATTTTATTTGTCTATGAATATTAATATGAACATGAGCGGCTAGTTTCATTATGGATGTTTAGTTTGTATTGCCATGTTTGCTAGAATTGTGTATGGTGAATATTTTATTGATTTAACATAAATAAATTACCTTTTGATTAAGAGCATGTTTAGATATTTAATTATGAATTATCATGGACCAATTTGAGATTCATAGTTAGGAAGACGGTTATTTAGAACCACTGCAATTCCTTGAGAGACCGACCTTGGAAGTTGCTTGTCACTTTTCTACGAGTGATTCGTGATGTGATAAATTTAGTACTTGCAAGTGTACGAATCACCCGTAGAAAAGTGATAAGAAACTTCCAATGTCGATCTTTCAAGGAATTGCAGTGGTTCTAAATAACTATCTTCTTAATCTAAATAGAGTTCTAACAAAAATAAAACACTAATTAAATAGAGTTCTAGTGAAACTAAAACTCTAAGTAACTAGAGTCCTAAACTTAGTAAAATTGTAAAAAGGTGTTTGATTTGTGACAGGAACAATGATACGAACAATTAAACGAAAACAAAATTGCAATTTAACAATCAATTCAATATGGATTAAAAATTAATGGAGGATGTATGGACGTTTAGTTTGGTTGGTCATGATTGCATTGAAGAGGTATGGTGAAATAACATGAACGTTCTTAAATAAACAATATTACCAGCTTTCCTTTTAATTATGAGACTGCCTTCGATCGGGGTAAATCTCTTTGTTGATTAACTAATTAACTGCCTTCGGTCGGGATAAATCAAATAGTAATCAAATTATGCGCAAGGAAATAAATGCCAATCAAACTAATGCTATGACTAAGTCACTAATTTGAAGCTTTGATTAAGTGTTTCAGAATAAAGTTAAGGTGACGTTCCTATAACTAGATTCTCAGATTTTTCAACCTAACTACGAATCTCAAATTGGCCCATGATAATTCATAATTAAATATCTAAACATGCTCATAATCAAAAGGTAATTCGTTTATATTAAATCAATAAAATATTCACCATACACAATTCTAGCAAACATGGCAACACAAACTAAACATTCATAATGAAACTAGCCGCTCATGTTCATATTAATATTCATAGACAAATAAAATATGATCATACACTTCAACGAAAGAAGAAGAAAATATAATTCTATAACAACAAGGAAAACCTAGATCTAAATACCGCTTATGGATGGGATAGCGTTCTTCTCCAAAAGCTTAATCTTCGATCGTCGACGGCTTCCTTGAATCCTTAGAATGGTTTCTCTTGCTTCGTTTGAGTGTGGCAAAGCTCCCAAAATTGAATGAATCTCTTATTTGGTCGCAAAATTGTAAAGTGTAAAGTTGTATTCGAGTTGTTCGAGTTGTTCGAGTTGTATGTAAGGGGGAGTCTAAGGGGGTATTTATAGATGTAAAGGTTTACACAAATCCTGATTGTCATAGGAATAGGCGCGCCGCGGCATACATTTTTCCCGCCGCGGCGCAACACAAATTCTGAAAATAATGTCAAAACCCGAGAGCTCCCCGCCGCGGCATAACTTTTCCTCGTCGCAGCGCGTGTTGCCTTCCTTTTCTTCATGTTTACCCCCTTACATATGTGATGGCTCGTTATGTAAGGCTTACATATTTGTCTCGTTTAGCCCATAACTCGTGATCCGAGCGCCGTAAGTGTTCCGTCTTACGTGTTTTCTTTATTTGACTCATTTGACGCTAAAAACACCTGAAATGCACTAAAACATACTCGTGATTTCGAATGAATAGATTTATAAAATTAATCGAATAAACAATAAATAATAAATCTATTTCTAAACAATTAAGTGCAATAAACCACGAAATATTAGTGCTTTTCAAGCACTCATCAATTCGTACACTTGCGAATACTAAATTTATCACATCAATGAACAAGTTTTTATTGATCAACCTCCAGGTTATATACAGAAGGGGAATGAACAGAAAGTATATAGACTAAAGAAAGCTCTATATGGACTAAAACAAGCACCACGAGCTTGGTACAGTCATATATGAAAGTTTTTTAATTACGGATCAAATATACCTAGAGGGGGGTGAATAGGTTATTTTCAATTTTAACAAATATTAATTATGTAACCTAATCACAACGGCCAGACATGCAATCGCATGTAAAGATAAAATGCAGAATAAAAAATAACACACGATATTTTTAGGTGGAAACAACCTAGGCCACTCAATGACCTAAGAGGAAAACCACCGGTCCACCGGACCACCTAACTATTCACTATGAAAATCAATGTTCAATTACAACCATAGGTCCTAGAACTATCTTTCACAGATAGATCCCCCTTTCTGTAATTTACTTACGAGCCGTCGCTCCTTTCATAGCCTCCACAAGCTAGGTGTCTGGATCTGGAGCAACGTTCCGATCTACTTGAGTCCCACAAGATCAATCAAACCCGTCAACTTCGGTAATTTTGAGTCACACGAAATACTGAACACGTCACCTGAAACGTTAGCACAAATAGCACAAGTGCAAAGTGTATCCTAGAGCAGATTCAAACAATGAAAAACTCTAACTAGCAGATTCAACAGCATACGATGTAAAAACAAATCAGCTAGTAAACTCTAGAAATATCATGCAATTCTAAATATCATGAAAGACAATTAGGCACGTGAATTATTCAAACATAACCATACAGTATGTTTGAACAATTAAAATAAGAAAGTACCTAAGCTTAAAGATGAAGAGAAAAATGTTTTTCTTAGAAGCTCAAATCATATATCGAAAATATTAGTTTATGTGTGGTGATGATTATGCACAAACAAGCATCACTTATATAGACTCCAATTTAACTTGAAAGAGGATTTGCAATGGACTACAACTCTACTCATATCAGGATTTAGTTCTCAAAAGAATTCTACTCATACAATGATTCTATTCATATCAGGATTTTGCTTTCACAAGAATTCTACTCATACAAGGATTCCAACTTTCACAGCAATTCTACTCATATAAGGATTTTGCATTTAATATTAAATGAGTCAAATTGGTAAAAGTAACATATGGGTCAAATTAAAAAGAGTTGTAGAAGAACTGAAAAAGAGACTCGATTGATCTAACCAGATCTCGATCGATCGATCCAAAGCCTCGATCGATCGATCCAAAAACTTCGATCGATCTAACCATGCAATTTCAAACCCGAGAGCAGTTAGATTGAAGTCAGTCTATACTCGATCGATCGCACATGCCTCGATCGATCAACTCATGACTCGATCGATCGATCTAGTTCAACCCGAGAGCACCTAGATCGAAGTCGTTTCACGCTCGATCGATCTATAACTCGATCGATCGAACTATACACTCGATCGATCGACCAACATGTGCACAATTTATTTTTCGTTACGATCCATACTAAGTGTAGTGCACAATTGTGTGAGGATGTATGCATGAGAGAATATTTTACCTTTCATATGAGCATTGCAAGCTTGGTGACTCCATCATCATATATCATCTGATTGAACGGTGAACACTTATGCTAGATTACAATTAAATATTTTGTCCACGAAAATTGTCAATACAAATAAACCTTACAATATAGAATCCTATTTCTCCAAGGCTGGATTCCAAAAGTGTCCTTATGAACACACTTTGTTCGTCAAAATAGAGAAGAGAGGTAAAATTCTAGTGGTTTGTTTATATGTGGATGATTTGATTTTCACTAGAAATAACGATGATATGTTTCTTGAGTTCAAAAAATCCATGATGAATGAATTTGATATGAGTGATTTGGGAAGAATGTGTTACTTTCTTGGTATTGAGGTCAAACAAACATCTAATGGAGTCTTCATTGGACAAAAGAAATATGCACAGAGATCCTTGAAAGATTTCAAATGCTTGATTGCAATCCAGTTCATAATCCTATTGTCCCAGGCTTCAAACTCTCAAAAGATTTTGGAGGAGAACGAATTGACAGCACATACTACAAGTAAATTGTAGGTAGTCTAATGTACTTATCAGCTACTAGGCTTGATATGATGTATGTTATTAGTCTCCTTAGTCTATTCATGGAAGCGCCAACTATGCTTCACTTCCAAGCTGCAAAAAGGGTCCTTCGTTATTTGAAAGGAACTACAAATTTTGGAATTCTTTATAAAAGAGGTAAAAGCAGGGGTCTAGTTGGCTACAGTGACAGTGATTTTGCTGGGGACTCGGATGACAGAAAAAGCACTTCAGGTCAAGTTTTCATGCTTAGTTCTGGGGCAATTTCTTGGTCTTCAAAGAAGCAGCAGGTGGTGACGTTGTCCACAACTGAAGCTGAGTTTATTGCAGCTGCTTCCTATGCATGTCAAGCTGTGTGGTTAAAAAGATTACTTGAAGAATTGGGGTATGTTCAACAAAGTCCTATTTTGATTCATTGCGACAACATCTCTACTATCAAACTCTCAAGAAATCCAGTGTTACATGGAAGAAGTAAGCATATTGATATCAGGTTTCATTTTCTTCGTGATCTCACAAAAGAAGGTGTTGTTGAATTAATTCATTGCCAGAGTCAGGATCAAATTGCAGATATATTAACAAGCCTTTGCTCAAGTTATGATGTGAACTGAATGTTTGTATGATATTCAGTTTAAGGGAAAGTGTTAGGATTTTTCAAGTATTTATGTTTTTTAGTTGAATTGGTCAAGTTAGTTGTTAATAATCCCGAAGTGTTAAGGACGTGAAGTAGTGTTTGTTTACTTGTTGTCCTAGTTTTTAGGAGAATCCCATCAGTCTAAATATTGGACGTGGGTTTGGTTTGTTGATTAAGTTTTCTGCTTTCAATTTCTTTGTAAGGCTATATAAGCCCAGTTTAGAGCTTTGATGAATAAGACGTACTTTTCAACTATTGTTTCAATTACTCAAGCTTTAGTCTTTAACATCACAAGCACCGTCTTCTCTCAAACGTGGATCTGATGTGATTTTGTGAAGAGTCAGACTCAGTTATGAAAGTGGAACGCTAAATTTGGTAACATTAGAAGAAACTGCAACTCAGGGGCACTTTTGAAAATTCGCTAGAATATCATAAAATGGTATTAAAAAAAAAATTCCCTTTTAGCTAGTTTTACTTCCTTTTTTTACAGAAGCTAGTTGTACTTCTTACCTTTAAAAAATATAAATTTTTAGTTTAAATGTAGCACATAACTTTTTATATGTCATTTTTTATATAAAATAAAACAACATAATTTTTTACAAAATATATATGCTACATTATGCTGTTAAAAAAAATATATAGAATGTTAAAAATAAAATTATGTAAATACAAGAATTATATATACATCGAATGATATATTTTGGGAAAACAAAAAAAAACATATTTTAAAATTTATAATAACAAAAATAGCACATCTTGTATTCAAACTTATATTTTCACAATTAAAAAAATGATTGATATATCATTTTTCTTTGAACATCTATTCAATTGAAATTAAACGATGACAATTTAGACCCGTTCATTGTTGAACGTTCAATATTATACGTTCAAATTGAACGTTCAATATTATTAAGGTGCTAGTTTTGTTATTATAAATTTTAGGGGTGTTATTTTTAATAATTTCTTATATATTTTTTGTGTTACTAAAAAACAACATACATTTTAATTTTAAAAAAGTATATATTTTTTACAATATAAAAAAATATGTATACAAATTAAAGAGGGTTAAAAAATAAAATTTTATTTATAAAATATGCTACATAATACAATTAAACTTGAAAATTTCTAACAGTCGAAGAATTAAAACTGTAATTTGATAGGTAAAACATGTTTAAAAAATAACTGGTTAATATTGGAATAAATATTAAATGTTGAAATAATTATGTTAAAAAAAATTTAAATAAAATAACTAAAATAACACATTTCAAAACTTATAATAACAAAAATAATATTTTTTATGTTCAAATAATATATTTCTACAATTAAAAAATAATTTTTATGTCATTTTTCTTTAAATATCCTTGTAATTAAATACTGTTCAAATTAAATTACAGAAATTTAGACTCATTCAATGTTAAACGATCAATATTACATATTCAATATTAAATGTTCAATATTATTTAAGGTGCTAGCTTTATTATTGTAAATTTTAAAAATATTATTTTTTATAATCTTTTAAAATTTTAAATTGTTCCGGGTAAAATATTTTCGTTCTACACAACATCAACATAACATGTATACTTCAAATCTATTTAAATTACTCTTGATCATATAAAATATTTTTAAAATATTAATCAGAGAATTAACAAAATAGCACATAGCATGACTTCTAATTTCATTTTTAAATGTGGGAATCATATATTTAATGTATTTCATAAATATATTAACAAAAAAACTATTTCATAAATATAATAAATATATGTTTTTTTTTTTTTAAAAACATTTGCTTTACTGAAGGGAGTTTTGGACATATTATTAATTTTCAAAAGTCCAGCATTTTTTTCAATTTCAATTCTACTGATAAGAATAAAGATTTCATACAACAGTATTTAGAGTTGGCTGCACCACGGGGTTTTAAAAATACTCGGATCTTCCCACTTTATTTATAAAATATGTTAAAAAATAAAAACTTCATTTATAAAATATGTTACATAATACATTTAAACTTAAAAATTTCAAACAGGAATTGAAACTGTAACTTGGTAGGTGAAACCTGTTTAAAAAATATGATTGGTTAATATTGGAATAAATATTAGATGTTGAAATAATTGTGTTAAGAAAATTTTAAAGAAAATAACAAAAATAACACATTTTAAAATTTATAATAACAAAAATAACATCTTTTATGTTCAAACTATATATTTCTACTATTAAAAAATAATTTTTACCTCATTTTTCTTTAAACGCATGTTTAATTAAATGCCGCTCAAATTAAATTACATTAATTTAGACCCATTTATTATTGAATTTTTAATATTACGTGTTTAATGTTGAATATTCAATGTGCAGTGTAAAACATTGCCATTCTACACAACATCAGCATAACATATATATCAATTTTCAACCTTCAAATCTATTTAAATTACTCTTGATCATATAAAATATTTTAAAAATATTAATCAAAGAATTAACAAAATAGCGCATAGCATAACTTCTAATTTCATTTTTAAATGTGGGAAACATATATTTAACGTATTTTGTAAATATATAGTTTCAAATCTACTAACAGGAATAAAGATTTCATACAGCAGTGTTTGGGGTTGGCTGCACCACCGGGTTTGAGAAATACTCAGGTCTCCCCGCTTTATTTGGGAGAGTTAAAAGGTCTATGATAAACTATATTTTGGATAAGGTGCAAAAACTTCATAATTGGGCCAATCAGTCTCTTTCTTTTTGTGGTAATGTGCTCCCAATTGAACTATGCAGTGATATTGAATTACTATACAAAAATTTTGGTGGGTTTTCTACCAACAATTCTCGAAAAATTCATTGGTTGGCGTGGAAATGATTGTGTGATGTGTGGTTTGGGCTTCAAAGATCTGTATGCTTTCAACTTAGTGATGGTAGCTAAGTAGTGTTGCCATATTGTAACGAACCCAAATTCATTGGTATCCCATATATTTGAAAGTCCTTATTTTAATGTTGGTATGGGATCATCCCCTTTTTTGGGCTTGGCAAAGATTTTTGCAAGCCTGATGAGTTCTGTTAACTGGTCTCTTGTGGGAGGTCCATTTTGTTCATTTTGTTCGTATTTGGGATGATTCATAGATTCCTAGTATCCCTAGCTTTCAGACCTATTCTCCCCGGGTGCCAGGGTTGACTTGGGTTAGTGATCTGTTGAATGCTTTTGGTGGCCAGTGGGATGTTGACAAAGTCATACAAGTTTTTTTCTTTTGAGGAGGCAACGTGTGTTTTATCAACACCTGTGGTGGCTTCGGATATGTCTGATCATTTGTGTTGGAATTTTGGATCATGCTAGTGCTTTTTTTGTTAATTCTAATTATTTTCTAGCTTGTGAGGTGGGGTGCAACCTTCTGCTAGTGCAAGTCCCCTATCGACGATTGATCGGTTGGTTTGGAAATCGGTGTGAAAAATTAAGACACCTTCTAAAGGTCGTCGCTTTATTTGGAGATGTCTCAATGATCTTCTTGCTGTTTGAGAGACCTTACTTTGACATTGGTGTTCCATTAATGAAGGTTCATGTCCTCTATGTGGTTGTTCTATAAAGAGGGTGTCCTATCTTTTTGGGGTTATCCTAGCAGTGGATCCATTTTATCTACTTTATGTTCCTTATTCACATTTTCACAATATACAGATCGGCCCTTTGCCGATTTCTACCAGAATTTTTTCGCTTGTACTAGATCATAGAGTGATGGTGTCAATTTGGTATCAAAGGTCGATTGTGGCACATTTGGAAAGGACGGAATGCATTGGTTTTTTACCGTGAAGTATTTGATCCTGGGATTATTTGTGCAGCAACTCGACATGAGTGGAAACTTGTCTCTAAGGTTTTTGGCTAGCGCGGCAGCCATCTTAACTGTAAATATATTAGTGACCTTTCGACAAAGAGTTTTAAAAATGTTATTCTGTTTTCTCTAAGGGCTTTGTGCCTTTTGTTCTTATCTTCACCATTATAAGGTGTTTTTTAATAAAATCAGTATCACACCATTTTAAAAAAATAGAGACCGTCGAGCATTGTTATTTTTGATTAGAAGATATAACTAGTATCTTTAAAATTACAAGAACAATTACCGTTTTATAGAAAAACTTCAAATTTGAATTTATTTATTTTTTAAAGTTGGATCTGGCAACCTTTCTAAATTTAATTTAATATCTTGTTACTAAAATTTAAAATATAGTCTATTTGTTCAAAAGTTCTTAAATTAGCTTCCATCAAAATTCTTGATGTCAGACAACTTATTAATTAAATATACGTTAGTATTTTATTTTACACAAAAATATAATATATATTTTTTTTATTGATATTGATTACATTTAACCAACTTGAACCATTATGAAGAGTTATTTGTGTCATTTTTACTTTCGGAGCCTACAAAGACAATTATATATATGTAACTTCTTCCACCAATCCCCCTCCCTCTTATTTTCGATTAATTTTTTTCTCTCATACCATTCACTTTTTTTTATTTATTGCTAAAGTGATTTTTCCTTTACCATCATAGAATCCTAAAACAAAAAAGTCATTTTAATCAATAACAAACCCATCTAATATTTGTAGTAAAATCTCAAATAAAACAGAGCCTCCAATTAAAATAATTAAAAAAAATGCAAAAAACAAACCCAAAATAAAATAATAAAAAATAAAAAATATTTCTTACTCACATCCACAATATCATCTTCCAAAATTGCAACTAATCCAAGATATAAACTAATGTGCAAGTTTACCACAAAAATAAAAATACTTATGTTCATTCATTTTACTTTAAAATTGGGCAAAATGGAGCAATTTTAGTATTAAAAAAAAAAATTGAAGCAAAAATTGATACCGATTTTAATGGAAAAGAAAAATTTTAGCAACAAAAAAATGAATGGCGCGTGAGAAGAAAATGAAAATAAAATATGAGGGAGAGAAGTGGTAAAAGAAATAACAAATATATAACTATTTTTGGCATAAAATTTAAAAAAAAAATATCAAAAATAACACAATTTAAAACTTATAACAAAAATAACATCCTTATTTTAAATTAAGAGAATATTAGTTAGCATTGGGTTAATACTAGGGCTATTAGTTCAACATTGTCATAAGTTTTAAGAATGCTACATTTGTTATTTTTCCAAAAATTAATAGGATATGAGCCCAAAAAAAAAAGACACAAATACCCCTTTCATAATTGGTCAAATTTGATCAACTTTTTCATTTTATAATTATTTTCAATTAAATTGTACCTATTTGAAAGCAACAAGACTTTTGATATACCCATAAAAATTATAGTACTCATGTGTATCTTTTAAGAAAGCTTAAAGTACCATTTGATACCCAACCCCCAATTTAATTGCCAAAGCAATTCAGAAATCTCAATTTCCATCACCCAAGGAACTAAATCTTCTCGTAGGTTGTCTCTGTATCAGTTCAACATTTTTTAAGTTCCATGGATGTGAGATTGGTGGATCGTGCTCTCTCTCTCAGTGTGTCTACGTCTGAGAGAACCAACTGAGCCACCAGGTTTAATCGAATTTTTTGGAACTCAGAACCCGGCAAGAGAGATAGGATCATAAAATTCTCACATCTGATCCTTCCCTAGCAATCACAGTCTCACGGGTAACAAACAATTTTATTTGATAGATAACCAACATCTACCCTATAGACAAGTTGAATAGAAATTTGATGAGAGATTACTACATGGTCAATAAATACTACTCTAATAAGCGCACGCTAAGAAATACATCTAAACAATTCTAGGATATACTACACAAGTACTCACTATGGTTTAAGATCAAGGAACAGATCATCTTTAAGAAATTAAACTTATTGCTTTGATACCATAATAACAAATAAAGCTAACCCATACAGACTGCACAGAACTGATCTTGAATTAAACACTGACCTATAATTCTCAGAAACCACTGCCTATTAAACAGCATGGATTGGACTGCCACTCGTATTCATGCTTGAACTGCCAGAACCTGGATTTGCATGGAAAGCAGACTGCCTGGAGGAACCTTCAAGCAACTTCAGAGAAACAGAGGATGGGGCAGAATCACCAATAGGCTCCCCTAAACTGAGTTTTGACATACCTACCAGCTCATCGACATTGATGGGGCTCTTTGAATGTACTGCTGTTGGCTTGAGTATTTCATGTGTCTCCTTCCTAGGCTCTGCCTCTGCACTATTATCACTTCCAGACCAAAACGGAACAGGAAATGGATAGAAAGGAGAGATATATGCAGGGTAAAGTATCGGGTAATAGGCCGAATGTGAGATATCAGGCTTGGGTAGGAGCGAGTCTACATCATTTGACTTGGTAGAATCCATTGATTCACACTTTTCATCAACAGCAGGAGCGGGCAACATGTTGGGGTTGTCATTTTGAGGAGCAGGCAAATGGTTGCTGCCTTGCAATGCTTCATGTTGATGGTCAATGGTCAAGGAGTCCTGGGGTACTACTGGAGTATCAACTGGCTGTACAAAAGCAGACAACAGAACATATATAACATTTGGAAGGGAAATAAAGCTACAACATACTAACCATACTTGATGCAAGCATTTGAATGTTATGCACTATGCAGTATTATTCCACTAAAATCATTTTCCTAACAGCATATAGAAAGGAAGTACTAACTTCATCAGCTACCATATCAAAAAGGCTGGAACGCCTTTTTCTCCTTGATGCATTAGTTTGCCTGATGAAATATTTCTGAGCATGGCTGGCTACTTGTGTTGGTGTTCTTGAAACAACATAATTACGAGCAATTCCACGCCAATCACCTTTTCCAAGCTTTTGCAGGCCAAGCAAAAACATCCTATGTTCATCCTCTGTCCATGGAGTACCTGCAGAAGATCACAATCAAATCTACCCGAGAAAATGACAAAAAAGGGTCCAATCACACCACCTAGTATTGAACTATTGCACCCAAAACAGAAGAACCACAACCTTTTTAATGTTGACAAGGAAAGTGAATAGCTTATCCATAGAGGACATCAGACTGGCACTTCTTAGCGCACAAAATAATGAGCACAGTAATTATATATAAACAGAATAGAACAACACTCATGACTCAATCTGTTTGGAATTATCTTGTCTATACCAACTCAATTAGATTCCTATTCTCTTATCCACACAATATTGTCCAGTAAGTTCACCTTTGAACGTTTCCTACAAAGCTTCTCATTTTAGTGTACAGACATTCTTGCTCATATGGTGCTATTTCTTTTCCAAGTAAATCTCCGATCAACAAACCAATCACGTAATTCATCAGATGATTCAGAGCAGTACCAAAACAATTATAATCCCGTTTTTATACAATACCACGCTAAAAAAGGGATCAGATACTGAAAAGCACATTCACAGAGAAGAAATAACATTTTTTCTGTCTTTAATACAACAAAATTCACACACCTGTAACTAGAATTCGAACACACACAGTTGAGAACAAGCTCTGGCAGGAAAGAAAATTAAGTTTAATTTCCAAAATTTAACTTACAATTCTGCGAAAATAAGAGAAGCAAAATAATAACGTTTTAACATATTTGTTGTCTGTCCCAAACACAAAAAGAACTTCACATAATCCCTAGTTCATGATGCAGCAGCCCATTAGCCCAACCAACCATGTTTAAGTCCATTCTTATAGACAATTATCTAGAATGTTCCATTAAAATATCTATATATTTGATATAATTATTTATTTATTACAGATATTTTATAGAGATTTCTAGAACCCTATTAAATGAGTGACACATGAACCAATCTCAATCATTGATTTAAGAGGTGAATGCCTATAAATATGTATAGAGACCTCATTTGTAAGACATTCAAGAATTAAACACAAAAAAAAACTCTTAGTTGCTTCTTAAGAAATCACTTTGAGAAGTTGCTTAATTTATTTCTCTTTGTGAGAACTTGAGTTTGTGAGAAATCTAGCAAGCTGCTACATCAATTAGTATTAGAGCCTTCTTCTTTATCAAGAGAAGCTTTTCTAGTTATCATTATCCTTAACACCACCAAGATATTTCCATCACCACCCTTAACATCATTGTTATTTCCATTTTCAACATCCTCGCAAACTATCACTATTTCCCAAAATAAACTCCATCTTCATTTAATGTTCCCATCTAATCTCATCTAAAATCCTAATTCACTACCATACAAACACAACAACCACTCTATCTTATCATATTTCAAGTTCATATCAAATCATACATATATCCTTTACTTTCAATCTACAAAAAAAAAAAGTGTTAATCATCTCTTTATTGTTTGGAGAAGAGAAAAGGAGAAAAAATAAATAAAGAGGGAGAAAAAAAGTAAAAATAAATGTCAAAAATAAATTCACAAAAAATGGATGGTCATTGTGATCCCATGGATATTTTTTTTTTTATTGGATTCAATTTGTAGATGATTATTTCAATTGTATAAATGTGGAATAAGAAGAGAATGTCAAATTGGTTGTTAACAAATTAAGAGAACGTGCTCAAGCTCATTGGAGTCCATTATTAGTGCAACAAAGAAAGGTCAAAATTTAGCTCAAAATTGGACAACGATGCGGCAACTGTTGTGCAAGTTATTTCTTCCAGGTACGTGTAATCCAATTTTAATCTAATAGTATCATTACTGTAAACAAGGAAAACAGCTTGTCAGAATATAATGAAGAGTTCGCTTAGCTAAGTGTAAACCTTGATATTGATAATTCCAAGATTCAGCGTATTATTCAATTTATTAATAAGTTGAATGAAGAAATTTAAAATGAAATGTGTCTATTATCCTTATAGGGGAGTTATCTAAAGCTATTACTTTAGCCATAAAAATAGAAAAGTATTTTGGAGACAAGAAAGAAGCAGAATTGAGTATTGATGACCTAACTTTAATTAAGCCTGAAATGAAAAGAGAGATTGTCAATTTTAATTGGAATATTGGTCCATTCCAAACATGTTTTGTGGGAATTTTCCATGGCATACTGAAACATGACCTCAAAATCAAAGACACAAAGTATTGTCGATGGCTCACAAATTGGGCATTACTACAATTCCATTTAAAGGTTACTTAGATATCATTATGGATATAGGACGAATTATGGAGAGACTTCTCAATTGAAATCAACCATCAAAATCTATCAATTAATCAACTCGAGGATGAGTTGTTTTCAAGAGAGGGTGAACTGATGCAGCAGCCCAACCCACCATGTTTAAGTTCATTCTTATAGACAACTATCTAGAATACTTTATTAAAATATCTAGATATTTGTCTTAGAAATCACCAAGTTTTTAGAAGAGCTTAGGATATTTGATAGAATTATTTAGAAAAATTACCTAAAATAATACTCTTAAAACTTATAATAACAAAAATAACACCATTATCTTCAATTGAGATAGGTACGAATTAGTGTCATGGTTTAAAAAAAAGTTGTGAGGCTCGCCACGGAGCTATTATTCCACCTAGGCAACCTTGAGGCTAGTTTATTAAGAGCTGAAAAAATTATACCCCTTTTGTTGAGATTTAAGCATTTTTTTCACGCATTGAGGCTATTGAGGCTTATAACCTCTATTTATTACTAGGAAAAGAAAAATTGGTGCGTTAGAATGCAAAATTAAGGCTCCACTTGGATTCTTAGATAAGTACATTAATATTTAGGCTCAAGCAAATAAAATAGAAGCTAAAAAAACTACTAACAACAGGAAAAATAAAAGAGAAAGTAAAAATCCTTATATTTTACATTGAAACTTCTTAGCATCCTCTTTCTTCCTCTTCCTCTTCCTCTTCCTCTTCCTTGTTCTTATCAGCCCCTTCTTTCAGCAACCTCATGTTTATTCCAACAAGCAGTTCTATGTTTTTCTTTGCTAAAGGAAGAAAGTTGAATCTAAAGAAAGTGAATTGAAGTAGAGGATCATAAATTTGGAGAAAGAGATGAAGAATTAATTACTTCTGTGATGAATCCAGTAGTCATGACAATACGATAATATAATCCTTTTGGTGATTATGAGAACTATACTTTTGGCGATGATTGGAACGAATGATAAGAATATTTGTGATGATGGGAATAAGAAAAAAGAACATTATGATGATGGGCTCTAAACACAAAATATATCTTCGTCCAATGTAAAGCTGCTAGATTTTCTATGAACATTATTAATGTCTTCTTTATGTTTAGTGTTGGTTGGATTTCTATAATACAAACTATATAAGATTATTATGATTACTATGATGTTATTTTATCATTATTATAATTAATATGAATGTTATTTAAAGTTTTTTTTATTTTGTTTTTATTTGAGGCTTAAGTCTCATACCACATCAAGGCTTACGTCTCACCTCAGTTGAAGGGGTACACATTGAGGCTAGAACACGTCTTTTAAAACATTGATTAGTGTTAGGAGTATTATTTTTGTTATTATAAATTTTAAGGGGAGTTAATTTTGTGAATTTTCTAATATTTATTAGAGATATTTTATAGAGATTTATAGAACCCTTCTACATAAGTGACAAATTTCAAACATCAAAGGTGAATGCCTATACTCATTGGGAGGACCAAGAATTAAATACAAAAAAAAAAAAACTGTTAGTTGCTTCTTAAAAAATCCCTTAATTTATTTTGAGAATGCAAGTTAGAGGGAAATCTAGCAAGCTTCTGCGTCAGTTCATTAGTTTAATTCATTTCCACACCTAATTACCAAAAAGGCAAAAATAAACAAATATAACTAAAATCTCAAATTCGAATAGTATCATAAAAAATTCAAATTTGAGTCAAAGAGATCACAAAGAGACAAATAAGGGCTGAAGTAAATTAAATAAAATAAAAAACTAACCTTTTTTTCGTTCACGAGAGCTCGAGGATGACCCATGAACAAAATCCTCGGAGGTATACCCGTCAGCCACCATGCCGTTGTCATGAGTTTCACCGGGGGATCCCGGATTATTAGTCCCGCTCTGGTGTGCACCCGAAACCGACCCAGCATAGTGGCTGAGATTGCCCATACTAGCGCTTTTCCGGATCAACCCATCAGTCAATCGGACCCCGAAAATCTTCACTCCTCGGTTGGGACACGTCCTTGTATTGTGCCCATTGTTGCTGCAATGGGAGCACCTCCGAGTCATGGCTTCTGAAACGTTCCAGACCTCAATGAATCAGAATTGGATCAAAACTTTTGATTTCTATTCAACTGATGTAAATAGAATCGGATACGAAGATCCGAAATGGTACTGAGCTAGTTAAGGATTGTTCTCTGACTTCTCTCCCTCGGCTTTTGCAGTGGGAGAGAAAAGAGGAGAGAGTCAATCCATACAATATCATAGGCATATATTGTCGGGTCTTGGATAAAAAGTGGAATAATCGGTGCATCTATTGTGGTTCAGAAAAATGATTCTTTTATCTTAGCCGTTCTTTTGGCAACTTGAGACCATGGGTAATTATTTTGTTTTGTTGTTTTAAAGATTTTTTTCTTTTTCAATTGATTTTTCAATAATTTTTTATTTTAATTTTAATACTTTTAAAAAATAATTCATAAAACTTTAAAAAGATAAATTCCGAACCAGATTTCAAATTTTTTATTTTTTTCATCTCTACCAAAATTTTTTCAAATGAATAAATTAAATTTTATAATTTTTGTATATAAAAGTATAAAAATAATTTACTAAAAACTTAAAATTTGTAAATAATAATTTTTTTTTTCATTTTTAAAGTTTTTTAAAAAAATCAAAAAATAAAAAATATTACTAAACAACTTGTAGATGATTTTTATTTTTTATTGAAAATTATTAAGTAAAAATTATTATCAAATACATTAATAATTATTTTTATAAAATAATCAAAAAATTTAAAATCAATTATTTAATCATAATTATAATTATTATCAAATATAACATTTGTTAATCCCGTACTAAATTAACATATTTGTGCAAGCTAATAAAATGAAAAAAGAAAAGATAGTAAGAAATAAAAAATATTTTTTTTTCCTCTTTATATATTTTATTAATTTTTTTTATTTTAATTAGCATGAATAATGAATTAACATGTCATATTTGATAGATGTCGTATTAGTGTGCAACCTATTTTCCTTGTTGGAAAAAATATCGTCTGTTGTATCACTTTACTTGATACCATGTGGACTAATTTCAAAAATGTTATTATTACACAAGTTAAAACATGACTTAACAATGGTCATGTACTATTACAAGTAGATCTAAATTTTATTTTAGACCTATTGAGACTAACACTTTCACAAACTATCCAGATAAAAGTCTAGCTTTATGGAGTTAACATAATGCCAACAGAAACAGCATGTGCAGTCCATTATATCATGACGTATAGGCTACAGTCTCACTTATTTTTCATGGATCATGACTCTAAACCAATTGTTAGAGTTATTGGAAATGGAAATGTTTTCCAACCAAAAGTACACACTATCAAGACTCGCCCCAACTCAACATTAAAGCATGTGACGTGTCCTGAGGAAAACATAATAACTAACATTCTAAATGGACCTTGACTTAGCTTGAAAATTTTTTTTTATAAGAAATTTGTAAAAATTTAGGCAAAATTTTCCTTAATTATTGAACTATCTTTCCTACAATAAATGGCCACAGTTTTAAAATATAAAATTTCACAATCCAGATAAAACCTCATTTAACTTTTACATAATCAAAAAGTGGCTCATGGTCAAGTATAACTAAACACTGTCAGATACATGCTATACACCATATAATACTTTTGTTCACTAGTCTAAGACATAAGTGCCCAAAATATACTATAAAAACTGAAAAGGAGATAAAAATGACCTAGACTGCACAACAATAAAAGGATCATAAACCTCCAGACTCATGTGATGTGGCCTCAAAATCTGTTACCTGAGGGAGGAAAATAGTATAAAAGTGTGAGCTTAAGAGCTCAGTGAGTGAATAAGTTTTATAAAATAATGTAATAATCATGTCAACTTCATATGAAATATTTATGAATTATCAGGATATATAAATATATGTTGACAACAATAATCTATACATAATTTTTATGAAAATTAATGTACTCAAACATCCATAACCTGAATTTCATAAAATAATTGTTATTTGATACATGTGAAAACTATGAATGACATACTCATGACATAATAAAATAATATTCTGATAAAAATATATGTTCATGATCTTTAAAATATAATAATGCTATGATCAATATATGAATAAAGTATATAACCATGAGAAATGTATTTTTATTGCCAAGAGAACTTGGGGATCTGATCGCACACGGAGGAGATATTTAGCACTTGCACTAGCTCTCAACTACACATGTGTGATATTAATCGCACACGGAGGAGACATTTAGCACAATTGCTAGCTCTCAACTATTCGTGTGGGGAACTTGCTTGATACATGCCATAAAATGGCGCAGTTGACTTTGCTGATACATGAGTCATGTGTACACTGACTTAACTAAACTTGTTATCATACTGAACTTGTAATATCATACTTAGTTGATAAACATCATAGTAAGCTGAACTGGGGAAAAATATCATAAATACCCTTGAGTTTTAACATTTCTACAGAAATAACCCTAGCCTCACCGTATACCACCGTTACTTGACCGTGTGATTTAGGGGTATTAAGGTAAAATTGGAATTGCATAGATATTAGGAATTAGCTTCCTGCGTAAGCCACCCAGCAATCAATTTGCATACGATTTCAGAGGAACATTGTGGAAGCTGGACAGTCAATTTTAAAAAAAAAATTGAATTATATATATATTTTTTAATATTAAATAAATATTTTA
Organism: Elaeagnus macrophylla; assembly: GCA_029378325.1. Lineage (NCBI taxonomy): Eukaryota > Viridiplantae > Streptophyta > Magnoliopsida > Rosales > Elaeagnaceae > Elaeagnus > Elaeagnus macrophylla. The sequence goes on along the minus strand of CM055640.1, from coordinate 108,430,960 downwards.
TTTATAAAAATATATTATGTCTAATTTTTGTATATATATTTTGGTATATATTAATAATATTTAACAAATATGTTGATAAAAATGACATAAATTGTTAGTAAAGTAGTTAAATATATACACATTTTTTATATATTTGGCATCTATTAGTAACACAAATAAAATTGTAGTCATATGTTTATAAAAATACTTCTTAAATTAATATATAATAATCTAAAAAATTTTAATATTTAACTTTAGACATAATATTATAAAAACTAAAAATTAAAAAATGAAGTATATAATAATTAAATTTCAGATTAAAACTTTTAAGCTTTTATAATTCATATTTTCAAATTTTTTTCAACCAAAAAGTTAAATTTATATAATATTATATTATTTTATAATTTATTTAAATAATTTTTTGAATTTATTTAAAATTTTCATTATATGAAAATTTTAATATTTTTTTGTCTTTTTGTTTTTCTTTAATTTTATTTTATTAGTCAGTCTTATATTATTTATTAACAATATATCTTTAAACATAGTCTTTAACTTAAAATTTTAAATCATATTTTATTTTTTACATTTTTCATATGTTTCTTTTAAATGTTAGTTTTAAAAGTAATAAATTTTGTATTGTTTGATTGAACTTCTCATTTGCCTAGAATTTTTTGTTAATAAATTTATTTTATACATGGATAAAATAAATACTTATTAATTTATTATATATATTTTTAAATTTTAATTATATATTAATTATAATATATTAAATTTATATTTTTAAGTGTTAATTATATTTTTCTATTATAATATGACATGCAAAATTTCAAAACTGGTTTGATGAGCTTGCCTCAATTAATTAAATCCAGCAAAATGTTAATGAATTTGGATAAGAAAGTGCGTAGAAATTATAAAAAGTATATTGTTGTTATTTGGAAGCACACTCTCAAAAAAAAAAAAAATATTTAAAAGGTTTAGTTACATTATTAATTATTAAGTCAAATGTATTGTAGCTTAGCTGGAAGGCATCATCTTGTATATTATAATGGTATCGGTTTTACGACTTAAAAAAATGTGGATATTTAATCTATTAAGAAAAAAAAAAGATTATTAATTATTAAAAATATGTTTTATGAATTATGTCATAAATTTCTGAATTGTGTCAAGAACAAACAGAAATTTTTAACGGATGTTAGATCAAAGGGGCATTTCTGAATATACTCTTAAACCTCAAAGTTATTTAAGATTTTCTTGTAAGAGTTAGGGTTATTTTTGAAGAAACGTTTAACCTCAGGGGTATAATTGAATTTTTTCCCTGAACTGGACCAAATCTGTTGATCATGATGTCTTACCAAGTCACAGCATATCTGAATGCTAAATATAGCCAACTATCATGAATACATGAGGGGAAGTACTTTGGCAACTGTAAAATATTTGTGAAACTTGCAAGCTTGTACAAAAATTAGTATTATTAATACAATTGATTTAATCATAGCTTGCTTGCAAATTATCTTTTATTTACTTGATTGAATATATAAATTAGATTTACTTGAACATGAATGTTTTCAAAATAATGCTATCCATGCTTTAGAAATAATTAAATATCCACTCACAGAAAAATGTCTCTAATGGTCCTCTACGTGTCCTGTAGGTTCTACATGCTCAACTCTTCCTAAATAACCACACTTGTGTCAGAATAAGAATAATTCCATAGCTTGCTTATTTAATTTAAATTGAAAGGTACTTTAACATTTATAAAATAGGAAATATTGATAATTATTTGAATTTGACTATTGCAATTTAAATAGTTTTAGGGTACTTCTAAACCTACCCTTTTATAATCATATATAACTTTTGGTAGAAATATCTAAATTCACTTCTGTAAAAACATACAAAAAATAAAATATTTCAAATTTTAAAATCAGTTATTACACACTCAATTATCATATATATAACCCATTTCAAGTCCATAAAAAGAAATTACTTTCAACCAATTTTTCTCACCAAAATTGCAGCAGGACGTACCTTTAAGTACATTACTATAAATTTGTCTAGAAAACTCACAATAATACACCGTAAAATCCTTATTAAACTAGACATCTTAAGCTTTAAAATAAGACATAAAACATCTAATTTCAATCAGTAAAACTATTTTAATTAACAAAATTCGATTAGTTTTTCAAACAATTTTTCCAACACCTCTTTTACTTGACATATCCTTGGTTAAACAAGCATAATTTTGTCTAGAAATATTGAAATGAGAAACCGTAAAAATTTTCAAATACTAGACATGTCAAGCTTTAAAACAAGATATAATATTCTTAAATCCAAATTGTATAACCATTCTAAATATCAAAAATACCGAGAGCCTTCGCTATTCGTGTTTCATAAAACAACCTTCATTTAATTAGGTATAACTTTGCGTAGAAAACTCCAAATTACAAACCGTAAAATTTATTATAAACTAGACATCTAGAGCTTTTCAGAAATATAAATTTTAAACCCAAATTCATTGCAGAAGTTTCTCAGTTTTTATTTCAATTTTTGGAGAAATAGTTTTGCATGAAGTTCAAATAAATAAATAAAAAGCCTTAGATCTTCTTTCCAAAAATTTCCAAATATACTAGAGATACATTTGAAGACATAGCTATCATAAAACACTTAGAAAATCATTCATCCAAATTAAAATACAATAATAAATTGCCATGTGGATTGAAGAGTATAAGAAGGAGAGCAAAACTAATACCTAAGGCCATCTTCTTCTTCTTCTTCTTCTTTTTTCCAACTCCTTGTACTTTTTTTCTTCTCCTTCTTCTCCCTTTTGTTTTCTGTTTTAGTTTTCTCTCGTTGTTTCCAGCACAAAGACAAAAAGAACAACACCTTTTATTAACATTTCTTCATGCCATACCCAGTGTATCTCAATCCTATTAAGGGCAGCTTAGGTGCTGCCAAAAGATGCTCCCCTAACCAATACTTATAAGCACCTTTGGAGCTGCCACCTAAAGCTTCCTTGACATTAATCATCTATATAATTCATTTAATCAATATATATATATATATATATGTCCCCTACGTATCAAACAAAATATTGGACATGTGTCCTCCAATTTTCTTTTCTTTTTTATTATTATTACTTTATATGAATATATATAGGACATTTTTATTAAATTATTAAAATATTCTTGTCCCCTAAATTGTACAATTTTTTTTTTAAGAGTTAGGGGTGTTTTGTTAATTTTGTTCAAATTTACAAAAAAAAAAAAATTTAAATATAATTTGATTACTCAAAGATCTTCAATTTTGAATTTAAGTTCGTAAATTTCGTTTTATAAATATTGAGGGTGAGATCATAAAAGTTTTGAAATTATAAGTTTGACTCAAATTTTAGTTCATGTAAGGAATGAGGTGTTACACACACTGATAACCAACTCATCTTCCCACCTTCTTGGAAGACGAATTATGAAAAAGACACAAGCCTAAAGTTAAAGTCATACATGATGATGGACAGATCAAAAGGGAATCAGATAGTAGTATTTCGATCACCTTTCCAAAATAGACAAGACCCCTGTATCCATGTGAACAGTGCCAGATTAATGAAAACGTGCCAATGTCTTGCCCTCATATACACAGAAAAGTTTTTCTTAGAAGAAGATCTATTTCCATGATTAATCAACAATTTTCAGAAGATAATTTTTGCATAGGCTCAAAAAAAGAAGTCAGCCAAGGAAAATGACTAATCAAAAAGATGATACTGAAGATCCAACTTCAACTTCTTTATCTACATACAGTATTTCAATAGCCTCCTAAACAAACTAGTTCATGATGACAAATCATGCATACCCTTTTCAAGTTGATCTTATTGGAAGAAATAAAGGAGTCAGCGTTTCTCAAACATAACCAATTGGAGATTCATTGGCGGCCTCACAGTTCCAAAGTTCTTATGAACAATCACAGACCTCAAATCCTATATAACCTCCACAACAGGAACAACAACATGAAGAAAATCATATTACTCCAACAGAATACAGAGTTGTAATACCACATGCTCCAGATCACAAACAATTCTGAAATATTGATCAGATTGATCCAGAATAAAGAGGTCAATATCTAGAAAAGATGGCTACTTGGGTAGAAGGAGAAACTCTAAGGAACTCCAACTTAACTCTCAGAGAAGTCCTTGACAAAATCACAACAGCATTCACTAGTTCACTAAGACGATGATGGTATCATCTCCCAACAAATGATAAATGTATTATCCAACAAACTGATCCGCTTATAACAACATTGTTAAATGTTATTAATAAGGTCTTTGTTGGAGTGGAAGATCTAGAAACACAAAAAGCTGAGAAGGAATTTCTCCAGAATAAGTGTTGTGATGTCTCGAAGCTAAAAGAGTATTATATGAGACGAGAACAACTCTTTTACACATTCCACAAAAATACAGAAACAATCAAAAGAACATTTGTTCTCAACATGCCACAACCTGTTAGTGAATTAGTTGAGGAAAAGTTGAAAGAGAAAGATTTGGATATCACACAAGCTAGCCTAGTTATTATGTACAAGCTTGCAGAAAAATTGATACAAGATCATTGCCTTTCACAAAAGCTCAAAAAGACTATAAAGCAATCAGAACGAGCCTCCTTGACAAAGTTTTGTAAGAAAGATTCTCAAAAGTTTGGATGCAATGATATTGCTTTATGTCATTGTACCAAAAGAGAGTTAAAGAAACTTGAAAAAGGTAGAAAAAAGATATTAAGCTGGAGACCATATAAAGGAAGGAGATACAAGTTTATCAAAAGAAGAGAACAACCAAAGCTTTCCAAAGACTTGGCCTTCTCTCTAGTTTGTAATATACAAATTTCACTGTAATATAAATAAGGAGTTGCTTGCTTGTATCATATTTGTATCAGAGCAATTCAGTTTCTATGCCTGTATCGTAGAAAGGCAAACTTGGTCATTCTCTCTAGTTTGTAACATACAAGTCTCACTGTAATATAAATAAAGAGTTGCTTGCTTGTATTATATTTATCAGAGCAATTCAGTTGTGTGTTAGCTTTTATGCTTTTAATTTGTAATGGTATCAGAGTCTATCACTATATGTCCATAGTCACTATTCTAACAAACCTCTATATAAGAGTCTACTTCTTATATATTGTTTCATAGATATCTTTCTTATGTACGAGTCCTCTAAAAAGTATAACCAAGAGGCTATCTATTAGTCTATCTCTTATATTATCCTCTAGAGAGCCTAAACACAAAACCCACTAAACCACATAGTTTTCCTATAATCATAACTATTATTCAAAGTATGTTCTGTGGCTGCAGCTAGAAACTGATCTCCTACAACAGAAAAGATAATAGTTCTTGGCTATAATCTCACGAATCTACCCAGTCTATATTTCTCCAAACATATATGATTTGTTGAGTGGTTATAGAAGAAAGAGTTTTTGGCAATAGCCATTTGAAGAGTTGAGGCGCCGTAAGACCCTGTTAGACTCTCAATCCTACTCAGTATTCTTTACTCTATTATAAAACCTCTTGAGGTATTTAAAGATCATGTTAGGAGAAATCATTCAAGATAGCAATTCTGAATCCATAGTTCAAGAATCTCATCTTCCTGATGAAAATATCAACTTCCATGATAGAGAAAGGGCTTATCCAAATAATTAATTATTTATGATCCAATATGGTAGTAGTTCAAGTAATCCAAATGCAGAGGATTGGAGAATTCTTCCACCAACAATTGATCCAACACCAGACAGTCTCTAAAAACTAAGGAATAACAATGAAGTCCTGAAAAATTTTATCCAAAACCTCCCAGAAGAAATTCAAAATTTAATACTTGAAAAACCTGTGAGTGATCCCAAATTAGAAGAAGTAATAGAAGACCTCAACCGTATCAGAAAAAAGAAAAAGGTATTCACCAGATTCTTTGAAAGAGATCCAGATTCATACAATGTCAAATATGCATTATTTACACCAGCAAGATATTGGACTATAGAATAAATGTGGTCAAGTGAGCATCCTTTCTTTGAAGAAGTTAATGACCCATTTACCTACTATGTAACATGATTATGCATCAACTTATATACAATGGCCATCATGTTTGAACCTCAATTTTTTCCAGATCTATGGCATAAAGGAAAAGTCCTACATCTCAAGAAATTGCTCAATCCAATTTTTCAAGGCATTGATCAGTTAGTACTCATTAGTGGTCACAAGATAGAAAGAGAAACAAGGGTCATTGTCCAACTGTCAGACATGTGAGATAGAAGAATTCCTCCAAAAGTTATCTTAACAGATCATTATCATAATAGTCCATGGGAAGAAAATGAATACGAATGGAGTTCGTGTGCAACAATGAGGAAAAGATTAGCCAAGTTCTATAGGAACCAAATCTACATCCCAATTCCAATGATCTTTTCTTTTGAAGAACACGTATTAATTAGAGATGCTGATGACGGTATTCAAACTTCATAATTGACTTTAATTGAAAGTATTATAGGAGATATTCCAACTCTAATAGAATCAAGTGAAGATGAATTCTGGCCCAATGATGGATGTAATTAATTTAAATTGCGGAAGCGTAGTGGAAATATCAATATAATTAGAGTTGTGAAAGCGTGGTAGAATTACCAATATAATATATGTAGAACAAGACAAGAGAGCAATCAAGATAATATCTGCAGAAAAAGACAAGTAAAATCTATTTTATGTGTCATACTTATCTGTTTGTATAATGCGTGTGTGGCTACAGTAATATCAATATGTAATATTAAATGTAATAGTAATACCTGTTTATTCTTTTGGATAAGTGCTACGTATATGTAAAAGACACTTAAGATAGAGTTAATAGATAGATGACTTGGTAACAAATAATAGTTATTATATAAGATAGAATAATAAATAGTGGTAATAAATAATAAAGATAAATTTTTTTTATAAATAGAAGTAATTTATATCGTAAAAAAGTAGACTTAATTATTCTCTCTAATTTATTTATCAGAGTAATACATTCGTGTTAGTTTTCATGCTTTTTAAGTTGTAAAGAGTCAGATTTGAAAGTCAACTTTCTTTGATACTTATTCTCGAAATGACTTGGCGGAGGGAAGGCTTAAATCTAAAGGATACGGTCTACATTTATTAATATAATAGTAAGCCGATAACTTTATATTACTTTATTAAATTAAAGTAAACAGATAACTAAAGTACAAAACTAGAAAAGAAAGAGAGAAAAACAGATAACTATGTAGTTCTTATTTTTACTTGTATATATTGCGTATTTAGAATTAATATATGATACGATTTTATATGCTATTAGTAACATGGTTTGATGAATAAATTTTGCTTCCTATTTATGTTCTAATAACAAATAGATTATTTTCTCGTTTAAAATCATATATTTCAATAACACCCAATATTTTTTTATATAAAAACAAATAATTATGGCTTTAGTTTGTGTATCTTTTTTATTTTGAAAAATAAATATAAAAATTAGAAAAAAAGGCAGCTCAAGTTTACTACCTTTAATGAAAGTAAATTTTAGATTTGTACTTATAAAAGTAATGGATTTATACTGCCTCTAAATAAATACGAGTTTAAAATATATGTGTATTTTTTATTAAAAATATTAAATTTAGACCATCATTTATTCTAAAATTTATAAAAAATGACGGAGATACCGAAAAACTTTGAGTTTTGAGCCAAAAAGAAGTTACCATATAGGTTTTATTCCTAGATTCAAAAAAAAAAAAAAAAACAGAGAGAAAAGATAGGTTTTATTCCTTATCTTATCGGCTTATCGGCAAAAAACTAAAGCAAGACTCTTTAAAGATTGTACTAGCAAAAAAAAATGTAAAGAGACTGCCCACGACCACGAATATGCATTTTAATTTTTAAGATATTTGTGTCATTGATAATTTGACTTTTGTTGCCATAAAATAATAATTTGACTTGTGAACTATGATAAACTTTCTTCGATAATTTTGTGAGATGATTATGTTTTATGTACACAGACGTCTCCCTTGTTTGGTAGGGGATAGGCAGTCTCATACAGAGAGCTAGTTAACCATGGAACGTTAAGCAAGAGAAAATGATTGCTGAGGTACAGTTTAGTTTGAACCAATTCCACCAGAAAATTCTCAAATCACTGGTACTCAAGGCTGGGGCAGTGGATGGTTAAGTTTAAAGTTCGAATATTGCGCCACACATTTGATTAATTGTGTACGTGAGTATTTCTTATATTGATTGACATAGTACGTTAACCAGCAAACAAAAAACCAAGTGCCAGAGGCTGTTGAGGACAAAAGAATCGCTGCAATTCAATAATTTTGCTTAACCTGCACAATTGTAAACAACTCTGTGTTGATCATTAGCTACCTGATGGCTACAAACTCCTTCATGACTCATTAACTTCAGCAGCGCAGATATAAACTAATAAGATGAATACGGGTGGTTGCTCTCCTGTCCGTAATAAACTACAAAACCCAGCAGCACAATTTTCTCATCAAGAAAACTACTGGTCTGTGTCACTGCTGCCTTCTCATAGGTTCTTCCTTTTCGGGTACACTTCGATGAGATACTGCAACAAAAGAAGCATCTGTTTGTAATGCAGAGAACCGGGAGAAGCAGTCTTCATTATATGGCAAATCGGCTTCTTCTTACTCCCCTTGCTACAGTGGTACGATGCACGAATCTAATAGCTCTTTTTGGACTCTGATCCTCTTCGTCATCACTAGTTTCATCTAACCTCCACCTTGGTCCATCATTCACGTCCCTATCCTCGATGGAATGTTTTCTCTCATAACTGAAACTTCTTGAATTGTGGGCAAAAACCATTTCACATAGGAAGATAGAAGTAGAACTGCTATAAATTTCTGCATCTTAGATTTGAAATTTATATTGGGAGAAAAGAAATTTACCTCCAAGAGAAATCCATTGAATCATCTGGTCTCTGGTCTCTATCTAGCTGTAACCCATTACTTGACACACTAGGCTGAAAGTCCACTGAAAAGTCTTTAAACGGGCCACTGTTACTACTGGGTGTGGCTGCTTGGTTAGATATGAACCAATTGGAACACGGAGTTGTGGATTGAAATTGCCCTGTCAACTTGTTTTTACCCATTTCTGGTGATATTGCATCAGATATATTTCTCTGAAAATTGCTGTTCTGAATTCCTCTAGATGAACTCATGTTTGAATCCTTAACCGGTGAGGCATTTGAATGACTTGTACGTCCAAGGACAAGTGTTGACTTTTCAACATATTTCAAAATTTTGTTTAAGCTAACTGGAGGCTTTTGTGCCTGATGAGCATTGTCAAACAACTTCTCTTGGAGAATGGAGGAACCATCTTTACCGAGACCGGAGTGATCATGGTCAAAAGGTCCAAATAATGAAGTTTTCAAAGCTGATGATTTCGAGAAAGATATTGTCTGATCTGGCCAAGGTGTAATAAAATGATCCTTTGATGAAGGAATCAATAAACTTGTTGACTTTGATTTGTGTACTTCAGCAAGATCAGACACTGCATGCATTTCAAATTCACCAAAGGTACCGGTGGATTCGAGCAGCTTTCCAGTCATTACTTGTAGGCGTTGGACTTCTGGTAGCAATGACATGCATTTATCCTGTCCATAAAAAGCACCCACTCAATCGCACAAAAATGCAAGAATCAACAAAGTACTTTAGAGACGCCAAGTTTAAATAGATCCACAAAATCAAACTCTCCAAAAGAGTGACATGTCCCGCATGACCAAGAATCTATGCAGGATTAAACTAAAGTCAGACAGTAATGAACTTTGAGATCGGATCATCAGAACAATTGGGCCACTTACAACCAATCCTGCTCTCCAGCCACTAATTGATCTCATTCTAGATAAAACTTCATCACCGATAGATTTTTCTGAGATGGATTCACCAGTGGCAGAATTTTCAGAGATGAAATCGTTCTCGACATTTTTAAGTATCACATCAACTTGGTCCGCCTCAGAATGCCTATGGCGCTGAAATAATATACAAATATAACTTTATGTTAGAATAACCTACAATAGCGATATATTTAATTTACACTTGTTATTGTAATTATACATATCAATATTCACATAATAAGACATAGACATAGTGACATATAGGTAATTAAGAAAACCCCAAGTCCAAGGGCTAGAAAAAGTGCAAATAACAAATGAGAATACATGATTAGCCAAACACAAAAACATTGAGGTTAGTTTAAACACTAAGTCCAAGTCCTATCAGTTGTGTCATTTAAGATTTGATTAAATAGAAATAAATGACATCCTAAGGTCAAAATGAAGAATTTTTAGTTACCTGAATATAGTACACAACAAGAAGACTTCCAAAAACTGAAGAAGGAAAATTTGTAGCATATTCCAACAGGCACTTATGGATGTGTATCTCTTCATCAGAATTCCACGGCAACTCTATCATTCTGTCTACCATGTTCCTCCGTATGCAAAGACAGCAAATTTCAGTCACCAATACCTCCACCCAATTCTTCCAACTCCGACATTTTTCTCCAGGATCATCAGATGCATTTGAAGATGGTCCATACTCCTTTCCCCTGATTTTATCGCACAGCATTCTTTGATGCAAAAAGGCTTCAGTCAAAAATCCACATTCCACCCGCACTCGAACTGTGGTGACAGCCTCTCTAAGTGAAATGAATTCTGATGCACCATCACGCCCAGACCACCTTAAAACCATAAGAGCAGCATCAGGATTACCCCGCTCTAGAAGAATGTGTGCAATCTTAGGATGAGTTGTTGGACCTGAGATCTCAGGTAGAAGGCGACAAGCTTCCTAAGGACATATTATGAAAATAGTTAGCACATACAGATACAACAAAAAGAAAATAATTAGTAACAAAGTTCATTTTGAATTCAAAATAATTAAGTAATGATATGCCTTCAGAGCCTCATCTTTGTGATCATCAAGAAGATAAAATACTTTAGATTCTGATAACAAATGCCTGGCAATGCTAAAAGAAGCAGCAAAGTCCTCTACAATGGGTCTCCACATATCATCAGGAATTGTCCAGTGCCGATCAAATAGGTAATACAGAAACTACCCCAAATTAAGGAGAACAAGGCTAGAGGGATTGGCCAAGTTGAGAACTTTTACCATGAAAAGAAACAAAAAATAAAAGCATGAATAATTGAGAGAAATATCAAAATTAAAGTATCGATGTAGGATACAATTGCTTGTTTGGCAACCTCCATGGATGAACTACCACGTAAAAAGAGTAAATCAACAGCAGCTCGTACACTTTCAAATGGATAGCACCCTGCAACACCCTCTATTTTAGATTTAAAAACAGATGAAATCCCATGGTTCTGCATATGTGCCAGTTCCAATTCCTCCCCAGCTTCCTGCATATACCCATGCTCTGTCTCAATATTTGCAAATGCATCTTCAATGAATAAGGAACCTTCCTGACATGCAGACTCTTCAAAAAACTTTACTGCATCAGGCCATGATCGTTCAATTGCAGTTAACTTCCTTTCACGAACGAGGGAATGCCATGATCCAGCATCAGCATGACGAGAACTCACATTCTTGAGGAATTGATGTCTTATACACCAAATCATGACCCCCATATGCTGAAAATCAAACGTCAATACTGAAAATAAGATCACAAAATGCAAAAGAAAATGGAGACCATAAGTTATTATCTGCCAGGAATAGAAAAAATTAAAGTTACAAAAAACACAAGGATCCTTTAGATTTATTGAATACATAACTGAAAAGATTAGGAAACCAGTTCAGATACAAGTGGTATAATAAATTTTGGTTCTTAAAATTTTAAAATCTCATAAGCACAGACTTTTGAACTCCTTTTAGCTTTTCAAGTAAAAGCTAAGTAGCTAATAGAATGAATAATTTATCTGCATTCTTAGCTAGATATGGAAAACCGCAAGTCACGGTTCATTAGAACATTAAAGCCTGACATAGAATGCCCTACTAGGTTTTTTAAATTAAAAAATAATAAGGCTTTGCAGGACTTAAGAGCAGAGAATTATACAAAATAACTGACTAGATGTAATACTTTTAGGAAGAAATATTTAAATAATTATTAAAATCCAGCACTGGCTTGAGCATATATATATATAAAAAGGCCTCATTCAATATAATGTTCCATTTTCACTAAAAACTGCTGCAATAGTCTGATTATTGAAAGGTTACAATCGAATGGGAAACAAATAGCATTAACCAAGCATAAGGCCAAATTTCATAGCAAACCAAAAACAAGTAAATAAGCAGTGCTCCTCAATAAAGAATTCATGGTGACTGAACCTGCTTTGTTTTTAGTATGCTTTCTTGAAGGTTGTGCAAGTCATGAAGCTGAGCCGATAGAGAATCCTTAAAAGACGACACCAAAACTTCAAGGACATTGGATATGCCAGCCAGCTGTACTGAGTATTTAAGAAGAGTAGCCAAGCTAGCTTCCATTTCTTCTACTTCAAGACTATCTAATAATAAGTTTATAGACATTCACAATATTCAAACCACGGAAAGTATGCATAAGCGAAAAACAAAAGACTTGAATTTAGCAAAATAATTTAAAAGTTATTAAGGATACAAATTCCTCGAAGCTCTGTTATGATATTATGGAAAGTCTGCTTGCACCAGTCTTTCACAACTACTTCATCCAATAAAAAAGCTATGACAGGGTCACTAGATACAGCACTTTCATCCATACAAACGTCTGTAACATCTGAATTTCTGTCAAAGAAGCACATGAACTTCAAGCGAGAAAGATTCAGAGAATTAATAAATTAAAGAAAGATATGAGAATCTATGACACATCAATAAAAAAAATATATAATTCAAATCTCATTGTCCAGTTAACTTCTACAAAGTAGAAGTATTTTCTCTATGGATTTTGCTTCACCTTAATTGACAGAAATTAATCCAGCTGTCAAGTGTCAACATGAATGAAGAATGGTGGAGTAGAGAGAGAGATCAACAAACAAGAAGTAAAGGATACAGTGGCATATTAGGGAAACTAAGTTATTATCCAGCGCAATGTCAAAGAAAGAATAAAGGCGTTGGACATCAACAGATAGTTGCTGCTCCCCATCTTCTTCTTTGTTAAATATCTCATCACAATTTTCAGATATAAGCTTAGCTTCCACAAACTCATAGTAAAGTCGAAGTCGTAGTTTATCTCCATCTTTTGATATTGGAGCTCTACATATTGGGCAAAGATCACATCGCCAACTGCATTCTGCACATAATGCAGCATGTCCACATGAATGCAGCGCATGCTTTACGTTGCGCCCACAGCTTCTTAAGTCTCTTGTTGCTCGACAGTGCTCAAGTTTGGCTTCATTGCATAACTCAAAAAGATCAATAGATGCCAAATGTCTCAATGCCTCCTGAACACCAAAATTGCAGAAAGAAATGTAATTTCTAGTAAAATAAGTCTTGGTATGCATTAAGCTTGAAATATTACATCCCATCCCTTGTCTGGAACATAAGTAACGAAACCCACTACCACAGTTCTTCATTATTCAACTCCCAAATCCGAACACCACATATGGGAACAATCTAACCAGCAATATTTGAATAAATACATAAATCCCAACAGACTAGTGTCACACAAATTTTTGCCACAGAAACAAATGTCTTGTGAATTAAAATATGATTGCTTCTAGAATCTTATAAAATACGATAGGAACACTTCTTCTAGTTTGTTCTTTTTTAAGCAAATTTGAACTTCGTCTATACCAGAATACAATTAGAAAAGCTCTAGGACGCACTACCTATAGAAAGAACTAGGGTTTAAACTAGGTAGGCACTTTCAGTTTCAGGTGAATAAAGTACCTGAACAGCTGGGCTACTGCAATCGGGCTCTTGAGGCTGGGACACAGATCTTCTGGAGAGCCCTCTATTGGTAGAGCTTGAAAGTTCAGTAGGTTCGTTAAATCTCCAATCCATTTTGCTAAAACTTCACAAGCAGATGATTCACAACTCTGACAAAATTACCCAAAACCCGAAAACAGTACGGAATAGCAAGGTGTAGGTCTGTGGGACATTAAAGAACAAGTTAGAGCTCTGCTAACGACGTCATTGGTGTTTCAGAGGTTCACATAAAGCAGAGTAGAGTGGGAAAATGAGGGTTTTGAAAATATTATAAAGGCAAATCGAAGTTTTGGGATTTCTGTGAATCCCCTTGCCTCCGCCGCGCTGCAAACTGCAGGTTTCTGTTATTTGGAATGGATTGGACTCGGTAACAACATTGGCCGAAAGAATCTTGGACTAAGCTTTTTTACCAAAAGAGGACTAAATTGACTCTGATACTTTATATTCCTATTTATCACATTAAATTAAATAATAATTTTATTATTATTTATGTAGCAAATTTTTTTTTATTTTATTAATATAGCTGTATTTAATATAAATTTTTATACAAACTTTTTAAAGATTTTATATATTTTTTTTCTAAATTTCAAGATAATTTAATAAATTTTAATTACAAAAATTTTATAAAATTTTACACACTTGTGATAAATTTTATATGTTATGTTGAAACATATTTTTGTTATGTCACTTTCTTTTATACATTAATTTATAACTCATTAGAAAATTAAATTAAAAAAATTATATTGATAAGTGTCGTATTTATTTTAATACTTATAATTCTTAAGAAAAAATTTAGAATAAAATTTGAGATAGTTAAAATAGTAAATTTATGTATAACTTTCACATAAGGTAAACTTATTTATAAGTTTTTGTTAATGACATTATTATAAATAATTTATATTAATTAATTAATATTTATAATTAAATTATTAAATTAATTAATATAAACTATTTAATATATCATTTATCTTTCATAAATATTAATTTTAAAATATTAATATATATTTTAATTTAAATAATAAAAAATATTAAATTATACGCTAATTATATTCCTTTGATTTTTTAAAATTTACGTAGATCAATAAAATGAGATCACCCATATTGGGTGATATTCCTATCCAACATATTTCTATTATCAATTTTTTTTTACATATTTCAATTTCTTTTGTTTTCTTACTTTTTTAAATTTTTTAAATATATTTACATCTTATCATTCATGCAAGTTTTATTAATATTAATAAGTAACATTCAAAAATATTATAGCATTCAACTCTACACTTCAATTCTATATTATTTATGTTTTACTAAATAATAAAATATAATATATAAAATAAATATTTAAAAATATTACATTAAATATAAAATAATGCTGAAAATAATAGAGAAATAAATAAATACACATTAATATAACTAATAATTAAAAAATATATAAAATTCAAACTTAATTAAATATTTAAAATTTTATTATTAAATAAGCTATTACACTCTTATAAATAAATTTAAATTTTTTTTGTTAATATCAAATTTTATGACGTCATTACTAGCTATAAAATATTTACTTTATTTTGTAATAAAATTATGCATTTTTACTTTTTTGAGAAAGAAAAATACTAAAAAAAATATATTATCTATATTAAAAGAATTAATTTTATATACGAACAAATTTATAATATAAGAAACATAATAGAAGATAAGATAATGTAGTATTAATTCTATTTTTTTTTTAGCTGAAGTTTAATATGCCAGATCTCTGTTTAAAAGAGATCATTGTAATTGCCGATAAAAATAGTGATTTTTAAATGTAGGAGAAGAGGAAGAAATTGAAAAAAATAGTTAAAAAAATCTCCAAAAATTTTAGGAGAAAAATGTTATTCGTGATAAATTTTATTCTCTAATGCATAAATAATTCTAGTTTTATTTTTATCTTTTTTTAATAAAAAAAATATTTATTTACTTTATAAAAAATATGAACATATATTTTTTTCCTGGAAGAAGAAAAGTTATTTTAAACAATTAATCCTATATTTTATTTATATATAAAAAAATATTTAAAATTCTGAAAGGTCTCTAATCAAAAAAAAAAAAATTAAATTTTTTTTTATATTTTAATATTCTAATATTTTTGTAAGCTTTTAAAAAATAATAATTAAATATACCTAGAATTATATAAAGTTTAAAAAAAATTTATCGAATACATTTAAACTTTTATAAATTCTCAAAAAACATTAAATTAATACATCTAAACTTTTAAAATTTATAAAAATTACTAAAAATTTCAATTAAATACACCTCTTATTATATGTATGTCATTAAATTTTGTGTCATATTTATTGCTTAATTTATGATTTAACTAATCACTATTTTATATGTAAGTCATGATATAAGTTATTATTTATTTAAACAGTGCTACCATGTTTAATGTAATAACTTTTAAATTAATATTTTTTATTTTTTTATTTTATAATACAATGATATTTATTTATCGTAAAAATTATGAAAACGTAGATTCCAATCCTATTACCACTTTACCAGTATATACGTGGGTGTAAATATTATTTTTGAAAATAAGTTTAATTTTTTAAAATGTTATTTTTTCAAAAATAAAGTTCAATTCCTCTTTAAAATAAAAATAAAAACTGAAAAATTTCTACCTCCAAAAAAAATATATATATATTCTTTTTCTCTCATATCATAGTCATTGAACTTAGTCTTTCTGTCATCTTAATTTCTATCGTATTATTTTATTTATGTAATTTTAATTTATTTATATAAGTATTATAGACTCTATTTTTAACTATAAATTTGTTTTAATTAACAAGTTAAGAGAGAAAAAATAATAATATTTTTTTAATGAATAGAAATAGACTTAAATGATATAAATTATTTTTATTTGCAAATAAAAAGAGTAAGAGAGTATACTTTTGGATTTTTAATGTTATTTATATAAATATGATACAAAAATTATTTATAAAATATTTTGATTTTACCATTAAAAATAATAGTTTTAAAAAAGCTTGACTATATTTGCTTTATCAATTATTGACCAAACGTACACAACTTAGAAATAAAATTAAAGTGTCATTGTCAAAGAGTTATAGAATTAAAGTAGCCTAATTCTGGCATAATACCTACCAAGGATTTTATAAGTGATTTTAAACCTACATGAAAGATGTATTTTTTATTTTATTGTTAGGATGGGCAGATTAATTGTTGAAAGATTAGTGATTAAAATATCTCAAAATGATAAAAGGTTCCTAAAATCTACAATTTATTATCAATAAAGATAATAAATATATAATTTAAAAATAAAGTAACTAAAATATTAAATGAAAATGGTATTTAAAAAAAATAAAAGTAAAATGTTTTAGTTGATTAATATCTATTATTTAAAATAAAGCATTTCAGCGCTCTCACGTAAATTAAATGTGATTACATGATAAAAGAATCTTAACTTTTTTAACAATCAAGACAAAACATTAAACCATAAGCCGGTAGCCTAGTTGGTTGGGTACTGTGCGTAAGATCGTGGCCTCACTGGACAACTGAGACTCAAGTTCGAAGCTTGGAACCGGCGTTTCAATATCGAGCCTGAACACGGCTTTAAGCACTCTAATGGTTGGTAAAAAATCCAAATAGGAGCCCTATATATAAGAGAAAGCTGCTATGCAACCAGAGCTTACTAGCTTATAGGGTCAACTCTTGAGATCTCCGCCACCAAAAGTCAGTACAGAAAACATGTAATGGGATAATCCGGTTATCTGGCTGGGATTCTGACTCTCTGGCTGGTACCTATTAGAATAAATAAGAAAGTGTACAACTTCCCACATTACAACCCAAATTATAGTACTACTTTCGATAACCTGTCCACTCAAGCCTTCGGCGATGACCCTTAGTAGATTGGCGGTGTGTGGCTACGATCCTATCCTCCCTACACTCTAGTGAGCCATTTTTTGACCCAAAAAAAAAAAAGACAAAACATTAAGGATATTTTGAAACAAACTATATTTGCGCAAAAAATTGAAGATAAAATAAGACCAATAAAAAACATAGGAGTAAGCACAAAAATAAAAATAATAAACAAAGAAAAACTTTTTAATTATTAAGTAATTTTTATATATTAGATACTTATCAGAATAAATCACTATTCACATAAGCATTAAAATATTTAAACATAACAATATAACTTGATAAACTCATTTAAACTCCAATCCTATGTAGTAATATTCACGAATTACTTAAGACAACCATTCAGTATCCAATTTTACTAAGAATAAATAGTTATACAAACTCAATAAAAACAAACACTAAAATCTCTATCAATCAAGATCACTTGTTCTAACTGCCTACGCTACTCTCATCAACTTTCACCATAACTACTTTGATCCACATTAAATCTGATATATCTCTAAAGCCACACCACTAAATAATGTAATATTAGTACCTGTGATCAGAATACTTGAAGTATAAACAATATAAAGATAATCCAATATATGATTTTTTGTAAAAACTCATCGTATCAATAGTACGAAACTACATTCAATATATTATTGACAAATATTTTCAAAATGATACAAACTGTGTTTTAATAAAAATTATGATATTGCAATGTAGAATAACACTAAATATATTACAATTATAGAATAACAACTTTTCAAAATAAGAAATTTATTTTACAGAGAATAAAATCACTAATAAGAAAAAATACTCAACATATTAATAATTTGAGAATACAAGTGATTTTATATTATAAAAAAATGAGATTTTAAAATGTTATAGTTTTTACTCTTAAAAACCTTAAGAGAACAAAGAAAAATAGGGGGTATGTATTGAAATTTTTTCATGCGTCGTGACCCTTACCAACCTACTTCAGTGAGACACTCGCAAGCTGCCTGCTAGGTCTAAGGATAAAAAAATTAACAAATGAACTTTGCCAATCTATTTTAGCAAACACACCGCTAAAACCTCATATAAAAAACTAAGTAGAGAAAATTCCATACTAATATTTAGTAAAAAGCAAATGCGAGTAAAAACTTACTTTAATATGCAGACTTTATGCGCCTAATTATTTTATAATGTGTGTAATGATGAACACATTTGTGACCTATATTTTGTTATGTTTTTAAGCATTAATTTTATCTTTTATTTTATTATTTTCGTGTTTTGGAAGGTATTTCATTGTTTTGTAGGTCAAAGTAGGTTAGGGAAGAAATGTGGAAAAAGAGAGCAAAAGTGAAGCAAAAGTGCTTAAAAATGTAAGGCTTACATAAGAAGTCAAAAGCTATGTAAGGGTTACATACAATACAAAAGGAACACGCGCCGAGGCATGAAAAACCTGCGCCGAGGCGGAGAGGTTGCTGATTTCAAAAGCCAAAAAATGTAAGGCTTACATAAGCTGTCAAAAACTATGTAAGGGTTACATACAAGACGAACCAAACGCGCGCCGCGGCATGAAAAACCTGCTCCGCGGCGGGGAGGTTTCTGTTTTCAATTCTGGAGCCAAAATAGAACGCGCGCCGAGGCATGAAAAACCTGTGCCGCGGCGGGAGGTGCCAAAACTGCCCAGAAACCCTAAAACGCGTATTCCACTTCCTTCCTCCTATAAATACCACATTATACCTCTCCAAAACACAAGTTTTCACACCCATTTTCTGCCTCCCCTTAGCTGCTACTGCAGCAAGGGTTTTCCACCCATTTTCAACCCAAAATCAAGAGGAGAACCTCCATTGTTGAAGCTACTTCAAGGATTTGAGGAAGAGGATCAATCAACTTCAAGGATTTGGAGCTAGAAGATTCATTGGGGTATTTTTATTGTAATATCTTTTTCTTCTCTGATTTTGTGGTTTGCCTCCATGACTAAATTGATTGACACCAATTTAGTTATGGTTGGCTAATTTATGTATTTAGGATGTTAGTATTGCTTCCAATGATTGGAAGAACAATTTTGTAATTTGATTATATATGATTTGGATTTATTTCTTGTTCATGTTCTTATGAATTTCTGATTGTGAATTAATGGTGGACCAAACCTTAATTTGTGATTAGGAAGAATATTTTAGAATTAGGCATTAGAGAATCCCTCTTTGCTTAATTGTGCATTATGAACAAGAGCCTAAATTGATTGCATTGATTTGTGTTGGTTTAGGTGGTTAGAAATATTTCCTTGAGCTAATTCCAATTAGTTAATTAATGATCCGGACCAAAGACGTTAATTAGTTGATTGTAGTGAAAATCGCCATTGATTTGGGATTTTCTAGGTTTAGCGGAAAAATCATTAAATCCAACATGTAATTGAATGCTTAATTTGTTTTTGCCATGAATGGATAGCGAACTAATAATCCCATTTACATCCATCATCTTCCCCTTTGGTTGTGATTACTTTTATTTGCATTTTATTTTAGTCTTCCATTTAATTTCCGAATTTACAATCTTTTCTGCAAGGTGACAATTGTTAGGATGTTTAGGATTGTTTGTTCGACTAAATAAGAAAATAAATAACGTTTTAGAACCACCGCAATTCCTTGAGAGACGATCTTGGGAGTATACTTGTCGCTTACTATAAGTGACTCGTGCACTTGCGAGCTTTTTACAAATATATAAAATTTGACTATCAAGTATTTGTGCATCATGTAACATATAAATATATAAAATGTTAAATTTTATGTGAGTGTATGCGTGTGATATTTATCACAAGCAAAATATTATATAAAGAGGAAGACGTAAAAACCATAAAATGATTAAGTATTCTAAAAATTAGTCAGTAATACTATTTTCTTTTATCAAGAGGGATGAGTATTTAAATCAAAGTATTTTATGATGTAATACCAAGCCGATATAGAAGGCAGCTTGTAAGCAATACTCTTTTATTTTGTTTAAATCCGTACAACCTAGAATATTTTTTTTTCTAAGATTTTATTAGAATAGTTAATTGTTATTATTAAGCTTACAGCCTTACGCTATGTATGTCCATGGCGTCAAGAATGGTGAAAGTATTAAACATTAAAAAAAAAAAAATACTAGTATATTTATCAAAATCTGGGTACTGAAATGTCTCGTATTATTAATTTTTTTAAGATAAAAAAATATTTATGTAAATAAATATTATCGACAAATCTAAGACCCTTAGTAAGTGATCACATTTACTTTGTTATTTTATATTTAATTAATAATTAATATATTATTATATGTATAAAAACTACTATAAATTATAGTTAACTATTGTGTGTAAAAAACAGATTGATGAAGAATAACTGTATAAATTATTCAATTTTTATAAATTGTAAAATAAATTGAGTTATTAATGCGAGTCAAGGATCGTAAGTTCGAATATTATATAAGACATAATTTATAATTTACTAAAAAGAAAAAAATGTGATTTAAGTGGTTAAAAAACTCGATCCTATGGCAATCAAAAAGAAAAATAAGTTTTACTTTTTACTTTTTAAATTTATAACTTAAAATTGTTACTATACGAATAAAAAGAATAAAATGCATTATAAATTACTTTTTTTTTTTACATGTAAAATATTTTAACCACATCTGAAATTACTTCAATTATTTTATTATATTTAAATTATAAAAAATTACTCACATGATAAAAGAGCATTCAATGGAAATCAACTAATTAATTTTAGGGCAGGTGATTCTAATGTTTTTTATTTATTTTTATATATATATAAAAAAAGATATTTTAATCTCTTACTTATATTTTGCATCATTTTAATCATTTTTTTTATAAAAGTGACAACATTAATTATTTTTTTATTGTATAAAATTTTACAAATTTTTGTTAGATATTTGTAAGGTTTTACAAAAATAACTTATTATCTATAATATTTTAGCAGTTCAATTATAATTTTTTTTAATTATTGAATTCATTTTACCTGTTTCGCATTAATTTTTTTCTTACTAGAGTGTTAATTTTATTAATTCTTCATTATAATATTTTAGATAATTTACTTCTCTTGTTGTATAGGTTAGATAAATTTAATTTTAAAATTTATTTATTGACTCTTATACCAAAATTTCATGCAACATTTTGATTATAATAATTTAGAATATTTAAGCAGATAAATTTTTTAGAATAATTTTTCATTTTTGAACTTGTATTTACATAAAATTTTTAATATGTACAAATAAATTTTTATAATTAATAGATGAAATTTAGATGTATTTTTGATCATGAGTATTTTTGATATTTTTTTAAAAAAAGAGGACTTATGCTATCATTTTTTTTATAAGAGAATGACTTGCATTATTATTTTTTCATAAAAAAAGGACTTAAATGTTATTCAAAATAGGTAGAAGACTAAACTGCTTCTTGTCAAAGAATTAAAAGACCTCTAGGATATTTTTTACTTAATTTTATTTATAGCCATTTTTAACGAACAATCTTATAT
Source organism: Elaeagnus macrophylla (assembly GCA_029378325.1). Taxonomy (NCBI): domain Eukaryota; kingdom Viridiplantae; phylum Streptophyta; class Magnoliopsida; order Rosales; family Elaeagnaceae; genus Elaeagnus; species Elaeagnus macrophylla. Next base: position 108,408,702 of record CM055640.1, on the reverse strand, counting down.
TCACAAATATCTTATATAATATGTAAGTTCTTTAAACAAATAATAAACTTCATTATGCTACATGACTCCAACTTTTAGTTTTTGATCATATATTTTTTTTAATTTATGGTGCATACATAGCTTAATTATTCAATTAGTTTAATTTTTAATTTCTTCAGTAAAAATACATATGCTTTTTTTTTTCTTACAAGGTTAAAAATATATGTTTATTTTTTACAATGTTAAAAAATATATGCTCATTTGAAAGCTTTAAAATAAAAATTCATGTATGAAGTGGATTATAATATACAATTAAATTTTTTTGTTAAGAGAGTATATAACTATTTATTATAAAATTGCTATGAATTTGAAATGTATCACAATAACGTGTTATAATATTATTAGTAAGTACAATCAAACTCATTAAATTATAATAAATAAATAAAATGCCATAAAATAATAAATATTTATGTATATAATAGTATTCATTTATTATTTAATTTATCAATAATTATAAAAATTAAATAAAAATACTTAAATATTTTGATTTAATAAAATAATAAATATTAATATAATTAATAATAAATAGTTCTATTGGTCTCTTAAAAAATTAGTTGATTTATTATTTAATTTTTTTGTGTGCATATAATATAATATACTTGTGAGTATAAAGTTGTTTTATTAAAAAAATAAAAGTTAAATAAAATATATTAGTTTATTTTTAACAATATTTTTTATTAAATATATATTTTTTAATTTAAATATAATAATATAAATTGAAATAAATCTTTTTAAAATTAAATAAATTGCTATTAAAAAATGAGTAATATAACTTTTTGGTGATGACAACCCTAGACCCTAATGAAAATACGTAAAAAGAAAGAGGGTAAATTTGTAATGAACCCATATCGTAGACGTAGAACATGTATATATATATCAAGCAAAACTCTCTCTCGTTCTCACACAAAATATTCTTCTTCTCCATCGGCAGACCAGGACCAGACCATACGAGACCACCTCCGCTATTCTTCTTTCTCTCTCTTAGGGTTTCTCGACTGGATTATAACATAGAACAATCTTGGAGAGACGCGAAGATATTTCCATATATGTGAAGGAAGTCTCTGCTTTTCAATGGCTACAACTCCAGCAAAGTCACCGCTCCATAACTTTCCTCTTCCATTATTGAAATGGGGCAGTAGTAGCAAGAACCATACTTCGCCGAAGCCAATATCAGCCGAATCATCGCCTGTCGCCGACCATTGCGCAAACGATTCTGAAAGGAACGAACCAGAACCAGAAGCTACAACTCGGACTGACCGGGTTCGTTCGCGAACGGTACGCAACAAATTTTCTTTCGCCTCTTGCTCTGTGGTTGAGAAGTCGCAAAAGCAACAACAGCATTCGGGTAAAGAGAGTAACGAGAGCGATGAACGGAGAGAGGGGAAGAGGAAAGAGGGAGATGATGTTGAGGCCGAAGAGGCAGTTCAGAAGCCGTGGAATTTGAGGCCAAGGAAAGGATTGTTGACGAAGGTATCTGGTTCGAAAAACGGGGAATTGATTGAACCGGAGGGTTTGGCTGGTGGTTCAAGTGGTCATCATGTGAGTGAGAATCAGAATCAGCATCCAAAGTCGATGAGGCTACGGGGTTTCGCTAGCGAGTCGCAAATGGTGGAGAAGGAGAAGAGGAAGTTCTGGATTGCGCTCTCACGGGAGGAAATTGAGGAAGATATTTTTGTGATGACTGGGTCTAGGCCTTCTCGGAGGCCCAAGAAGCGCCCAAAGAATGTTCAGAAACAGCTTGAAGTAATCTTTCACTTTCATCTGCTTTTCTCTTTGTTATTGAATGTTTGTCGTTTAGATGGATCCATTTGCAGATGTTCTTTTTCACGGTGGATTAAGACGGTCAAGGGTTTTATGTTATTCTTTTATCTGATTTCAGACGGTTTTTCCGGGATCGTGGTTGGTGGGGATTACAGCTGAAGCGTATAGGGTCGACGATGCTCCAGCTAAGGTTCGTTTCTCTTTCTGGATCCTGCTTGTTTTTTTGGGTTTGTTGTGGGTCGCCATTATTCACTTCCTAACAAAATTATTCGATTTAGTGGTAATTTTCTGTCTTGTTTATTGCAGAGGTAGATTTTTTCAGCGATGACTTCTTGAAGCTTGGAGGTTATAGTACCTGTGAAGTTCAGACCTCTGTTTGAGGTATTATTGCGATGAATTTTGTAAAAAGAAGAAAGCAAGTTATGACCATGGATTAGAAAAGTTCAATTTCCTTTTTTAACTATTATGAATTTTCCATTTTGTGTTGCCTCATTGCAACATGATGTGCAGGGCATAGATTAGAAGTTTACCTATTAATACTTTTAAGAATTTAGATGTAAGTTTGAGTAAATATTAGATGATACTGAGTGAAATTTAGAGCCTTTTGCTTTTCTTCTTATTTGAATGTGTTCTACTTATGGTCCTCTTTTGCGTCTCTTTTCCAATTGAATTCTGATTGTTGGATTGTTTACTAAGTTTGACAGGCTTCCCTACATCATTGGGGGGCAGATTAGCATATATTTTACAAATTCTTATTCAATACAGGATTAGTTCTCTACTTGCTTCCTCGCTCAGGAAGTTTTCCCAGCTCACTTGTGCTTCATCAAGATGAATGCCTGATGAGGTGGAAAGTTTATACATTAGATGCATACTTTTCTTGTTTAGCTGTTCTTATCACATGGTGAAGCATATGAAAATTATTACATTTTTTTGTCACTTTTCTCCCGCTCGTTACTTTTAGAAATTATCTCGAGGTTTCTATACCAAAATGCTGAGTTTTACCATTCTTATGTTTCTTAATAAGTAACCATGCATACATCTTCTATGTATAAAAACCTGATGGGCATTGCTTTTGGTCATTCTCCCTGTACATGAAAATGACGTAAATGCCCTAAAAGAGCTTTAAATTACCAATGCTCTTTGAATCCGATTATATCTATTCTTCAGTATAGCCTAGAAGCTTCATCTCCAATTCTGCATGAATTCCATCCAAATGCTGCTCAGGTAGAATCAAACCCATTTAGGGATCCTCTCTTTTCTTTGTATTTTCACTTGCGAGTACCTCAAACTTTTTGTCCATTGGTAGCTTGCAATTCCTGGTTATATGTGGGGGTTGAGGCATATTTTGCTTTGTTTCTACTGTGGTCAGTGTTGCATGTATTGAATGCAGATGCCTGAAGTGAGTAGATTATTTAAAGTATCAAATGCATTAGTCAATCTTAACAAGCATTGTTTTGCTGTTTAGCTAATTATATTTTATTTTAATTAACCATGTGTTTAGCCTCATTCTTGTCTATCTTTTTCTATTTTTTATTTATTTATTTCATTGTTTGTATTCGATCTATCTTGCAAGGTTTATATCCCTGCTCTTAACTGAAATCTCTACACCATGATTTATTGGGAGACCAAGTTGCTATTTTTGACATTATTGTTGGTACTATGTTGTGCTTCCTTTTGATTAAATTTATGGGATCCTTGTTTTACTATGTTGAGAATAAGTTTGATTTAGCTTAACGTAATAAATTAGGACTTGCGGTTCAAAGAAAATATGAGATTAATGTAAAATGATGTCCTCAAGTATAATTACTTTGAAGTAGCTGTTTGGGTGTTACTATTCTTGCCATCTTGTTCAATTTCATTGAAATTTTGGTGATAGTTTGGTATGTATGTCGGGTCTTTTTGAAGAAAATATCGACTTAGCTTCTGAAAAATCATTCTAAACGGGGACTTGGCCTTAATCAGGAGTAATGACTATTTATTAAGAATTAAATAGTATCGGGGAATGTATATTACAAGGAAGATATAGAGTGCTTTGTTCCAAAAGTGTTCCTATGAGGGTACCTCTTCTCTCACATTCAAGAGGTGTTGTTTCTGAAGGATCCAAGAAGATTTTCTGGTTTTGTGAATGACTTACTAATTATGATATTTTCATTCATTATTCAAAATATTTCGTGACTTCATAGCCCAACAGTAACTTTTGAAGTCTACATGTTAATTTGTTGTCCATGGTGAAATACTGAAAGGTGTTTTTCACGTTTAGTCTACTTGTAATTATTTGTGAAATGATATGTGGAGTTAGGTTCCTCTGTTTCCTTCCTCTTTTCTGTATTTTTGAGTCATAACTTGGGCAAGACAAATGCATATTGGAAAATCTGAGTTCTTGAAATGGACAAGTAAATTGAATTACTAAATTCTTTCCTCTGTTTCCTCTTTTATGCATTTTTGTGCCATAACTTGGGCAAGACAATGCATGTTGGAAAATTTGAGTTTTTGAACTTAACAAGTAAATTGGGTTATGAGTTTATTAGACCAACCATTAAATAAATGTATGTTCAACCCAAAAATAGTCGACTAATATGTTATTATTTTTAAGCAAATAGTCAATTAATATCTATTATTTTAAGGAGAAAAAAAATTATAATAACGTTTCTTAAATTCGACCAGGTTGTAATATTCCTGTTAATGTCAAATTGCTTTCTTAAATACTAATAAAAATGTTAATTAAACAAGCCTCAATTGCTGGTGTGTGCAATGACAGATTTAGGAATTCAATGGGACACTAATTAATAACAAAATTTGTAAAACAAATCTCATATATAAAATTAACTAAATATTAGTGCTAAAAAAGTAAAATTAATTTTTTTTGACCAAAGAAATATCAAAATGTGAGTTTATTTTTTTAAATTTTATTTGATTTTAATTAAAAAAATTGAGTTTAAACATAAAATTTGAGAATAAAATATTTTAGGTTTAGAATATGTACTCAAACGTAAAGTTAAGAGGGAACATTACGTATTAAACATAATAAAAAATTCATAAAATTTACAAAATTTTACATGCAAAATTATATTTTTTATCTAGTGAGGAGTAACATGTGCCCCTTCATCACCGTGTAGATTCGTCTGTGGGAGTGAACAATTATTTTAAATTTTTTTTTTATTTGATTCGTCTGTAGGAGTGAGCAATTATTTTAAAAAAAAATTAATTAAACAAGTTTGTTATCTTATTATATTTGAATTATTTATCAAATAAAATTATGTAATTTTTGTTAATATCATTTTAAATTATTTAAGTTTATATCGTATTTAGATTGTAAATTTTGTTAATATTATGTTAAATTATTTATGTTTGTATCATATTTAAATTATATAATTGTCACAAATTATCACACATATACTCAAAAAGAGTTATTATTGTATATATATTTTTGAACTAAAGTAAAATATAAATTAACTATTTATTTTAATAGCATTCTTTTGAGCCTTTTTACAAAAGTTTAATATTACTATTTTACCTTGTTATTATAAAACCAATTTAAAAGAAAAATTGTATTTAGATGCATTTTTTTCAAAATAATTTTTTTGAAAAAATTTCAATTATTTCTTTGACAATCAATATTACTGTATATTTTAAATAATATATGAAAATTGAAACATAAAATATAAATGTATAACCTAACAAATTATTAAATTGGAGCCTCATAATAATACTTTAACTTGTATACAATTGAGTTAATATACATATTAATTGTATACAGAGAGTATATATATTTAATTTATATAATTGAATATCTAGTGCTATTATCACAATCACTTTTGTTTTGTTATTGTCACAACAAAAGTGTATGAATTGTCCATTTTACCTACATAATTAATTACACTTTAATGTTATTAAAGTTAGATAAAATTCTCATTAATAAAAATTTATTATGGCAATAAAAATTTAAATTTTAACATATTAGCACAAAAAAATAAAAAAAATTAAAGAATATGAAGTTAGCGCAGATGGGTTCTTTACTACTAAGATATTATTTGTTACCTTATTTTCCTTTTAATCCTTAAAAACCTATGTTTTTTTACCTTACGAAAAAAATAACATATATTTTTATTTTTAGAAAAACATATTTTTTTTATATACAGTAAAAAACAACAACACATATATACTAGTTAGAGGAGGAATTAAAAATAAAATTATATATATAAAAGAGATTATACATTAAATTAAACATATTAATTATTATTAATCAAGTATAATAAAGTGGGTATGCATATAGCATAAAAAAACACGTAAGTGATTCATGTAGATATTTTACCCTAAGTGAACTAAATTAGTAAGTAAATCACGTGTTCTTATTAAAAGTATGACCAAAGTGAAACATTTTCTAAAAAATTGGAGTCTTTATTGTAACTTTTATAAGTTTATGAAACCTTGATAATAGGGGGTGGTATTGTGTGCGGTAAGTCTTTGGAGTTTTGGAAGAGTTAAAAATTTGGAGTCTTTTGAAAGTTTATGAACCTTAATTATTACTTCTTTGTTATAAAATTAAATAAGAATAAGAGTAGAAAATAGAGATCAAATAAAAAATAATTTTTATTGATTTTGTTTATAATACAATACTAAATGTCCTATTTATAAGATTGATAATATATAATATAAACTTTTAATCTAATATATAATAAAAATTAAATCTATATTTAAATATAAATTTATAATATAATAGAGATTAAATCTTCATTTCAAACTTCAAATAAAAGTTGAAGCAAATTTAACCATGAAAGAGATAATATCATATTTAAGATTTGAAATTTAAATTATAACACTCTCTTAGATGTCAAATGTATTGAGAATATGACTCGTTAAAAACTTTTGTAAGAAAATTCAATAGAACAAAAAACTATTAAAGATAAAAAGAGTATATTGTTTCCATGTAATTCGCAAAAGTTGCCTCAAATTATCAATGCAATACCTTTTCAGGAAAAATCCAATGGACAAAATTATGGAAAGAAAAAATATTACAACTATTTAGATGTGCTTCCTTGATAGTGACAATTATTCAACATGAGATATTCTTTAAATTGACACATTCTAACATTATTATAACAATCTCTTAAGTATTGAAGTAAAGATCATTACTCATGGCGAGTGAGATAACTTGGTCGTCACTTGGCTTGATATGTAATAAAATTTCTTTATATTGCATAGTTATAGGCCAAATATATTTATTTTTATCACATATTATATTTAAATACTAACTTGCAAGGTACATGTCTTTTTACAAAATTAACTGATTTTGTCTGCAAAATTAATTAGAAACTTTGCATTTATAAAACATAATACAGTAATGATAACATAAGTAAAATAATAATTCATATATTCAATTTATTGCAATATACCCTAAAATAAAACTCATCATTTTATTTTTTTTATAAGATTTAATATTCGTATATACTCTAATAATATTTATCAATGTTAATAAATACATTAAACATCAATTATCTTACTAAATGATGTCAATAAATTATAAAAAAGAATAATATGAGACAATTTTTATATCGTGCAATCAAATAATAATTAAATATAATGTGCATATATTTTATCTATAATAACTAATTTAATACAAATTTATCTCTCTTTAAGATATTACTTATTTTTGTCATATTTTTAGGAGTACATAAAACATGCTTAACATTTAAAAATATTCAATTTTAATATTAAAGTAAATGCACTAGATATCTATTAAAATTCATACAGTAAATCACAATATTTTAATAGTACATGTCTCTAATTATTATAATAATAAATGACATTTAAATTTAGCATTTTCATAAATAACAAGTACTATTAATTTATTTATATAAGTAAATATATAAGCTAATATTATGTCATTACTATTCATATTTTAAAGTCATCTTATACGTATATGAGTAAAATTTTATATCTCACAGCCCCATAATTTTTGAAATAAATTCATGTATTTTTAAATATTTTATATTTTTAAGCATTTGGACAATTAGTTCTTATAAATATCTAGTGAACATCTCAAGTGCTTACATTATATTTATTTCACTTTGTGCATAAATAAATGTATTATATCTCTAAAAGAATATTTTATATTTAACTAATACTTTGCTTTATTGATATTTAATAACTTTTAACTTTATTAAGGACACTTATCATCTCTTAATTATTTAAGATAGACATGAAAGAAATATGTTGTACAATATTAATGTTTTAATATTTTTTTTCTCCTGTAGTCAAAATGATATTATTTTATATCAGATACATGAGACTCTATGTAAGTTAGTAATTGTTATAATTTTTTTGATATCATTTTTTGGAGTATTAACTCATTTTATTCTAACAATAATTATATTATTTTTATACCAATATAATTAGCAAGATTTAAATAAATTGTGAATGTTTGATGCTATTTTATTTCATTATCCTATAGAGACTTCAATAATTGCTCAAGTATTCAATCATCGAGTAATTTTCTAAACTTTAAGTTCCATACAATGAATACATTTTAAGTAATTTTACGTTATTATCTTTTTCTCTTTCTCATAATAGCAAAAATTATTTTAAGAATGTTTACAAAATGTCTAATATATTTAATAATAAATAAATAAAAACTAAAAATATATATCTTTAAATTTATCAATAGATTAATGTATTGAGTCGATGTAATAAGAATAATGCAGCTTTATTTTGCAACTAATATAAGTTGAAATTAAACTAAATCCAAATATATTATGGGTTAAACTAAATCCAAATATATTATGGGTAAAAAAATTAATAATAAATTTGTGGGTTAAACTAAATCTAAATATATTATGTTTCAATAATAAAGCTGAAAATATTATTTTTATAATAAATAATTTATCAATAATTTGTCAAATATAACAAGTTCATTTTATCTTAGCAATATGTAACACATATAGTTACTAAATAATAAAATATTTGGACATTGATCCACAACTATTTAACTTTCTATGCAGAATGAACTAATTTTGATTCTTCATGACTTAATTTTAATCATGATAAATATTTAAGCTTTTATCTATCAAAATTTATTTAATATTTACAATATAAATTAAAAAGAAGCTTTTTAAATATTAATTTCTAGTCATATATTTGTGGCATTATAAATTTAGACCAAAATATACATTATTTGTGCAATTTTTATCATTAGATCGATCTTTTGGAATTTTTTTCAAATTTAGGCTTCTATATGAGACTTTAAATGTAATATAATTATATTTTACTTATAGTTTTAAATATCATTATTGTTAAATATATTCAAAATATTAATTTTTTTTTCTCAACTTTAAATAATTTAAGCACAATTATATATAATACAATTTATTATATTTTAGTTCTTCAAAATCTTTTATTAGGTTATACATGAAATTATGTTAAATCAAATAATAATAGTATTGTTGCATTGTCTTTGAAAATAATAAGTGTTCATCATTTCAATTATTAAGCAATAGTTACAAACTTACTTTATATTTCTTCATTCATAATTTTATGGATGATCATTATCTTTTAAGATAAAAAATGAGACATATACTAGATAATATTGATAAGGTATTGGACCTTAATTAACATTTTTTTTATTCTATTTCTATAGAAGCTCATAATTCATTATAAAATTAGAGTTCAAATATATTATGACATAACAATAATTCAAAAATATGTTTTATTTACTTATATGGGCTTTCGATTTTAATAATACGATAAAGATCATAACTACCATATTGCCAATATGAATACAATAGCTCAATTCATGCATATGATTATTAGATAACACTCACTTTTATATCAAAATTCTTTATTTTCTTAATAATTTATGCAAGCACATAATATTTATATATAAGTGTGGATTTTTATATTGTTATTTCATGAGCAAAATTTATTAGTAAAGATAGCAAATAAATGATTCATATATGTTACCAATTTCACTTGCAATATTGCTATATAAACACATATGAGATTTTAGTATGTATTTCTTTTGACTCATGAAAGAAGAAGATATACAATTCAATAACTTTTTTTTTCTTCATATTTTTTCAAATGAAAGGTTAAAAATATTGAGTACTTTAAAGATCTTCAATGATTACAATTGAATTTTAGTCATATAATACTTATGTTTGAGTCATTTAGATAAATAGTAATTATTATTAATCATTTGCAATCCTTTAAAATATAATTTTAATATTTTTTCCTTGATTATATACATTTTAATGTTAACATTAAATGACGTTTATTTTAATATAATCAAAATTTCCTTACATCTACGGTCATATGTACATCATGTATTGTTTAAATAGATGTTTTATCTTGTTACTTTAATAGCAAATTTTACTCATAAAAATAGCATATATAATATTTTATGATGTCATTTTTTGCTCTCAATATTACTACTTAATAGCATATACGAGATATTGAATATACTTTATAATATATTTTTGTTAATATTGTAACCTATGAGCTCTCAATAAATAACATATATACAATTTTAAAATATTTCTCTTCACACTTTCAAGAGAATAATAAAATCTTTTTTTTTTCTTATATATGTAAATTTAGGGAATACCTTATTATAAAAATAATAACGATGTAGCAACATAATTAGTATTCACAAGAGTATTTTCAAGAAAGAATAGTGGGGCAAAGTTTTCTTAAAAATATCATCCTAGACATAACAACATTCTCATGAAAGACTAGTGGCATTAAAAATTTTAAGAACTAACCTCCTATATAGAACTCTTTTAGATTTATTATTTCATGCAATCACACACTTAATAATATGAAATATATATAATATTAATAATTAAAAAAAAAGGGTAGGAAAAGTCCCTCACATTATGGTAAAATGTGCATTTAGTCATCCACATTTAAAAAGATATTTTATAGTTCTCCACATTTATTGAAATGAGCTAAATAAAGACAACAATTATTATTTTAATAAAGTGGTTAATAAAATAATAATATATTCCTAAAATATAATTATTATTTTAATGTATTGAAATGTGGTAAGAGATAAAAGTGGTATTTTAAGTTTTACTAAAAAAGAAAAAGAAATTCAAATTAAAAAAAAAATAATAATAAGCCCCCATCAACCAATTTTTCCTCAACAGTTTCACAGCTCCATTGCTATTATGATTGACGACAAACATTACAATGAATTTATGATAAGTAGGAAAGGAGTAATATTTATTTATGGTAAGATTCTTAAATCTCTTTTTTTTTTTTTCATTTATGTTTTATTGGGTTGTCTCTTCCAAACCTTAAAATTGTATAATATTTGTTTGATTTACATGTATTTTTTTAATGAATTTATGAAGGTAAAATTCTGTTGTTCATGTAAAAAACTTAAAAATATGAATTATGTTCTCAATTGGTACCTTTGTATATATACTAGGGATTCAAAAACATATTTTATAATCTGAAAGACCAAAAGACACAAATTTTCAAATATGAAGGACTTGCATGGCCCTCACCTAAACATAAAATAACTACTAGTTTCCATGAATTAATAAAAAAATATTAAAATATGCATTACGCTCTCAATTAAACATTTACATGTAAGTGAGGGACTAAAAAATACATTTTATAACTTAAAAAATTAAATGACACAAACTTTTAAATGTGAGAGACTTCTACGGCCCCTATTCCCAATAAATATTAGTAAAACTTATGTTATATTAACATTAATGGTATATCAAAAAATTAAACATAACCTTTTACAAATAATTCGAATGTCTTCATGATAACCTTAATGGTATATCAAAAAAAGTTATTTGTCTTCATGATAATTTGTCTTCAAATATTACGCATGAAATATATTACAATTATCATGAAGATAAATAACTTTTTTTTTAATTAATATAGTTATCATATACATTAGAGCTATATGTGAAAATGAGAATAAAAGTAAAAGGCATGCTCTACATAGTAATTATTAATTATAGCTAAAGGTAGGTGCAAATAGATCACTAATTTGAACTAAGGGCAAATATTGACAGTTGTTTATAGGCATTACTATCTATTTATTTACTATAAAAATATTCAAAATACGTATTAAAAGCACAAATAGTAATTTTCAACCTTTTGAAAGTACTTCTTATAAAAATTATCAAAAATTCTTGAAAAGACTTTGATCCATTTGAAAGTGCTTTCAACCAAAAGAAGAAGCGAATCCAAACAGACTCTAAATTAGTTTCAAATTCTATTGATGATCATAAGAGTGAATTTAACTAAAACCTCATTATAGGTTTTATTGAGAATATTTATCTGTATACTTAATTTTATTAATATTTAATAATATTAGTGGTTGAGTGGTTTAAATGAAGAAGGTGCTAAGGAGGTGGCAACCTAGTTGGGATGTCCCGGTGCACCCACTGAAAACTACTAGCGACAACCTTTTATAAAAAAAAATAAGAGTGAATTTAACTAAAATTTTTATTATTTGATAATATTTGTTTACATAACAACATTAAATTTGAATCTTAAATATGATTAAATGATTAAAAAAATGAAAAAATATAACAAGAATTTTTTTTATAATAATAATATTTAAATAAATATATATATCATTTACAACAAATTATTGATAGAAAATATATATGCAAATAATAAAATATGTAGTTTATGATAAAACAAGAAAGTTTGATTTAAAACATTTTTAGAGTTTTTTAACTTTTCAGTATGATATGGTATCTAGAATTATAGAAGACAACATTATAATATGGATATAGATATTGATATATAAACCAAAGAACTTAACAAATTTAAAAGAGAAATAAACCATAAATAATATTGATTTATGTTACCCAATTAAATTGATCAAGAAATAAAAAAATTGAAAGATTTTGAATGAAAATAAGATTTGAATTTAATCACAAAGAATAAGAAAATTGAAAACTTTAAAATTTTTGGATATGACATTATTCCAAAAAAATTTGTGACATATTATGGGTAAAGTCATTTCACATTAATAAAACTATAAGTCTTGAATAAATAATCGTACTAATAATATATTATAAAACTAAATGAAAATAAGAGCAAAAAATATAGAGCAAATAGAAGAAATAATTTTCATTAATTATTGTGTTTATAATACACTGTCAAAAGTCATATTTATAGGTTTGACAAGATACAATATAAACTTTAAATCTAGGATATGATTGAGATTAAATCTCCATTTAAATATAAATTTATGCTACAATAAAGATAAAATATTCATTTCAAGTTTCAAATAAAAGTTGAAGTAAATCTAACCATGAAAGAGATAATAACATATTTAATATTTGACATCTAAATCATAATATTCTTTTTTTTTTGTTGGGGGTATGGTTTTGGAGTTTTGAATAGGGGTGTGCAAAATATCCCAATGAAATACCTAAATAAACAAGTTTAATCATCAGAGTGCTTTTATACCTAAATAACAAATATATAAATCAAAACGCACAGTTTGGATATTACTTAAGTTTTAAAATTACAATATTGCCCTCGTCTTCAACTATAATACAGTTACCCGAGCTCACGCCTGACGTCCAATTTCTTCTTCATCGCCTCCATCACGTTCACGCTTCTTCTCTCATAACTTCATATCCTCCTCTCAGGATCGTACATCTGCAATTTATTTTACAGTTTCAAATTCATTAAGGTTCAGCTCTAATCAATCACCCAAAAAGTAGCTTTAATTATGAAATTAATTATTATCCTCTGCAATGAAGAACAAAGGAACAAGAATAAGGAACACATATTGAATATGAATCTTTATTATCACTCTATATTGCACGAACATTACAAGGTGATGCTCTGCATTGGTTAAAATAGTGAAAAAATCCATAAATTTGTATGTAATCTGTACATTCACATGACTTCCATAAGCTGTTCAATACATTTCATGTGAATGTAAATGTTATATACAAAATAAATTTGTATGTAACTTGTACATTCACATGACTTTCATAAGCTATTCAAAACAACAATAACATGCAAACAGTATAATGCATTTCATGTGAATGTACAGGTTACATACAAGATAAATTTGTATGTAACCTGTACATTCACATGACTTCCATAAGCTGTTCAAAACAGTAATAACATGCAAATAGTACAATGCATTTTATGTGAATTTACAGGTTACATACAAAATAAATTTGTATGTAACCTGTACATTCACATGACTTCCATAAGCTGTTCAAAACAACAATAACATACAAACAATACAATGCATTTTATGTGAATGTACAGGTTACATACAAAATAAATTTGTATGTAACCTGTACATTCACATAACTTCCATAAGCTGTTCAAAACAGTAATAACATGCAAATAGTACAATGCATTTTATGTGAATGTACAGGTTACATACAAAATAAATTTGTATGTAACCTGTATATTCACATGACTTCCATAAGCTGTTCAAAACAACAATAACATACAAACAATACAATGCATTTTATGTGAATGTACAGGTTACATACAAAATAAATTTGTATGTAACCTGTACATTCATATGACTTCTATAAGCTGTTCAAAACAACAATAACATACAAACAATACAATGCATTTCATGTGAATGTACAGGTTACATACAAAATAAATAACCTGTAAATTCACATGACCTATACATACAAAATGTGAATGTACAGGTTACATACAAGTTTCATAAGCTGTTCTTCTTCTTCCAGTGGGTGATTGGAATTAAACTAAATACTTATTTGCAGACATAGTCGAAAGCTTGAGAACAAAACCCAAGTGATATTGCAAATAAATAAAAGGAACCTCAGTTTGATAACTACTTAAAAATCAAACTTAATCAGAATCACAAATAATCAAACTTAATTAGAATCACAAATATTTCAATCCATTTTCAATAAATATATGATAGAAGTTTAATCCAATTTATACCAGTTTCTCTATAATTCACTGTTATTCCAATTTATATCAATGAATGAAGCTTCGTCTGAAGTAGCAGTTACGAAATCTCCGATTTCCTTCTGCGTTGAGTTTGGGGGTTAAAAGTGTCACTTGTATCTTGCCAAACACAGTCGTTTTGCTATATTAGATAAAAAGTCAATTTTTATTATATATGTATCATTTAAGGGAATTAAATCAAAATATCCAATCATATGGTTAATTCGATCAATCTAACGTGATCCATTAATTTTTAACTGTTTCAATACGATGATCGAATCAGATCTGATTAAAATTTTAATAATTCATTAAGTTCAGAACGAATGGCGTGTACTAGGGCTGAGCAACGGATCCTTATTTTTCACAAATTTGAATATGATCTGATAATGTACTCAATTTGAACCAATTTGAATCTGAGCAGATCAAATTTTTCGAATCGGATAAGGTCGGATTGAGATTACAACTTATTTTTAAATTATTGTTATATATAAACATAATATATATTAACATTTAAATTTTAAATTGGTACATTATTAACTAAATTTATTTATAGTTAAAAAAATAAGAAATCAAAATAATAAAAAGTATAATCTTGAAAATTATTAAATTATTATAAAGGATTTAACATTTATATTTATTTTTAAGCTAAAAATAGTAATTTATTATAATCGTAATATGTATAATATTTAAATATAATATATTAAAAATAAAATATCTATTTATTTATAATTTTAATAGTAATTCAGATTGGATTGGATTGGATTGCAACAAATTATAAAATATGTCAATCTAAATCTGAATGGATTGTATACTTTACAATTCAAATCCAATCCAACTATAAAATTTGTCAAGCCAATCCAATCCGATCCAACATATTGGATAGAATTTCTTAATTTTGGCAAATTGAACAAATTATTTGCTCATTCCTAGTATGTATTATCCAATCTCATCTAATCCGACTGAAAAAATTAAGTACATTTATATTTGTACATATGGAAGTCCTTCATTAGCCATCCTTAATTTTGTTATACACCTTATCATACCTTAATAATATATGAAAACCCTAAAAGGCTAAACACTTTAACTTCCTTATCACCCATACACCTCCCAAGTTCCTCATATCTCTCTCTTCTTCTCAACCAAAACTTTTCTTTTCTTCTCAACCAAAACTTCTCTTCTTCTCTTCAATGCCACCCCTCTCTTCCTTTTTTTCCAAACACACACCTTTTCCTCTAAACCCATCTCAATCTCTCTGTCCAAACCCTTTTTTAAAACTCCTTATAAAGCTTCCTCCTTCACCATCTCTGCATAAACCCCTATTTTAGACCTTATCTCTGTGAATAAAGTGAACCCAGATGGCTCTTTTGTTAGTTACTTTAATGATGACGACGAAAATGATGATAAGCCCAAAGAGGAATGTGGTGTTGTTGGTATTTATGGCCATCCAAAATCTTCTTGGCTTTAATTGTTATTTGGTATTTTAAGGTTTATTTTAGCTCAAATTGTTTATGTTGTTTCAAAATTTAATTTTTTTTTTCAAAATTTCTTAAAAAAAAAGAGCAAATTAAGTTTATTAATGTACAAAATTTAATTGTTCGCAAGAACACACGAGTCACCTATAGTAAGTGACAAGTTACCCCGAGATCGATATCTCAAGAAATTGACAGGTGTTTTAAAATGTTACTTATTTTCTTATTTAATCGAATAAATATTTCTAAACATTCTAATAATTTTTGGTTGATAGAAAAGATTGTAAATTCTAAATTAGCTTGCCAACTAAAATAATTGGAAGTTGATGAGATTTCAACCAATGTGAGGATGATGGATGTATATGAGAATTTTAGTTTGCTATCCCTTTATGGAACAAATTAAGTGATTCAATTAAAAGTTAAATTTATTGATTTTTTTACTAAACCTAAAAAATTCCAAATCAATGACAATTTTCACATATAATTAATTAATTAAATTCTTTGATCTAAATCATTAATTAATTAATTTGAATTAGCTTAAGAAAATATTATAATCACCTAATTTAACACAAGTCAATGCAATCAAATTAGGCTATTGTTCATAATGCATAACCAAGTAATGTTGGTGTTTCTAATGCCTAGTTTTAACATATTTTCTTCAACTACAAATCAAGACTTTGTTCATCATGAATTCATAATCAAAGATACTAAGAACATGAACAAGAAATAAATCAAAAACTCATATTTAATTAAATTATAAAATTATTTTTTCAATCATTAAAAGCAATATTAATATCCCATATACATGAATTAGCTAAACATAACCAAATTAGTGTCAATCAATTTAGTTATGAGAATCATACTTAAAATCTAAGAAAAGAAAGAAATATAACAATAAAAATATCTCTATTGCTCTCCTAGCTCAAAATTCTTGAAGTTGGTTAGTTACTTTTCTCAATTTCTTGGAGTAGCTTCAACAATAGGGGGTCTTACCTTGATTTTTGGGTGAAAAAATCAACTGCTATAGCAGTTGAATGGGTGAAGTGTTCTTGGCTGCTCCATCTACATTAGAGTAAAATGGGTATTTATAGGGGTGAAACACATTTTGGGTGTGTCTAGGATTTTTGGGCATTATTTTGTACGAGGGCCTCAGCGGAGAATTGTTTAATTTGCAGTGCAAAATGATTTTTAGAAGTTCACTCGAGAGGCTTGTGTCAGGCATGACATTTTTAGCGTTGAGGTGCACATTGAAGTTCTAGAATACAGAGTTTGGATAGGGAGACTTGGATCGCAGTGGAGAGTGATTAAAGCCATGACTCACTATGAAATTATGAAAATAATTGTAATTTGAGAGGCTTGTGTCGCGGCACTTGCTTATTCATGCCACGACGCAAGATTTCTTTCCAAATTTCCATTTTCACCCCATTTTTTGCTCTTTTTGTTCATTTTAGTCAAATATTCTTTCAAACGCTAAACAGCCTATAAAATACAGAAATACCCTCCAAAATAAGATAATAATAAAATAAAACATAAAATAAATGCTTAAAAATAGAAGAAAATATATGTCAAAATAGTGTTTATTATTTATAGATTAGGTTGATCGAATAGATTACGAATTGGATAGGATCGGTTGCAGATTAGGAAACTATGATCTAACCAAAAGGTCGAATCGGATTGGATGAGTTTGAAACTAATAGTTTCGATCTTATGCATACCTCTAGTTTTGAAGGAGTTAAAATCCCTCCCCTCTCCTTTTTATATGAATGCTAAAGATTTTAAAAATACTAAAAAATGAAAGAATATTTTCTTATACGATAGGTTATGTCCCCACATTTTAGACTTGTTGTAAATTTCCTCCAAATATTTGATTGTTTCTTTAAAAACAATGTCCTTAACTTAATGGTTCTATTATATTTAAAATATTTTGTTTGACATTTGTTCATCCTATTAACAAAGTTAACATAAAATGACACATGATTATTTTATGTTAGATTTGTTGACAAAATTCCTTAAATACAATATGATCATTAGATTAGAGATTTTTTTAACAAATCAATAGTTACGTGCAAATTTGTAACTGATCCAATAGATTACAATTTTTTTTAAGTTTTTTATGACAACTAGGGGTGTCCATAGTGTGGTCTAGTCCCCTTTTTACCAAAAAACAAAATTAACAAAATTAGACTATTTATATGACTTAAATCAAACCGAGCCAAACAAGACGGTTTTCTAATAAAATTACTAAAATCATACTATTCGGTCCAATCCTGTTCGATTTGATTAATAGGTTTTAAATTTAAATTTTTTCCCTCCAAATCGTGTTGAAACTTGAAATTAATATAAGAAAAAAAATTCTAAATCTACCCAAATTACTTTAGATATATTACAAATTTAAATCATATAATATCTATATAAACTAACAATTAAGTTGATAAAATTTATAAAATATAAAATTATCATAAACTACATGCAACTGAAAACAACAAACTGTATGAAAATGAGCTGAAACTATAAAAAATGGTTTAAATATAATATTTAATCTTTAATAATAAATAATATAATAATTTTTTTTAAAATTTTAAAATGAATAATAATATAATATATTTTTAAAATAATTTTTTTATATATAATATAAAACGGTCCAGTTTGAATGGTTAAAAAATTTAAAAAACAGAACCAAACTGTTTGAGAAATAGTTTGAAAAAATATAAACTAAACTCACATAACCATTCGAACAAGTCTGATCCATCCAATTTTTCAATTTAAATCGGTTTGGTCCGGTTCATGGACACCCCTAATGCCAATTGATCCAAGAGAGTTGTGTTAAAGAGGTATCGTAATACAATATTTTTTCACTCCTCAACTCTTCTCAAGTTTTGACAAAAAAGAAAAACTCTTTTTAAGAGAAAATACAATCATATAGCTGCTATTAGTGATAGAGAATGGGTGTGGGATCGAAGCAAAGTTTTCAATCAAATTGAGAGAGTTCGAGACCCAGTGTATAACCATGGCAAGGTGATACTAACATCTTAGAACTCATGTCTATCGTACAAGCAGCAAAAATAAAACAATTAAATTAAATAACATATATAGAAGCAAATAAGATAGTATCAGAAAAACTATAAATATTTTCCAATCATAGAGAAACTCTCATATGTTGAAACATACTTGAACAACTATTTGATTGTACTTATACAAGCCATGGAGCATATAAATAATGCGATATAACATGGTAAATTTACTTAGGTACCATTCACAAGTTGTTTAATGTAACCAGTCGACAACAAGGAATTTATTAAAAAGTAAATCAACAATTTACAAACTCAAAAAATATGATAATACTTCTATCAGTTAAAGCTACTCTCAATTGCTCCTAAGCTGCTCTCGTCTGCTCTTTCCACAACAACTACAATCCAAGTAGAATCTAGCTTTGATCCAAAGCCTCACTACCACGTCATATAGTACAAACACCAATGGTCAATTTAGTGTAAACCTAGGCTTATGGAAAATCTCATGCACATGTATCTAGCATATAAATCTATGTCTAAACAGGGTTTAAATTCATTAATTAAAAAAACCCACCCAAAAACGCATTTGACACTAAAACAATTTTTCTTCGTATCAACGACATGACACTCTCAATATCATGAATTACTAATTTAGAACAATACTCAATGTATTAATAATTCGAAAGTAGAAAACAAATTCCTCACTAAAAATTCAAGTTTTCAAAATGCAAGAATTTGCCTGTACTTTATAATTAAAAAGACATTTTAGATATGCATAGTATTTATAGAAAATCCTTGAGATTTTGGTGAGATCATCGACACTTCGTCGATGTCCTCACTGAACCCTCGCTGAATATGCGATGACCATTAGCGAATCCTATGATAAGGGCAAATAGCCACCACGATGATAACTCTATGAAAGTGGAGTTCTTTAACCACTTTAAGCTAGTTATTTATCTTATTTTGAACTAAATATTATCAAAAAGGCTTATCTTGTGCTTAATTGTGTTAATGTATGTGAAATGATAGCAATTAGAGTCAAAATGAGTCAATTAGGACATATTCAACATAGTTTTGATCTGTCTAGCCATAGTCTTGATCGATCGAGCTTTTATTGAGGGATCTCGGGTTGATTTGTTATTATTGCAAGATCGATGAACCCTAGAATAGATCGATCGACCTAAGAACTCGATCGATCGAGATTCAATCGAGCCTTCTTGGGTTAAAATCTAATAGTTTCTTTATTGATCTATCTGAGGTTCTCTATCGATTGAGTGGCATAAAAATGTCCACATTAGCTCTATTTTTACTCCTATGTGTCAATTTTAGCCGTTGGATCTCATGGGATATGATCAAGGGACCAGATTTGGTCATTTCTAACCTAATTAGAAGTAATTTGGAAAGCCTAATTCATTGACTTAGAGCCAAACTTATGATCAAATAGTAGAAAGAACAAGAGCACAACTTGGAGAAACCATATAATTGAAGGAAATAGAAGAGCCAGACGTTATTTATGTCAAGAGATTGATTGTATTTGTTACTCCCTTTTATCTTCAATTGATGCCTATGTATGTTTCCATAGATGCTTTGGATTCATTAAACATGTTTAGTAGCTAAACTCTCAATATAGGATTCTTATGTAACAATTTTTTAGTATGTGATTGATATATTATTTTTTTCATTGTGATTGTGATGCATTTATATTGTTTGATCAGATTTTCATTTGTTAGTTAATTGGTCATCAATTGATCTATAAAGGCAATTAGGTACATTTTACAAAATTATTTAATTGATTGTCATCGTTGAACATAGAGGTATCAAATGGGCAGCAAAGCATGACTCATAGACCCATCAGGCTGGCATGGCATGGCCCACCAAATATTTAGCACAGCATGGCACAGTTTGTGAGCAAAAAAGAGTAGCATGACACAGCCTGTGGCTCGCAAACCGTAACAAGCTTGGCTAGGTCAGGCAGCGAAGCCTTTTTGTTTTAAAAGTTGATTTAAAAAAATCAATCAATAATTAAAATTGTTTACATTTAATGAAAATTAGGTATAACTTAATGAATTCTTATCTATCTATCAAAGGAGAAGTTGGGAGTTTAACTCCCATTGTTAACTTTTTAAAGCATTATAAATAATTTTCAACTAAGTCGGTATGGCACAATAAAGCCCATGGGCCAAGAATGGAAGCACAACACGATCCATATACTGGCCACAGGTTGCACGGGATGCTAGTTAACGGGCCACAGGCCAATCGAACACACTAATTTGATTGGCTGACCTGGGCCGTACCATGTCGGGCCAACCCAATCTCTTTGGCACATCTAGTTGATCAACATACATAATTTTTAGGTAGAGATGTATGATTCTTATGTATGTGATTCATAATTGTGAGCTTAATGAATAATATTAACTTGATTGACATGAGAGTGTGATTTGGTTTATTATTGTATAGTGCATAGTTTATTTGAGAAAGTAATGTGTGCTAGTTTCGATGCAATTGATCATATAATCATTGCAACAATTACATGGAAAATTTTTAGTGATTTGCATGTTTAGAAAAATGGAAGATTAAGGTTCCTATATCTCTTTCTCATAGTTTTTTCGTTCTCAGTTATTTAGCGATTTTAGTTATTAGTTTATTTGTCTGCAATTTATCAAAATTTTCACCATCCTAATAGTTTTAATAATAGTCAAGTTGGTACTCGATTACAAGTAATTAAAGTCTCTATGGGATCAATATTCATACTTACATACACATATTACTTGCATGACCCATACATTTGTGGTTAGCGTGTCAAGTTTTTGGTGCCATTATCGGGGAGTTTAAGCTACCTTAAAAAAATATATTAATAATGAATATTACAACACTAGTTTGGACTTTTTAATTTTTGTTTTAATGTTTCTATTGTATGCCTAGGTTGACAAGTGATAATCTTGAACCCTTTCATCTGGAGATAAAGAGAACTCTCCGCCTATTAAGAAGAGAAAGGTTAGCACCACATCAACAAGAAATTATGGCTGAACAAGATGATCAACGAGAAGCTGTGGTCCTCAAACCTTTAAGGGACTTTACTGTCCCACAAGTAAATGGAGCCTAATATTTGATTAACAAACTGGGCATTGATACTAACAACTTTGAACTCAAGCTAGATGTCATTCAAATGGTATAGGAAAATTACTTTGGAGGACTAGTTTTTATTATAATAGGGATGGCACCTCGTGCATTGTATTCAATTACGTTTAGATACATGCTATATGACATATTCCATTTGAAAACTATGTTGAGTTGTTCTTGTTCTCGAGGATCTTTGGAAAAGTTTCGGATCATTTTGTTTAATAAGCAAGAAAGAAAAGAGAACTTGAACCCTTTCATCTGGAGATAAAGAGAACTCTCCACCTATTAAAAAGAGAAAGGTTAGCACCACATCAACAAGAAATTATGGCTGAACAAGGTGATCAACATGAAGCTGTGGTCCTCAAACCTTTAAGGGACTTTACTATCCCACAAGTAGATGGAGCCTAAACTTTGATTAACAAACTGGGCATTGATACTAACAACTTTGAACTCAAGCTAGATGTCATTCAAATGGTATACGAAAATCACTTTGGAGGACTAGTTTTTATTATAATAGGGATGGCACCTCGTGCATTGTATTCATTTACATTTAGATACATGCTATATGACATATTCCATTTGAAAACTATGTTGAGTTATTTTTGTTCTCGAGGATCTTTGGAAAAGTTTCAGATCATTTTGTTTAATAAGCAAGAAAGAAAAGAGAACAACAATGTAGAAAAAGAGAAAGATGAACACGAGAGAGAAACTGAATAATACTTCTTTGATTATTTTCTATATGTTCACATTTCTATAGTCACTTAGGCTCTATATATATTTAGACCCTACACTAGTACACTAGTCTGACTATTTGCACAATTCACGCTAATAACTTCAAGACCATAACAAATTGCATTGCACTAGTCTTACAAACTTGCTAAGGTGGCATCTCTTTTTCCTTCACATTCCTTCTCAAACTCAGTGGAAGAGGAAGAACACTGAGTTTGCACTGAAGACGATGAAAAATAGGTTTAGGTAAGGCTTTTGTGAAGACATCTGCAATATGCTCATAACCAGGTTGATGTTGAACACACAACTGCTTGGCCAATACTTTCTCAAGAACAAAATGAAGATCAAGTTCAATATGTATGGTCCGAGCATGTTGCACAGGATTAGAAGCAAGACTAATAGAACTCAAATTATCACACCAGATGATAGGCACATGAGGCAAAAATTGATGTAACTCAATGAAAAAAGATTATTAATTCAGAAGCAGTATTAGCAACACTACGATAACTCAACCTTTGTGATTGAATGAGACACAATAGGTTGCTTCTTTGAAGACCAAATAGGATTTGCACCCAGAAATATACAATAACCAATGGTAGATCTGTGATCATTATGGTAGGAAGCTGATGTGATAAATTTAGTACTCACAAGTGTACGAATCACTCGTAGAAAAGTGATAAGCAACTTCCAAGGTCGGTCTCTCAAGGAATTGCAGTAGTTCTAAATAACTGTCTTCTTAATCTAAATAGAGTTCTAACAAAAATAAAACACTAATTAAATAGAGTTCTAGCGAAACTAAAACTCTAAGTAACTAGAATCCTAAAGCAACTAAAATACTAATTAAATAGAGTTCTAGTAAAACTAAAACTCTAAATAACCAGAATCCTAAATCTAATAAAACTGTAAACAAGTTGGAATTGTGACGAGATCAATGGTACGAACAATTAACGAAAACAATATTGCAAGTTCACAATCAATTCAAAT
This sequence comes from Elaeagnus macrophylla, assembly GCA_029378325.1. Taxonomy (NCBI): domain Eukaryota; kingdom Viridiplantae; phylum Streptophyta; class Magnoliopsida; order Rosales; family Elaeagnaceae; genus Elaeagnus; species Elaeagnus macrophylla. Next base: position 108,384,659 of record CM055640.1, on the reverse strand, counting down.
AGATTTGAAGATCAATGGAGGATGTATGGACGTTTAGCTTGGTTGACCATGCTTGCATCGAAAAGGTGTGGTGAAACAAGATGAACGTTCTAAATAAACAATATTACCGACTTTCCTTTTAATTACGAGACTGCCTTCGGTCGGGGTAAATCTCTTTGTTGATTAACTAATTAACTGCCTTTGGTCGGGGTAAATCAAATAGCAATCAAATTATGCGCAAGAAAATACATGCCAATCAAACTAATGCTATGACTAAGTCACTAATTTGAAGCTTTGATTAAGTGTTTCAGAATAAAGTTAAGGTGACGTTCCTATAACTAGATTCTTAGATTTTTCAACCTAACTACGAATCTCAAATTGGCCCATGATAATTCATAATTAAATATCTAAACATGCTCTTAATCAAAAGGTAATTTATTTATATTAAATCAATAAAATATACACCAAACACAATTCTAGCAAACATGGCAACACAAACTAAACATCCATAATGAAATTAGCCGCTCATGTTCATATTAATATTCATACACAAATAAAATATGATCATACACTTCAACGAAAGAAGAAGAAAATAGAATTCTATAACAACAAGGAAAACCTAGATCTAAATACCGCTTATGGATGGGTGATGAGTGCTCGAAAAGCACTAATATTTCGTGATTAATTATGCTTGATTGATTGATATATAGATTTATTATGACTATTATTTCGATTATTTTCATAAATCTATCCATTCGGAGTCACGGGTATATTTTAGTGCATTTCAGGTGTTTTTAGCGTCAAATGATTCAAATGATGAAAACACGCGAAGACGGAACACCTACGGCGCTCGGATCACGAGTCACGGGCAAAACGAGTCAAATATGTAAGCCGTACATGTCAAGCCAGCACATATGTAAGGGGGTAAGCATGAAGAGCAGGAAAGCAATGCGCGCCGCGGCGAAGAAATTATGCGCCGCGGCGAGGGTCTCGACAATACATGTAAAGCCATGTACATTCCATGTACACTGTTACATGCAAGGCGCGCCGCGGCGAAGAAATCATATGCCGCGGCGAGGGGCTCTCGGGTTGCATGCTAGGAATCCAAAAACATTGCGCGCCGCGGCGAGGAAAAGTTATGCCGCGGCGGGGAGCTCTCGGGTTTTTACATAATTTCCAGAATTTGTGTTGCGCCGCGGCGGGGAAAATGTATGCCGCGGCGCGCTTATTCCTATGGCACATAGGATTCGTGTAAACCCTTACATCTATAAAAACCCCCTTAGAGTCCCCCTTACAGACAACTCGAAATAACTTGACCAATTCATACACAACTCTTCCTCTTCTCAATTTTGCGACCCAAACATGACATTCAATCAGTTTTGAGAGCGTTGCCACACTATAACGAAGCGAGAGACAATATTCTAAGGATTCAAGGAAGCTAACGACAATCGAAGATAAAGCTTACGGAGGAGTACGTCAACCGATCCATAAGCGGTATTTAGATTTAGGTTTTCCTTGTTGTTATAGAATTAATTCATCTTCTTTATTTGTTAAAGTGTATGATCATATTTTATTTGTCTATGAATAATAATATGAACATGTCTGGCTAATTTAATTATGGATGTTTAGTTTGTGTTGCCATGTTTGCTAGAATTGTGTATGGTGTATCTTTTTGACTTATGAATAAAATACTTTTTGATTAAGAGCATGTTTAAATGTTTGATTATGAATAATCATGGGCCCATTTGATGTTCGTAGTTAGATTGAAAAACCTAAGAATTTAGTTAGAGGAACGTCACCTTAACTCTATTCCGAAACACTTAATCAAAGATTCAAGTTAGTGACTTAGTCATAGCATTAATTTGATTGGCATGTTTTCCTTGTGCATAATTTGATTGCTATTTAATTTACCCCCGCCAAAGGCAGTTAATTAGTTAATCAACAAAGAGACCTACCCCCGCCAAAAGGAGTTTCGTAATTAAAAGGAAAGCCGGTAGTTTTGTTTATATAGGACGTTCATGTATCTCACCATACCCTTTTCGATGCAAACATGGTTAACCAAGCTAAACGTCCATACATCCTCTATTGATATTTGATTTGATTGATTGTTTGATTGCGATCTTGTTTTAGTTTAATTGCTCGTACTTTGTTCCCGTTACAAATCAAACACCTTTTTACAGTTTTACTAGCTTTAGGATTCTAGTTACTTAGAGTTTTAGTTTTACTAGAACTCTATTTAATTAGTCTTTTATTTTCATTAGAACTCTATTTAGATTAAAAAGTTAGTTATTTAAGACCACTGCAATTCCTTGAGAGACCGACCTTGGAAGTTGCTTATCACTTTACTACGAGTGATTCGTACACTTGCGAGTACACATTTTAACACATCAAGTTTTTTGGCGCCGTTGCCGGGGAGTTGGCGTTTTGAATAATTTTCTTTTTAACTTTTTAGAGTTTCTGATTTATTTTTATTTGTTTGTTTATTTTATTTATTTCTTTATTTTATTTATTTATTTTTATTCGAAAAAAAAATCCAAAAAAATCAGAAAATAAAAAATCAAAAAAATAGTGCTTAATTTCAAATTTCACTGCTACCTTGATCTTTGTTTGCTTTTTATTTGTGCATGCAGGGTAGGAGATCACTTAACAAGGAACTCTCTCCTTTCATTGACAACATTCATAGAGTCAAACACCGATCAAAGAAACTGGATAATCAACTTCAAGAGGAAGAAGTCCAACAACAATTGCAAGCAACAATGGGTGAAAACGTAGCTAGGCAAATGATGAACAAAGAGTTTGCAAGACCGATCATTGGGACCGCCACATCGTGCATTCGACTTACAGAGGCAGCTAGGAATTATGAATTGAAAAATATTCATTATTCCATGCTTCCCTCCTTTTACGGTATCCCTAATGAAGATCCTTTAAATTTTATGCGTGAACTGTATGCTACTGTGCAAACTTTTCCATTGCAGGGACTTAGTGAAGATCAACTACGCATGAGGTGTTTTCCATACACTCTCAAGGATAGAGCTAAGTCTTGGCTAATGACGTTGGCACCCGGTTCTTTGGTCACATGGGACGATGTTTACAATAAATTCATGGGTAAGTTCTATTCCCATCAAAAGACATCTGATCTAAGAACAAAAATTGCTACTTTTTCGCAGATGGACGGAGAACCCTTCCACGAGGCTTGGGACAGATTCAAATTGCTGTTGATACAATGTCCACATCACCACTTCCCGTTGCAGTTACAGAATCAGTTTTTCTACGATGGATTGACGCTACAATGTCAATTCACAGTTGACAACGCTGCAGGAGGAGCAATGGGTGAGAAAACAGCGGATGAAACATACGAACTATTCGAGATGTTGGGAGCCAACTCCCAACAAAAGAGCGCTAGAGGAAGAAGAGCTGGAGTCCACGAATTAGGCTCCAACAATGAAATGGCCATGCAACTTGCTGAATTGACGAAACAAGTGCAACTTCTCACAACCTCCAATGTTAATCAAATGCCAAAACACGAGGTATGTGGAGTTTGTGGTTCATATGGACACGGAGCTAATGTTTGTTCTTTTGCAGGTGACCCTTACACAGGTACTACTGAAGAGGCGAATTTAATGCAAGGGTACCAACCTAGACCTAGGAACGACCCTTATTCAAATACCTATAACCCTGGATGGAGGAATCACCCTAATTTTGGATGGAAACAAAACAATAGCCAACCATTAGTCCAAAACCAAACACAAGGCCAAAATGTAAACCGACAATTTCCACAAAATAGGCCAACCGTAGAGGAAACCCTAAACAATTTCATACACTCTTGTAATGGAAGGATGGATTCTATAGAAGCTTCAGTGAAGAGAGTGGAAATACAGGTTGGGCAGCTAGCGGAACAAATGTACAAACAAGAAACAGGAAAGCTGCCTAGTCAACCTGAACAAGCAAAGGCGATCACAGTCCTTCAAAGTGATGAGGAGGTACCTAAAAATTTACCTGATAATTCTAATGTTTTGTTGTCTAGTACAGGTAACTTGGAAGGTGAGAATTCAACTCTCAAGGGAGATGATGAGTCTAATACCACTCCTAATGAACTTCCCAAGAAAGAAATTGGAGAAACATCCAACATTTTTCGATTGCACAAGTCAATGGACCCATACCGACCACCAATACCACCAATAAACCAGTTTGAGGAGAAAAATCAGGATGAGCAATACTCTGACACTCTTGCTTTATTTTCTGGAATTAATTGTAATTTACCTCTTTTGGATATTATAAAGAACAGTTCAACTTATGATCCAATTTGCAGGAACTTTATCATCAAGAAGAATAGAAGCAAAGAGAATGAAATGTCAAAAATTGGTAGTCCAATAATCCAACCGCACTTACCTCTCAAAATGAAAGATCCAGGTAGTTTCCACATTAACATCACTATGGGAGATAAGAGGGTATTCGAGGCTATGCTAGACTTAGGAGCAGGTATAAACCTAATGCCATATTCAGTATACTTACAACTAGGATTAGGAAAGCTTAAAGAAACAAGGATGACCCTTCAACTTGCAAACGGTTCTATTCAATACCCAAAAGGAATAGTGGAAAATTTGTTAGTACAGGTGGACAAGTTTATTGTACCAGTGGATTTTGTGGTGCTTGAGATGGACAGAAATTTTCTTCAAGACAAGGAACATACAATTATTCTTGGTAGACCATTCATGGCCACTACCAAGACAACTATTGAGGTCCATAATAGGAAGTTATCAATGACGGTTTGTGGAGAGACTGTACAGTTTGGAATTTTTCAACCCTCCCCTATTTCTTCTAACACTGAATTGCAGAATAGCATAAGTAACAAAATTGAGGTTCGAAACGTTGAATGGAGAGGGAAGGACAAACTGATAAATTTAAGTCGGGATGATGCCTACAAAGAACGCATTAAGCATTCTAATTACAAAAACTCGACTTGGAGGACGAAAGCTCATTTCAAGAAAGATAAGGGAGGAGATAAACATTACAATTACATATTTAACCCCCCTTGACACGAGATCAGTCACGTCTTGCTAAGACGTTAAACTAAGCCCTTAATGGGAGGCACCCATTCGGTATCGTATTTCTTTCGTTGTCTTTAATTTTTTTTATTTCTTTTATCGTATTTTTATTTTCTTTTATTTTGGATTGTTTAACTTTGTTTGATGTTTTTGTGTCTTCAATTGCCTTAGTTATAATTAAAAATTGGGTTTGAATGTGAATTGTGTGCAAACACTTTGAGGTTCAATATATGTTCATACATTCTTCATGAGAGAAGCGAGGAACAGTGAACCGGAGCATAGCGAGTTGATAGGAACACTTTGTGTGACATTTTTAATGTATTTCCTTACTCATTTGGTTATGCTTTAATCTTAATTGTGCTACTTTTGGCTTAGTTTGTTGAAATAAGTCCCTAGATGACATTGGTGTGCAAAAATGAACATAAATGAAGTTTTTGAGCTTTCCTTGTTTATAGTAACTTTCCTCTTATAAGAATGGAACTTTCATTTGCTTATAAATTCTTAATTCTTTTGTAGGAAATTTGCATCATCATCATTTAGAATTGAGAGTTTAGGACGTACTACACCTAAAAGGAAGGAGTGGAGGCCAATAAACAATCAAAATTAGAATAAAACTCAAATTGGAAGGAAACTAGAATTCTGCCAGATTTCGTAGTCCAAATTCGCGGGGCTCTACCAGACAGCTCAGAAGTCCAAAAATCATGAATGAGATGTCATTGGAAAGCCCTATGTGTCTAGTTTCCAGAACATCCAAGAACTTGATCATATCTATTTTGATGGCTGAGATATTCCTATTTTAGTGATCGAAGGTCAGTCTGGCCGTAAACTTGAATTCAATTCAAAGGAGCACATCAAGTCCCACATCGAAATTGAAGCAAAAATTAGCAAAATAATTATCCTATATAAGAGGTTTTAGTCCCACATTGAAAAATGAAGAGAAGATAGGCAACCAATTCTCCTATATAAGGAGCAAGGCTTCACCTCTCAAAATCATCTCTTCATTTTCATTAACCTTGGAGCAAAGGATTATCATCAAGACTTCTCAAGCTTCAAAAGTGTAATATTTATGTTTATTGTTTTTGATTATTTTTGTTATTGTATTAAAGTTATTTGTTTTGGATTCTTTTATTGGAAATATGATCTATTTTCTATAAGTCTTGTTTATTTTTATATTTGATTAAAGCATGAAATTGGATTGTTAATGATATGTAGTTATGAATTCATGATTATGATTATGTGTAAGAATTTTCACTCTAATTTAGATATGTAGTCTTATATGGTTCGAAACATATAGGGTTTATATATCATTGGTAGTTAGTAGTACTACATATGGACGTTTTCTATGTGGTGGCGAAAAGTATCATATTGCTTATTAGGATTCTTATAGGGCGATCCTTATGAGGTTCTAATCAAGAGGTAAAACTTGTAAAAGTGTGTTTGAGAATTGCATGGTTATTATTTATGGTTTGACATCCATAGTCTTAGCTTGTATTTGAACTATATTCATGAAAGCATAATGATTTACTTTGATTTTTACATGGTTAGACGTTTCTACTATGTTTAAGCCGGGTAAAATATCTAGGTGATGGACGTTTCCTAAATCTTAGAGACTTTAGAAGAATATGTTGGGTATTTGAGGTCGTTGCCCTTATACTCAAGGGTTCGATTCTTATGCATGCTTGTGGGAGTGAATTTGTTGCTATTTGTCATGACAATCTAATTGAATGTTTGATTATCTATGGTTGTGTGAATGAAGATGATCACTTGTATATAATTTTTGTTTTGTTTTTAGTTAATTAGAAACCAATTACAAATCCCATAAATTCTTGTACACATTGTATATTTGTAAATATTTATTATACTAACACTTATTGTAGGTGTCCCTTCAGTCCCCGGTCCCTAACGATCCCTTATTTGTCCATTACTACATTGATAGGGTTATTGATATGCAAGTAATTGCAGGTTTATCAAATGGCGCCGTTGCCGGGGATTGAAAAATCTCTAACTTTAAGTGTAATTGATTATTGTGTTGTTATCAGAGTTTTTGATTATTTTGTAACATGCTAGCCTAAATTTCGATATCATATGTAAATTGTATCATCTTATTTTTATTTCTTGTTGTGAGTTTAGTTAAATATTTTATTGTTGCAAGTGTGTAAAATTGTATGAGTAGACAAGGGCCCTTTTGTTAATATTGGCCTTAACCCTTCATTTGTACCTTTCTAAGGACTCTTGAGGTTGAGGGCGGCCTTTATTAACATTTGGAGAATAGTCTAACACATAAGTTGATTTCTGAGCTGAGTAAGGAGCACATATGGGTGGTGTCTAGAAAAGGACCCTTGGTGACAGGTTTTAAATTGGATCTTAGAGATGCTATAGACCGTGCCAAAACCACTATGTGGGAGTAGCCAATCGGGGCTTTGACCTCAATTAATTGAGTAGCCTCCGTAGCATAATGAGTCCTCCCTCTCGCTTATTCCTGATCTGGCCATTCATGCTCTCTGAAACAAAGGAAAGAAACTTATGTCTAGGCGACTATCCCTATATCGTAGCTCACCAATAGTAGTGGATTCTATTGGGCTCAACTTACAACTTGGAATCAATAAGAATATTAACTAAGTTCATTTCATGTAAAAATTGTTGTTTGTATACTTAAGTTATATCAAGGGTAGTTGTTCTGTAGTCTAATTGCACAATGAAGTTCTCTGTTCTAGTACCTAATTGTTAAAGTTAACTAAAATAGACATAGGAGCAAAGATCCTTCATCTCATTTCGAAAATGGTTTAAATGTCTAAATGCAGGATCATTGTTTGCTTTTCATAGTGATTTTTGTTACTAACTTATTTAGTTTTATAGGTATAACTCTCCATGCCTTATCAAAAGGAGAGGAAGAATCCCTGAACCATAAGAGCTAGTTCATGCACACAAGAAGGAACCCACAAGGTGAACTAAAGCCTCTAGACAACGAGTTAGAAAGGACAATTCAGAAAAGCAAGAACACACAAAGGCGAGTAGTCACATCTCAAGAAGAAAGTGTTTGTGTAGGTGAATCTGAGAGTGCAAGGGTACATCAAGAAGAGCACGTATTAGTAGAGATTGAAGAAGAAAAAGAAGAAAAAGAAGAAGAAGAAGAAGAAGAGGAGGAGGAACAAGTAGTAATTCAAATTCCAATGGCTCAAACAATTCGAGCTTTATCCAATCCAGTTGAAGGAGGAGCTGCACCTCTTTGTATCACTTATCCTAATCCTGGCAATGGACTTACAGCTGAGATTGAATTGAAGAGTGGATTCTTGCATCATCTACCCAAGTTTCATGGACTCAACAATGAAGATCCAAATTACCATTTGAAAGAGTTTGAGTTCATATGTGGAAGCATGTGTCCTAAGGCAGCTGACCCTAATATTCTAAGGATGAAAGCCTTCCCATTCTCTTTGGAAGGCAAGGCTAGGACATGGTTGTTCGAGCTAGAGTCTAACACTATCAACACTTGGGAGAGGATGAAGGCTAAATTTCTGACTAAGTACTTCCCAGCTTCTAAGGTCACTATCTTGAGGAAGAAAATAAGTGGAATTCAGCAAAGTTCTGATGAAACCTTCTACACTTATTGGGAGAGATTTAAGGCATTGTCAGCAGCATGCCCTAACCATGGATATAGAGAAGATGCTCTCCTCACATATTTCTATGAAGGACTTGACCCTTCTGAAAGGAGTCTATTAGATGCTGCTGCTCAAGGATCTTTTCTAGATAAGACACCAGCAGATGCTAAGGAACTTTTGGCTCAACGTGCTCTAAATTGTCAACAATATGAGGGAGCTAACTCTACTAGGGATGGTATTAAGGTGAACTCTAACTCTAATCTTGAAAAGAAGGTGAATGAAATCTCTACCATGTTAGCCCAAATGATGCAAACAAACCAAGGAGTCCCCATGGCACAAGTTTGTGGTGTGTGTTCTATACAAGGGCATCTAACAGATCAATGCCCTCAACTGATTCAGAATGGAGGATGGGAGACCTTAAATGCTATTGACATTCAAGGGAATCATGGAGGACAAAGGTACAATCCCTTCTCAAACACTTACAATTCAGGGCTCAAAGATCACCCCAACTTTAGATGGTCCAACAATGATAATGTTTTGAACCCTCAACAACAAGGGCAACCCTTCTCACGCCCTTCAGGTTTGTATACAAGGCCTCAGGTACCTCAAACTTTTGGTCCTATAAATTCTAGTAAAGTTAACTATGATGATATCTTAAAGTCTCTTGCTCAAGGGCAACAGAATCTAACAAATGTCACTGAGGCTTTAGCTGCAGGTCAGAAAGCCCATTCCATTGAACTTACAGATATCAAGAAGCAATTGGGACAAGTAGTGGATTTCATGGGAAAGATTCATGAGACTGGGAAACTACCAAGCCAAACTGAACCCAATCCTATCATAGAACATGCCAAGGCGATGGAAACTAGAAGTGGTAAAGTTTTACAAGATCTTTCAAAATCCCAGAAGAAATCCCAAGTGACCCTTATTAACGACGAGAACATTGAAGCCCAACAGAATGGACTAGAAGCAGACCCTGCTACTTCAAAGGCCGAAACTCAACCACCCAAGAACTCTAAGGTGTCAAAAGGTAACAATGTTAACTCTGAGAATTTAGTTAACACTAACAAGTTTGCTCGTGTTCCCTTTCCCAACAGGTTTGCAAAGACCAAGAAGGATGAGTCTGATAAAGCCATTCTCGAAATTTTTAAAAAAGTGGAAGTGAACATGCCCTTGATTGAATGTCTTAAGCAAGTACCTAAGTATGCCAAGTTTCTTAAGGATCTATGCACCACAAGGAGACAAACTCGTGAGAAAGAGGTGGTAAAAATGAATGAAACAGTGTCTGCAATCTTGCAAAGGAAACTGCCTCCTAAGTTGAAGGATCCAGCGAGTTTTTCTGTCCCTTGTGTGATTGGTAACACTAGGTTTGAGAATGTTATGCTAGACTTAGGAGCATCCATCAATGTTATGCCTTATAGTATTTATCAATCTCTAGGTCTAGGAGCATTAAAGAAAGATAAGGTTATCATTCAATTGGCTGATCGATCCAACAAACACCCATTGGGGTATGTAGAAGATGTTCTTGTGCAGGTTAATGAACTCATCTTTCCTGCAGATTTCTACATTCTAGACATGGAAGACTCGCCTATGGAATCAACTCCAATGCTCTTAGGGCGACCTTTCATGAGAACAGCAAGAACAAAGATCGATGTATATGAAGGATCACTCACCATGGAGTTTGAGGGAGAAATAATAAACTTTAACATCTTCGAAGCTATGGAGGAACCATCAAACACATATTTGCATTTCTATCCCTCTACTTCTTTTGATTGAACTTTATATGCTATTTGAAATGTTTATTTTTTATTTTTTTTAGTGTGTTTTTTTTTATATGAATACCTTCACCATGTTTATATTCTATATAACATGCTTTATTTTGTTACATTGAGGACAATGTAGAATTTAGGTGTGGGGGAGGGATTTACATGTTGGTGTGTTTTTAATTCAAAAAAAAAAAAAAATATTTTTTTAGTTAGTTTTGAGTCTTTCTATTTTGTTTTGAGTCTTAGGATGCCCTTAACTGTCTAGGATGAGCATATCTTTGAAATTATGGTTGAAAGATGAACACAAGATCAAAATGATTTCTACAAGCTATTCTTTGGTTAATTGGGAATCATATGACTTGTAGTAGATGAGGAATTGAACTTTGGTACAGATTTTGAGCATGCTAAGACTTGTTTTAATTCATATGGACCCTTATGTGAGCTTTTGAGCCTATATATGCATTCTTTGTTGAGAGTTTATATGAAATCATAAATTCTTTGGCTATAATCTATTGCTAAACCTCATTGTTCCTTCAATTTGATCGATTGCATGCCATAGAATTATAATAGACTAGAGAGTTTACTAGAACTTGTTTCTGTGATTTTCAAAGCTTTGAATCATAATATGCCCTGATTTTGGAAAGGATAAAGGCACCTAGGATATCCACCATTGCTAAATTACCATGTGTCTCCATTTGTGTTGACAAGATGCACACCCCTTAGTTTTAACCCCATTGAGCTTTAAACGTGAAGAACCTTTGTTTCATCACCCTTATTATCTCTACATGAGCTTAATGTAGTATACCTCTACCCTGATCAAGTAGAACACAACTTTATAATCTTTGTGGAGATGTGTTGTGAAACAAGTGTGGGAGTGTTAAAAAGAAAAGCAAAAGAAAAATAAAATGCATGTGTGTGCCGTAAAGTTTGAAAAAGAAAGAGAAAAAAAAAATTATTATTATACGGCAAAAGAAAAAAAAAAAAATAAATAAAAGATTGAGCAAGTTATAGTGGGACCTGATTGTATCATCTAAATGAAGACCAAGTCCTAATTTTTGACCTATGTTTGTCCCACATTTAAGAATGATGTCTTTGCCCAACATGATGAAATCTTACCCTTAATGGTGTTATAAGTTGGCTTATATGTGCTCTGCTAGATCTTTGAATTCTTTATCCATTCATTTCTTAAACCCCTAGCCTAGCCCCATTATATCCCTTATCAAGTCCTCTTTGATCCTTAAGATGGGCAACCCTTGATCTGTTGGAGATTATTCACAGAAATGAGCATATGGCTAAGGTCTATTTGTGCACGTAATTGATATCCTTCATGAGGTTTATTAAAGTTTTTTTTTTTTTTTTTTTTTTTTTTTTTTACTAAAGTGCCTTTGTTTCTTATATATGTGAGTTATTTGTTGCCTTACAATTTGTTCTCTCACATATCACTGAGTGAAAAGCTTTTAAGCATGGGTCTTACATCTGAGTGAAAATAGAGTGCATACCTTGGTGAGGATAAATCTGAACTTGTCTGCAACATGTTGAGCTCCATTGATTCACCATTGTTCTACCATGTCTTACTTGTTCATATGAGGATCATGCATGCCAATTAAACTCTCGAATTTCTTGTTTTGATTTTTGATTAAGTGTTAAATTCTTGATGCCATAAGAGTACGGATTTTGAGACAAATGTTAAGGGCAATAACGTTAGTTTATTAATATTTTTCGAGTCTGTTAATAAATGAAGTTCTTGGTTGATGTTTTGCTAAGGGACTAGCAAAAGCTAAGTGTGGGGGAATTTGATAGGAACACTTTGTGTGACATTTTTAATGTATTTCCTTACTCATTTGGTTATGCTTTAATCTTAATTGTGCTACTTTTGGCTTAGTTTGTTGAAATAAGTCCCTAGATGACATTGGTGTGCAAAAATGAACATAAATGAAGTTTTTGAGCTTTCCTTGTTTATAGTAACTTTCCTCTTATAAGAATGGAACTTTCATTTGCTTATAAATTCTTAATTCTTTTGTAGGAAATTTGCATCATCATCATTTAGAATTGAGAGTTTAGGACGTACTACACCTAAAAGGAAGGAGTGGAGGCCAATAAACAATCAAAATTAGAATAAAACTCAAATTGGAAGGAAACTAGAATTCTGCCAGATTTCGTAGTCCAAATTCGCGGGGCTCTACCAGACAGCTCAGAAGTCCAAAAATCATGAATGAGATGTCATTGGAAAGCCCTATGTGTCTAGTTTCCAGAACATCCAAGAACTTGATCATATCTATTTTGATGGCTGAGATATTCCTATTTTAGTGATCGAAGGTCAGTCTGGCCGTAAACTTGAATTCAATTCAAAGGAGCACATCAAGTCCCACATCGAAATTGAAGCAAAAATTAGCAAAATAATTATCCTATATAAGAGGTTTTAGTCCCACATTGAAAAATGAAGAGAAGATAGGCAACCAATTCTCCTATATAAGGAGCAAGGCTTCACCTCTCAAAATCATCTCTTCATTTTCATTAACCTTGGAGCAAAGGATTATCATCAAGACTTCTCAAGCTTCAAAAGTGTAATATTTATGTTTATTGTTTTTGATTATTTTTGTTATTGTATTAAAGTTATTTGTTTTGGATTCTTTTATTGGAAATATGATCTATTTTCTATAAGTCTTGTTTATTTTTATATTTGATTAAAGCATGAAATTGGATTGTTAATGATATGTAGTTATGAATTCATGATTATGATTATGTGTAAGAATTTTCACTCTAATTTAGATATGTAGTCTTATATGGTTCGAAACATATAGGGTTTATATATCATTGGTAGTTAGTAGTACTACATATGGACGTTTTCTATGTGGTGGCGAAAAGTATCATATTGCTTATTAGGATTCTTATAGGGCGATCCTTATGAGGTTCTAATCAAGAGGTAAAACTTGTAAAAGTGTGTTTGAGAATTGCATGGTTATTATTTATGGTTTGACATCCATAGTCTTAGCTTGTATTTGAACTATATTCATGAAAGCATAATGATTTACTTTGATTTTTACATGGTTAGACGTTTCTACTATGTTTAAGCCGGGTAAAATATCTAGGTGATGGACGTTTCCTAAATCTTAGAGACTTTAGAAGAATATGTTGGGTATTTGAGGTCGTTGCCCTTATACTCAAGGGTTCGATTCTTATGCATGCTTGTGGGAGTGAATTTGTTGCTATTTGTCATGACAATCTAATTGAATGTTTGATTATCTATGGTTGTGTGAATGAAGATGATCACTTGTATATAATTTTTGTTTTGTTTTTAGTTAATTAGAAACCAATTACAAATCCCATAAATTCTTGTACACATTGTATATTTGTAAATATTTATTATACTAACACTTATTGTAGGTGTCCCTTCAGTCCCCGGTCCCTAACGATCCCTTATTTGTCCATTACTACATTGATAGGGTTATTGATATGCAAGTAATTGCAGGTTTATCACGAGTAACGACACAATTTCATACGAAAGGGGGGTAACTTCTCACACTTTTTCTTAATTTCTTTTGTTCTTCTTTTTCACATTAAGGACAATGCAGAAAATAGGTTGGGGGTGGGAAGAATATTCCATGAGCATGATATATGACCAATTTTAAATTTTTAACTTTGTCACTTGAATTGTTTTTAGTTAGTGTCGTGTCTACTTGATTCAATCCGGAAATCTATGATATTAACATAATTGTAATGACGATGACATATGAGAGATGTTAGATTTTTACCTAAGCAACGAAGCACATAAATGTTGGATTCATCTAATTTGAGAATTTTGTGGTACTTGTGGTAGTTTGCATGGTTAGTTTAACTATTCTGATTTGTGGAATGTATGCATGTTCATGATATGTTTTAAGTCTCAACAATCTCTAGAACTCATTTGAAAACACGTTGAAGCGAAATAATAGAAACAAATGCCACTTAGAAAATGATTTAGGCCATCTTTGGACCGTTTGAACTTTTCATGCTTTCCCGAAATATTTTATCAATAGCACACCCTTGGACTCAACATTGACATACATTAAACTACCCTTAGCGATAAGAGTACTTAGTGTAATATTTGATTTTCATGAGCAATTATGTTGTGTAAATGTAAATCTTGCTTTTCGATCAAAAAAAAAAAAAAAAACAAAAAAAAAAAAACAAAAACAAAAACAAAAACAAAAAAAAAAAAAATTGATGATGATCGAAATAATAAGCAAGAATAAAGAAGAAAATCAAGCAAAAGATCCAAAGGACATTTGAAGTTAAGGGAGGATGAAAAGAACACTTGGTGGAAAAAGTTGAAAATATGCTTGTGAAATAAAAAGTACTCTTATCATATGAAAACATCATTTTTGTACTTTCATTATCACATACCTAACCACAACTTTACAAGCTTAATGAAGTCCTATTGATTCTAGGTAGTTTAGTTTCTATATTAGTGGAGATGAGTTTGAAAAATGAGCATATGGAGTTTGTAAGTGCAAAAATTCACATTCATATTTTACTTGCACATTTATGAGATATTAAAATGTAATCTATGAATATCATGCATGACACGGTCAGATAGTATAACTAACGGGTTTGTGGTGTGATTGGTTGTTCAAAATTCGATTACCATGATGAGTTTGATGTTTGGACTGTTTTTGAGCTTAGGTGATGTTTAACTATTTCATGTATCATTCGTTGTTAACAATTTTTGAGACGTATGCATGGATTGATTCAAGTATTGTTAGAGTCTTTATTAGTTTTGAGTCTTTATTTGTGTCAGTTACGATGTTTGCGGGTATCATCACTGGAAACCCTCACGAGACTATAACTCGTCCACTAGGGCCACCTAGGGGTTTAAAGGCTTGTTGCATACGCTAAATGCAACCGTGACAATCTACGGAAGTGATTTAGGTTAGGTTAGTTTATTTCATTTGTTTTTAATTTTATTTTAGGTCGCTTCACTTGCTAGAGACTAGCAAGAAGCTGGTTGGGGGTTGTGATGAGTGCTCGAAAAGCACTAATATTTCGTGATTAATTATGCTTGATTGATTGATATATAGATTTATTATGACTATTATTTCGATTATTTTCATAAATCTATCCATTCGGAGTCACGGGTATATTTTAGTGCATTTCAGGTGTTTTTAGCGTCAAATGATTCAAATGATGAAAACACGCGAAGACGGAACACCTACGGCGCTCGGATCACGAGTCACGGGCAAAACGAGTCAAATATGTAAGCCGTACATGTCAAGCCAGCACATATGTAAGGGGGTAAGCATGAAGAGCAGGAAAGCAATGCGCGCCGCGGCGAAGAAATTATGCGCCGCGGCGAGGGTCTCGACAATACATGTAAAGCCATGTACATTCCATGTACACTGTTACATGCAAGGCGCGCCGCGGCGAAGAAATCATATGCCGCGGCGAGGGGCTCTCGGGTTGCATGCTAGGAATCCAAAAACATTGCGCGCCGCGGCGAGGAAAAGTTATGCCGCGGCGGGGAGCTCTCGGGTTTTTACATAATTTCCAGAATTTGTGTTGCGCCGCGGCGGGGAAAATGTATGCCGCGGCGCGCTTATTCCTATGGCACATAGGATTCGTGTAAACCCTTACATCTATAAAAACCCCCTTAGAGTCCCCCTTACAGACAACTCGAAATAACTTGACCAATTCATACACAACTCTTCCTCTTCTCAATTTTGCGACCCAAACATGACATTCAATCAGTTTTGAGAGCGTTGCCACACTATAACGAAGCGAGAGACAATATTCTAAGGATTCAAGGAAGCTAACGACAATCGAAGATAAAGCTTACGGAGGAGTACGTCAACCGATCCATAAGCGGTATTTAGATTTAGGTTTTCCTTGTTGTTATAGAATTAATTCATCTTCTTTATTTGTTAAAGTGTATGATCATATTTTATTTGTCTATGAATAATAATATGAACATGTCTGGCTAATTTAATTATGGATGTTTAGTTTGTGTTGCCATGTTTGCTAGAATTGTGTATGGTGTATCTTTTTGACTTATGAATAAAATACTTTTTGATTAAGAGCATGTTTAAATGTTTGATTATGAATAATCATGGGCCCATTTGATGTTCGTAGTTAGATTGAAAAACCTAAGAATTTAGTTAGAGGAACGTCACCTTAACTCTATTCCGAAACACTTAATCAAAGATTCAAGTTAGTGACTTAGTCATAGCATTAATTTGATTGGCATGTTTTCCTTGTGCATAATTTGATTGCTATTTAATTTACCCCCGCCAAAGGCAGTTAATTAGTTAATCAACAAAGAGACCTACCCCCGCCAAAAGGAGTTTCGTAATTAAAAGGAAAGCCGGTAGTTTTGTTTATATAGGACGTTCATGTATCTCACCATACCCTTTTCGATGCAAACATGGTTAACCAAGCTAAACGTCCATACATCCTCTATTGATATTTGATTTGATTGATTGTTTGATTGCGATCTTGTTTTAGTTTAATTGCTCGTACTTTGTTCCCGTTACAAATCAAACACCTTTTTACAGTTTTACTAGCTTTAGGATTCTAGTTACTTAGAGTTTTAGTTTTACTAGAACTCTATTTAATTAGTCTTTTATTTTCATTAGAACTCTATTTAGATTAAAAAGTTAGTTATTTAAGACCACTGCAATTCCTTGAGAGACCGACCTTGGAAGTTGCTTATCACTTTACTACGAGTGATTCGTACACTTGCGAGTACACATTTTAACACATCAATGGGATAGCGTTCTTCTCCAAAAGCTTTATCTTCGATTGTCGACGGCTTCCTTGGATCCTTAGAATGGTTTCTCTTGCTTCGTTGAGTGTGGCAAAGCTCCCAAAATTGAATGAATCTCTTATTTGGTTGCAAAATTGTAAAGTGTAAAGTTGTATCAAAGTTGTTCGAGTTCTTCTATAAGGGGGAGTCTAAGGGGGTATTTATAGATGTAAGGGTTAACACAAATCCTGATTGCCATAGGAATAGGTGCGCCGCGGCATACATTTTACCCGCCGCGGTGCAACACAAATTCTGAAAATAATGTAAAACCTGAGAGCTCCCCGCTGCGGCGCACAATAATTATGCCGCGGCGCGCAATGTTTTCATGATTTCTCAGGATGCAACCCGAGAGCCTCTCGCCGCGGCATATGGTTTCTTCGCCGCGGCGCGCCTTGTATGTAATAATGTAAATGGTATGTAAATGCCTTTACATACGTTGTTGAGACCCTCGCCGCAGCACATGGTTTCTTCGCCGCGGCTCGCATTGCTTTCCTTCTCTTCATGCTTACCCCCTTACATATGTGATGGCTCGTTATGTAAGGATTACATATTTGACTTGTCTTGCCCGTAACTCGTGATCCGAGCGCCGTAAGTGTTCCGTCTTCCCGTGTTTTCATTATTTGACTCATTTGATGTTAAAAACACCTGAAATGCACTAAACATACCCGTGACTTCGAATGGATAGATTTATGAAAATAATCAAACAGACAATCATAACAAATCTATATTTTAAACAATTAAGCACAATTAATCACAAAATATTAGTGCTTTTCGAGCACTCATCACAACCCCCAACCAGCTTCTTGCTAGTCTCTAGCAAGTGAAGCGATCTAAAAACTAAAATAAAAACAAATAAAATAAATTAACCTAACCTAAATCACTTCCGTAGATTGTCACGGTTGCATTTAGCATATGCAACAAGCCTTTAAACCCCTAGGTGGCCCTAGTGGACGAGTTATAGTCTCGTGAGGATTTCCAGTGATGACACCCACAAACATCATGCGATTCTCAAAACTAATAAAGACTCTAAACATACTTGAATCAATCCATGCATATGTCTCAAAAATTGTTAACAACAAATGACATACGAAATAATTAAAAATTACTTAAGCTCAAAAAAACAGTCCAAATATCAAACCCATCTTAGTAATCAAATTTTGAACAACCAATCAAACCACAAGCCGGTTAGTTACACTATCTGATCGTGTCATGCATGATATTCATAGATTACATTTTAATATCTCATAAATGTGCAAGTAAAAATATGAATGAGAATTTTGCACTTCCAACCTCCATATGCTCATTTTTCAAATCCATCTCCACTAATATAGAAATCAAACTACCTAGAATCAATAGGACTTTATTAAGCTTGTAAAGTTGTGGTTAGGTGTGTGATTATGAAAGTACGGAAATGATATTTTCACTAGGATAAGAGTACTTTTTATTTCACAAACTTATTTTCAAATTTCTCCACCAAGTGTTCTCTTTTTTTTTTTTTTTTTTTATCCTCCTATAAATTCCACATGTCCCTTGGATCTTTTTGCTTGATTTTCTTTCTTTACTTTTCTTGCTTATTATTTCAATCATTATCATCATTTTTTTTATTTATTGTGATGAAGCAAGATAAATACAACATAATCGCTCATAAAAATCAAATATTACATTGAGTACTCTTATCACTAAGGGTAGTACAACGTATGTCAATGTTGAGTTCAAGGGTGCACTATGGATAAAATAATACGGGGAGGCATGAAAAGTCCAAACGGTCCAAAGATGGCCTAAATCAGTTTCTAAGTGGCATGTGATTCTATTATTTCGCTTCAATGGATTTTCAAATGAGTTCTAGAGCTTTTTGAGACTTAAAATATATCATGAACATGCATACATTACACAAATCAAAATAGTCATACTAACCATGCAAACTACCACATACACCACAAAATCCTCAAATTAGATGAATTTAACATTTATGTGCTTCGTTGCTTAGGTAAAAATCTAATTTCTCTCACATGTCACTGTCATTACAATCATGTTAATATCATAGACTTTCAGATTGACTCAAGTAGACACGACACTAACCTAAAACAATTCAAGTGACAAAAGTTAAAAATTTAAAATTTGGTCATATTTATGCTCATGAAATATTCTTCCTACCCCCAACCTAATTTTTACATTGCTCTCAATGTTAAAAAGAAAAACAAAAGAAAGTAAGAAAAAGTGTGAGAAGTTACCCCCCTTTCGTATGAGATTGTGTACATTACTTGTATGCTCCGGTTCATTATTCCTCGCTTTTCTCATGATGAAACATTTAATATGCAAGAAACATGTATGAAACCTCAAAGTATATGCATCACAACTCAAATCCAAATGTAAATTATAACTAAATCAAATTAAAAACAAAGACATGTTAATTATAGTTAATAACTAATCAAAAATAAATAAATAAAAAAATAATAATAATAAAATAAAATAAAGGAAAAACTGAAAAAGAAAATTAAACTAAATAAAAAGAAAATAAAGAAAAGAAAAGAAGTTAATACTACCGAATATGGTGGGTTGCCTCCCACCAAGCGCTTTCTTTAACGTCTTGGCAAGACGTTGCTAATTTGTTTCTATCCACCATCATCAAAGATCTTGAAGTGTGTGATATCAATTTTCTGAGCTAAGATGTCATTAAGCTTGTCCTTCCATCTCGGTAGTTGTTTCCTATGAAGCACAGCACACATTTTTTTGTGAAAGTGGTATGGAAAATAATTTGGAAATGTGCAAGTCTTAGGTGCCTTGTGTGGCATGGGAGGTGAAGATAATTCCTCCTTGTTCTCCATAAAAGTTTGTAGAATTTGATATTCCTTAGCTTGACATTCTTTGAGAATTGCTTGCTTCCCATCTGTATTTTCTACACAAAGTGGTAAATCATCAAAAGTTTCAGGAAAATAAATATTTTCAAAATTTTTACCACTTTGAAGGATTGTGTCATCCTTCACTTGCTCAATCTGAGTGGGCAACTCTTCTTGTTTTTGAATTTGTTCCGCTAATTGCCCAACTTGCATTTCTATTCTTTTCATTGATGCCTCCATAGACTCTATCCTTTCATTAGTAGATTGTATGAAAGAATTCAAGGTTTCCTCTAAGGTTGGCTTCCTAGGTTGATTATAAACTCTACTTCCTTGTATGAAAGAATTCAAGCTCTCTTCCAAGGTTGGCTTCCTAGGTTGATTATAAACTCTACTTCCTTGTATGAAAGAATTCAAGCTCTCTTCCAAGGTTGGCTTCCTAGGTTGATTATAAACTCTACTTCCTTGTATGAAAGAATTTAAGCTCTCTTCCAAGGTGGCCCTAGATGAATATGGATGAAAACTTGAGCTTTGCATTTGGTACTGTGCATAAGGTGGGTCATATGGTTGAAAATTTGAGCTTTGCATGTTGTATTGGGCATAAGGTGGGGTAGAGTTTGCTTGCCATGAAATATTATGGTGATTTCCCCACTCAGGATTATAGGTACTAAAATAAGGATTATTTCAAGGTGGGTGACATCCCTCAGTACAATCAAAGTTTGAATTAGTGGATGTATAGTAATCACCTGCAAAAGTGCAAACATTAGCATAATGCCCATATAAACCACAAATGCTACATACCTCCATGTCTGTCATATCATGCAGCTCTTCAAAAGGCCTTGTATTGGCTCATGGATTTCAGTATCCAGCCTGATTAGGTGCATTTTAAAATTTGTTGATGTTGTCTATGAACGGTACCTAACAAAAACAACAGAGAAATCAAAGCACTAATGATTAAGCAATTAAAAGCACTATTTTTTTTTGAATAAAATAAAAATAAAAATAAAATAAATAAACAAATAAAAGATAACAAATAAAATAAAAATAAAATAAATAAACAAATAAAAATAATTAAGAAACTCTAAAAAGTTAAAAAGAAAATTATTTAAAACGCCAATTCCCGGCAACAGCGCCAAAAACTTGATGTGATAAATTTAGTACTCGCAAGTGTACGAATCACTCGTAGAAAAGTGATAAGCAACTTCCAAGGTCGGTCTCTCAAGGAATTGCAGTGGTTCTAAATAACTGTCTTCTTAATCTAAATAGAGTTCTAACAAAAATAAAACACTAATTAAATAGAGTTCTAGTGAAACTAAAACTCTAAGTAACTAGAATCTTAAAGCAACTAAAATACTAATTAAATAGAGTTCTAGTAAAACTAAAACTCTAAATAACTAGAATCCTAAATCTAATAAAACTGTAAACAAGTTGGAATTGTGACGAGATCAATGGTACGAACAATTAACGAAAACAATATTGCAAGTTCACAATCAATTCAAATAGATTTGAAGATCAATGGAGGATGTATGGACATTTAGCTTGGTTGACCATGCTTGCATCGAAAAGGTATGGTGAAACAACATGAACGTTCTAAATAAACAATATTACCGGCTTTCCTTTTAATTACGAGACTGCCTTCGGTTGTGGTAAATCTCTTTGTTGATTAACTAATTAACTGCCTTTGGTCGGGGTAAATCAAATAACAATCAAATTATGCGCAAGAAAATACATGCCAATCAAACTAATGCTATGACTAAGTGATGTGTTAAAATGTGTACTCGCAAGTGTACGAATCACTCGTAGTAAAGTGATAAGCAACTTCCAAGGTCGGTCTCTCAAGGAATTGCAGTGGTCTTAAATAACTAGCTTTTTAATCTAAATGGAGTTCTAATGAAAATAAAACACTAATTAAATAGAGTTCTAGTGAAACTAAAACTCTAAGTAACTAGAATCCTAATGCTAATAAAACTGTAAAAAGAGTTTGTTTGGTTTTGGTAACGGGAACAATCATAAGAAAATCACACGAAATCAAAATGGCAATCAGACAATCGATTCAATCAAATCAAATATCAATAGAGGATGTATGGACGTTTAGCTTGGTTAACCATGTTTGCATCGAAAAGGTATGGTGATATGCATGAACGTCCTATATGAATTAAAACTACCGGCTTTCCTTTTAATTACGAAACTCCTTTTGGCGGGGGTAGGTCTCTTTGTTGATTAACTAATTAACTGCCTTTGGCGGGGGTAAATTAAATAGCAATCAAATTATGCGCAAGGAAAACATGCCAATCAAATTAATGCTATGACTAAGTCACTAACTTGAAGCTTTGATTAAGTGTTTCGGAAAAGAGTTAAGGTGACGTTCCTCTAACTAAAATCTCAGATTTTTCAGTCTAACTACGAACACCAAATTGGCCCATGATTATTCATAATCAAACATTTAAACATGCTCTTAATCAAAAAGTAATTCATTCATAAATCAATTAAATACACCATACACAATCCTAGCAAACATGGCAACACAAACTAAACATCCATAATGAAACTAGCCGCTCATGTTCATATTGTTATTCATAGACAAATAAAATATGATCATACACTTTAACAAATGGAGAAGATAAATTAATTCTATAACAACAAGGAAAACCTAAATCTAAATACCGCTTATGGATCGGTTGACGTACTCCTCCGTAAGCTTTATCTTCGATCGTCGTTGGCTTCCTTGAATCCTTAGAATGGTATCTCTCGCTTCGTTATAGTGTGGCAACGCTCTCAAAGCTGATTGAATGTCGTGTTTGGGTCGCAAAATTGAGAAAAGGAAGAGTTGTGTATGAATTGGTCAAGTGAGTTCGAGTTCTCCTTGTAAAGGGGGTCTAAGGGGGGTTTTTATAGATGTAAGGGTTTACACGAATCCTATGTGCCATAGGAGTAGGCGCGCCGCGGCATACATTTTCCCCGCCGCGGCGCAACACAAATTCTGGAAATTATGTACAAACCCGAGAGCTCCCCGCCGCGGCATAACTTTTCCTCGCCGCGGCGCGCAATGTTTTTGTATTTTCAGAATCAAACCCGAGAGCCTCACGCCGCGGCATGCAATTCTCTCGCCGCGGCGCGCAATGATTTCCTTCTGTTCACGTCCCCCCTTACATATGTGATGGCACTATATGTAAGGCTTACATATTTTGTCTTGATTAGCCCGTAACTTGTGATCCGAGCGCCGTAAGTGTTCCGTCTTCGCGTGTTTTCATCATTTGACTCATTTTGACGCTAAAAACACCTGAAATGCACTAAAATATACCCGTGACTCCGAATGGATAGATTTATGAAAATAATCGAAATAATAATCATAATAAATCTATATATGAATCAATTACGCACAATTAATCACGAAATATTAGTGCTTTTCGAGCACTCATCACAACCCCCAACCAGCTTCTTGCTAGTCTCTAGCAAGTGAAGCGATCTAAAAACCAAAATCAAAACAAAGAAAATAAACTAACCTAACCTAAATCACTTCCGTAGATTGTCACGGTTGCATTTAGCGTATGCAACAAGCCTTTAAACCCCTAGGTGGCCCTAGTGGACGAGTTATAGTCTCGTGAGGGTTTCCAGTGATGATACCCACAAACATCGTAACTGACACAAATAAAGACTCAAAACTAATAAAGACTCTAACAATACTTGAATCAATCCATGCATACGTCTCAAAAATTGTTAACAACGAATGATACATGAAGTAGTTAAACATCACCTAAGCTCAAAAACAGTCCAAACATCAAACTCATCATGGTAATCGAATTTTGAACAACCAATCAAACCACAAACCCGTTAGTTACACTATCTGACCGTGTCATGCATGATATTCATAGATTAAATTTCAATATCTCATAAATGTGCAAGTAAAATATGAATGTTAATTTTTGCACTTACAAACTCCATATGCTCATTTTTCAAACTCATCTCCACTAATATAGAAACTAAGCTACCTAGAATCAATAGGACTTCATTAAGCTTGTAAAGTTGTGGCTAGGTGTGTGATCATGAAAGTACAAAAATGATGTTTTCATATGATAAGAGTACCTTTTATTTCACAAACATATTTTCAACCCCTTTTTTTTTTTTTTTTTTTCTACCAAGTGTTCTTTTCCATCCTCCCTTCAATTCAAATGTCCTTTGGATCTTTTGCTTGATTTTCTTCTCTCTTTTTTTTATTCTTGCTTACTGTTTCAATCATCATCATTTTTTTTTTTTTTTTTTTTTTTTTTTAATGATGAAGCAAGATAAACACAACATAATTGCTCATGAAAATCAAATATTACATTAAGTACTCTTATCACTAAGGGTAGTTCAATGTATGTCAATGTTGAGTTCAAGGGTGTGCTATTGATAAAATATTGCGGGGAGGCATGAAAAGTCCAAACGGTCCAAAGATGGCCTAAATCATTTTCTAAGTGGTGTTTGTTTCTATTATTTCGCTTCAACGTGTTTTCAAATGAGTTCTAGAGATTGTTGAGACTTAAAACATATCATGAACATGCATACATTCCACAAATCAGAATAGTTAAACTAACCATGCATACATACCACATGTACCACAAAATTCTCAAATTAGATGAATCCAACATTTATGTGCTTCGTTGCTTAGGTAAAAATCTAACATCTCTCATATGTCATTGTCATTACAATCATGTTAATATCATAGATTTCCGGATTGAATCAAGTAGACACGACACTAACTAAAAACAATTCAAGTGACAAAGTTAAAAATTAAAATTTGGTCATATTTCATGCTCATGGAATATTCTTCCCCACCCCCAACCTAATATCTGCATTATCCTCAATGTGAAAAAGAAGAACAAAAGAAATTAAGAAAAAGTGTGAGAAGTTACCCCCCTTTCGTATGAAATTGTGTCGTTACTCGCTATGCTCCGGTTCACTGTTCCTCGCTTCTCTGATGAAGAATGTATGAACATATATTGAACCTCAAAGTGTATGCACACAATTCACATTCAAACCCAATTTTTAATTATAACTAAGGCAATTGAAGACACAAAAACATCAAACTAAGTTAAACAATCAAAAATAAAATGAAAAATGAAAGAAAATAAATGAAAAAGAAATAAAAGAAATAAAGACAACGAAAGAGATACGATACCGAATGGGTGCCTCCCATTAAGGGCTTAGTTTAACGTCTTAGCAAGACGTGACTGATCTCGTGTCAAGGGGGGTTAAATATGTAATTGTACTGTTTATCTCCTCCCTTATCTTTCTTGAAATGAGCTTTCGTCCTCCCAGTCGAGTTTTTGTAATTAGAATGCTTAATGCGTTCTTTGTAGGCATCATCCCGACTTAAATTTATCAGTTTGTCCTTCCCTCTCCATCCAATGTTTTGAGCCTCAATTCTGTTACTTATGCTATCCTGCGATTGAATGTTAGAAGAAATAGGAGAGGGTTGAAAAATTCCAAATGTTACAGTCTCTCCACAAACTGTCATTGATAACTTCCTATTATGGACCTCAATAGTTGTTTTGGTCGTGGCCATGAATGGTCTACCAAGAATAATTGTATGTTCCTTGTCCTGAAGAAAATTTTTGTCCATCTCAAGCACCACAAAGTCCACTGGTACAATAAACTTGTCCACCTGTACCAATAAATTTTCCACTATTCCTTTTGGGTATTGAATAGAACCGTTCGCAAGTTGAAGGGTCATCCTTGTTTCTTTAAGCTTTCCTAATCCTAGTTGCAAGTATACTGAATATGGCATTAGGTTTATACCTGCTCCTAAGTCTAGCATAGCCTCGAATACCCTCTTATCTCCCATAGTGATGTTAATGTGGAAACTACCTGGATCTTTCATTTTGAGAGGTAAGTGCGGTTGGATTATTGGACTACCAATTTTTGACATCTCATTCTCTTTGCTTCTATTCTTCTTGATGATAAAGTTCTGATTTGTCTCCTCAAACTGGTTTATTGGTGGTATTGGTGGTCGGTATGGATCCATTGACTTGTGCAATCGAAAAATGTTGGATGTTTCTTTCTTGGGAAGTTCATTTGGTTTGGTATTAAGCTCATCATCTCCTTTGAGAGTTGAATCTTCACCTTCAAAGTTACCTGTACTAGACAACAAAACATTAGAATTATCAGATAAATTATTAGGTAAATCATTAAGTACCTCCTCATCATTTTGAAAAACTGTGATCGCCTTTGCTTGTTCAGGTTGACTAGGCAGCTTTCCCGTCTCTTGTTTGTACATTTGTTCCGCTAGCTGCCCCACTTGCATTTCCACTCTTTTGATTGATGCTTCCATAGAGTCCATCCTACCACTACAAGATTGTATAAAATTGTTTAGGGTTTCCTCTACGGTTGGCTTATTTTGTGGAAATTGTCGGTTTACATTTTGGCCTTGAGCTTGGTTTTGGACAAATGGTTGGCTATTGTTCTGTTTCCATCCAAAATTAGGGTGATTCCTCCATCCAGGGTTATAGGTGTTTGAATAAGGGTCGTTCCTAGGTCTAGGTTGGTACCCTTGCATTGAATTCGCCTCCTCAGTAGTACCTGTATAAGGATCACCTGCAAAAGAACAAACATTAGCTCCATGTCCATATGAACCACAAACTCCACATACCTCGTGTTTTGGCATTTGATTAACATTTGAGGTTGTGAGAAGTTGCACTTGTTTCGTCAATTCAGCAAGTTGCATGGCCATTTCATTGTTGGATCCTAATTCGTGGACTCCAGCTCTTCTTCCTCTAGCGCTCTTTTGTTGGGAGTTGGCTCCTAACATCTCGAATAGCTCGTATGTTTCATCCGCTGTTTTCTCACCCATAGCTCCTCCTGCAGCGTTGTCAACTGTGAATTGACATTGTAGTGTCAATCCGTCGTAGAAAAACTGATTCTGTAACTGCAACGGGAAGTGGTGATGTGGACATTGTATCAACAGCAATTTGAATCTGTCCCAAGCCTCGTGGAAGGGTTCTCCGTCCATCTGCGAAAAAGTAGCAATTTTTGTTCTTAGATCAGATGTCTTTTGATGGGAATAGAACTTACCCATGAATTTATTGTAAACATCGTCCCATGTGACCAAAGAACCGGGTGCTAACGTCATTAGCCAAGACTTAGCTCTATCCTTGAGAGTGTATGGAAAACACCTCATGCGTAGTTGATCTTCGCTAAGTCCCTGCAGTGGAAAAGTTTGCACAGTAGCATATAGTTCACGCATAAAATTTAAAGGATCTTCATTAGGGATACCGTAAAAGGAGGGAAGCATGGAATAATGAATATTTTTCAATTCATAATTCCTAGCCGCCTCTGTAAGTTGAATGCATGATGTGGCGGTCCCAATGATCGGTCTTGCAAACTCTTTGTTCATCATTTGCCTAGCTACGTTTTCACCCATTGCTGCTTGTAATTGTTGTTGGACTTCGTCCTCTTGAAATTGATTGTCCAGTTTCTTTGATCGGTGTTTGACTCTATGAATGTTGTCAATGTAAGGAGAGAGTTCCTTGTTAAGTGATCTCCTACCCTGCATGCACAAATAAAAAGCAAACAAAGATCAAGGTAGCAGTGAAATTTGAAATTAAGCACTATTTTTTTGATTTTTTTATTTTCTAATTTTTTTTTGGATTTTTTTGAATAAAAATAAATAAAATAAAGAAATAAATAAAATAAATAAATAAATAAAATAAACAAATAAATAAAATAAATAAAAAAATAAATAAATAAATCAGAAACTCTAAAAAGTTAAAAAGAAAATTATCTAAAACGCCAATTCCCCGGCAACGGCGCCAAAAACTTGATGTGTTAAAATGTGTACTCGCAAGTGTACGAATCACTCGTAGTAAAGTGATAAGCAACTTCCAAGGTCGGTCTCTCAAGGAATTGCAGTGGTCTTAAATAACTAGCTTTTTAATCTAAATGGAGTTCTAATGAAAATAAAACACTAATTAAATAGAGTTCTAGTGAAACTAAAACTCTAAGTAACTAGAATCCTAATGCTAATAAAACTGTAAAAAGAGTTTGTTTGGTTTTGGTAACGGGAACAATCATAAGAAAATCACACGAAATCAAAATGGCAATCAGACAATCGATTCAATCAAATCAAATATCAATAGAGGATGTATGGACGTTTAGCTTGGTTAACCATGTTTGCATCGAAAAGGTATGGTGATATGCATGAACGTCCTATATGAATTAAAACTACCGGCTTTCCTTTTAATTACGAAACTCCTTTTGGCGGGGGTAGGTCTCTTTGTTGATTAACTAATTAACTGCCTTTGGCGGGGGTAAATTAAATAGCAATCAAATTATGCGCAAGGAAAACATGCCAATCAAATTAATGCTATGACTAAGTCACTAACTTGAAGCTTTGATTAAGTGTTTCGGAAAAGAGTTAAGGTGACGTTCCTCTAACTAAAATCTCAGATTTTTCAGTCTAACTACGAACACCAAATTGGCCCATGATTATTCATAATCAAACATTTAAACATGCTCTTAATCAAAAAGTAATTCATTCATAAATCAATTAAATACACCATACACAATCCTAGCAAACATGGCAACACAAACTAAACATCCATAATGAAACTAGCCGCTCATGTTCATATTGTTATTCATAGACAAATAAAATATGATCATACACTTTAACAAATGGAGAAGATAAATTAATTCTATAACAACAAGGAAAACCTAAATCTAAATACCGCTTATGGATCGGTTGACGTACTCCTCCGTAAGCTTTATCTTCGATCGTCGTTGGCTTCCTTGAATCCTTAGAATGGTATCTCTCGCTTCGTTATAGTGTGGCAACGCTCTCAAAGCTGATTGAATGTCGTGTTTGGGTCGCAAAATTGAGAAAAGGAAGAGTTGTGTATGAATTGGTCAAGTGAGTTCGAGTTCTCCTTGTAAAGGGGGTCTAAGGGGGGTTTTTATAGATGTAAGGGTTTACACGAATCCTATGTGCCATAGGAATAGGCGCGCCGCGGCATACATTTTCCCCGCCGCGGCGCAACACAAATTCTGGAAATTATGTACAAACCCGAGAGCTCCCCGCCGCGGCATACCTTTTCCTCGCCGCGGCGCGCAATGTTTTTGTATTTTCAGAATCAAACCCGAGAGCCTCACGCCGCGGCATGCAATTCTCTCGCCGCGGCGCGCAATGATTTCCTTCTGTTCACGTCCCCCCTTACATATGTGATGGCACTATATGTAAGGCTTACATATTTTGTCTTGATTAGCCCGTAACTTGTGATCCGAGCGCCGTAAGTGTTCCGTCTTCGCGTGTTTTCATCATTTGACTCATTTTGACGCTAAAAACACCTGAAATGCACTAAAATATACCCGTGACTCCGAATGGATAGATTTATGAAAATAATCGAAATAATAATCATAATAAATCTATATATGAATCAATTACGCACAATTAATCACGAAATATTAGTGCTTTTCGAGCACTCATCACTAAGTCACTAATTTGAGGCTTTGATTAAGTATTTCGGAATAAAGTTAAGGTGACGTTCCTATAACTAGATTCTTAGATTTTTCAACCTAACTACGAATCTCAAATTGGCCCATGATAATTCATAACTAAATATCTAAACATGCTCTTAATCAAAAGGTAATTTATTTATATTAAATCAATAAAATATACACCATACACAATTCTAGCAAACATGGCAACACAAACTAAACATCCATAATGAAATTAGCCACTCATGTTCATATTAATATTCATAGACAAATAAAATATGATCATACACTTCAATGAAAGAAGAAGAAAATAGAATTCTATAACAACAAGGAAAACCTAGATCTAAATACCGCTTATGGATGTGATAGCGTTCTTCTCCAAAAGCTTTATCTTCGATTGTCGACGGCTTCCTTGGATCCTTAGAATGGTTTCTCTTGCTTCGTTGAGTGTGGCAAAGCTCCCAAAATTGAATGAATCTCTTATTTGGTTGAAAAATTGTAAAGTGTAAAGTTGTATCAAAGTTGTTCGAGTTCTTCTGTAAGGGGGAGTCTAAGGGGGTATTTATAGATGTAAGGGTTTACACAAATCCTGATATCCATAAGAATAGGCGCACCGCAGCATACATTTTTCCCGCCGCGGCGCAACACAAATTCTGAAAATAATGTAAAAACCCGAAAGCTCCCCGCCGCGGCACCCAATATTTTCATGATTTCCCAGGATGCAATCCGAGAGCCTCTCGCCGCGGCATATGGTTTCTTTGCCGCGGCGCGCCTTGTATGTAATGGTATGTAAATGCCTTTACATATGTTGTTGAGACCCTCGCCGCGGCACATGGTTTCTTTGCCGCGGCGTGCATTGCTTTCCTTCTCTTCATGCTTACCCCCTTACATATGTGATGGCTCGTTATGTAAGGCTTACATATTTGACTTGTCTTGCCCGTAACTCGTGATCCGAGCGCCGTAAGTGTTCCGTCTTCGCGTGTTTTCATTATTTGACTCATTTGACGCTAAAAACACCTGAAATGCACTAAAACATACCCGTGACTTCGAATGGATAGATTTATGAAAATAATCAAATAAACAATCATAACAAATCTATATTTTAAACAATTAAGCACAATTAATCAAAAAATATTAGTGCTTTTCGAGCACTCATCATAAGCCCAATCAGCATATGCAAATGCTGTACCCACAATGAACTTATTAAGGTGTGTTTTATAACTAAGTACCAATATATACTTTCCCTTTCTATTTGAACTATCGAAAAAGAGTGACAAATTAAAATAAATAAATTAAAATAATTAAAGAAATAAAAAATAGATTCACTACACAATGAAAAAAAGTCTAAGAATTCAACTTCCCCCATTCTACTTCCATGATTTTCTATGTCTCAATAAAATCAAAGTAAATGCAAAGATTATTAATCAAACTCTACTCAAGTAATTATCATCCACATATATATGGTCATGTTAGTCCTAATCCATACAAACCTAGCCCACATGTCTTTGGCTATTTAATTATACATGGGTCATTAAATACCTAGAGTTTAAAAGTGATTACACATATAATAATGAAATTTTTTTCCTCATTATACATGTGCCAATTTAATGCATATTCACAATTTCATATCAATATTTCAATTGCGCACAAGATTAACAAATCACCTAATTAAATAGCCAATTTAAATAAGAGCATTAAGCACATTAAATTAGATAAACCAAATACTCACAAAATATTAAATTAATAGCATAAATCATGATCATAAAATGGATTCTATTGAATCCCTAGAGATAGTTCTAGCACAAAACACACGTTTTTAATATGATAATATCAAGAGTAAAAATTATATGAAATACAAAGTTTATAACTAAAGGAGTACGAAAATGTAAACCAAATGAGGATTCCTCAAGCTCTCTTTTCCAAGAAGCTCCCTTTGTGTTCCAATGGTGGTTCTATTGTGCGTTTTTTAATACTCTTTATATTTTCAAAATAATGTTGAGAAATCTAAAAAGAAAGATTAAAAGTAGTATTATGGTAGATAAAAATAGTGAATGGAGTGTTGGAATGGATGGAGGATAGATATGGAAGTGTATAGAGGTAGAATAGGGTTAAAAATGGTGAATGAGTTGTTGAAAGTTCATGCAAATGAAGATAAAATAAGTCTAAAATGCTCAGGTTAACTTCTGGCCATTAGATCATCTAAAAAAACAAAGGCTGAGATGAAAATGAGTTAAAAACAACCACGGCCAATAGGATCATGACATGTGGCAAAGAGAATAGGCATGACCAATTGCCGCGTGACATGTGGAAGCATTGTGCACGCGACATGTGGCAAGCTATGGAAGGCTGCACTAAACAATTGACTGAGTTGGAGCCACATAGCGAGTCACAATTGGTTGGTTTGGTTCACGTGGTATGACACATGGTGCAGGCGAACTATTCAACAGAATCCAGATTGAATGCCATGACGACATGTGTCAAGCTAACTGTATAAGTGTTGACACCTGACGCGGAGTAATTTGTTTTTGTTGCTTGCGTGGCTCCTTACTGTCATACACATGTCTTTGGATTTTTTGAGAGCATCCCATATACTTCTATATGCATCCACCTACATAAAAAAAAAAAATCATAAAAAATGGCTAAAACTTTCATAAAATTTTCAAAAATTAAATTTTCATCCCTTTTTACCATTTGACCCAAAATTTATCTTATTTTAACATTTTAACTCCAAAAATATTATTTATTCAATTAGACAAGTTAATATTAAGCATGAAAATGATATAATAACTCTATTTTTATAGAGTTATCAACATAAACTGACACACTTTATTAATAAAGTATGCAAAATCAGGTCAAGTGAGTATAATATTTTGCAAGCTACACATAAAACTTTAGTACAAGGAAATATAAGATAAAGAATGACCTTTATAACCTGAAAATGGTGTGGTAGAACACATGGCAGAGTGACTAGGCTTATAATGAACCGTATTGGCCTTCTTCAAGAGATCATCAATGTATTTCTTTTGATTAAGAAACAGACTACCATCTTCCAATTTATGAACAAGAATACCAAGAAAATAATGCAAAAGTCCAAGGTTTTTTAAGGCAAATTCTTGATGAGGAGATTGAATGAGTTGTTGCACAGCTTGAGGATTAGACCCAATTAGAATCACATCATCCACATACACCAGAATAAACATTTGGACCCCATCAGAATTGAAAATGAAAAGAGAGGAATTAGCTTTGCTTTGAATAAACCCAAACTTAAACAAAGCACCACTCAATCTTTCAAACCAAGCTGTAGGAGCATGTTTGAACCCATATAGAGCTTTGTTTAACTTGCACACAAAATTAGGGAAGTGTGGACTAAAAAATCCTTCTGTTTGCTCTATAAACACCTCATCTTCTAAGATACGATGCAAGAATGCATTATTAACATCAATCTATTTCAAATCCCAACCAAAAGTGAGAGCAATAGTGAGAATAATTCGAATTGTGGAAAACTTTATGATAGGACTAAAAGTTTCACTAAAATCAAAACCAGCTACCTGATTGTATCCTTTAGCCACTAAACGGGCTTTAAACCTATTAATGCTACCATCCAAGAGTCTCTTAATTCAAAAGATCCATTTGTTTCCAATCACTTACCTGCCTTGGGGCAAAGGGACCAATGTACATGTATGGTTTTTAATCAAAGCCTCAAACTCATCTTGCATAGCTTTGATCCATTTAGAATTTTGAAGTGTTGCTTGTACTAAAAGAGATTCCCCAATCTGATCTAAAGAAGTTGAAGTATTGTATTCTTTTGGTTTTCTTATACCATGCTTGGCTCGTGTTATCATAGGTGAGAATTGACTAAAGAAGAGACAATTAAGACATTAGGATAGGTTTGATAAATAAGACTAGGTGAAACAGTAGATGACAGTTTACCAGGAATTAAGATAAAACTAGGTACACTTTAGCAGAGGTGTTATCTATAGCATTTGACTCTATGGTAGGTAAAGCACTAGAGGAAGGATAATGAGTGTTGTCAACATCATTAGGTACTAATTTACGTAAAGTATCATCAGAGGGACTCACTAGAGTACGCTGATCATTAGCATTAGATTCAAGAATAGACATAATAGAAGTATCCAAAGGACTGAACCTATTTGAAATATTCAAATCAGACTCATGACTAGGCTAGCATAATTGAGAAGGCACAAGTTTGGTTATAGTAGGAAAATAAGTGCATGAAAATTGGAAAGAAGGTTTAGACTTCCAAGACAACTCAATTTTAACAGAATAAGGAAAATAATTCTCATCGAAAACAACATTTCTTGACACATAGATGCGACCATTAGCACTAAGACAGTTATAGCCTTTGTGATAAGGACTATAACCAATAAAAGTACATGGTCAAGGTTTAAACTCAAGTTTACGAGCATTATATGGTTTTAAACGAGGATAACATAAGCATCCATAGGTTCTAAGAATGGAATAGTCAAGTTTAATACCAAGAAATACTTCTAAAGGATTCTTATTATTCAAGAGAGGAGAGGGTAACCTATTTATAAGAAATACTGAAGTATAGAAAGCTTCATCCCAAAAACAATTAGGCAGGTGTCCTTGAGCTAGTAGAGATAAACCCTTCTCCACTATATGCCTGTGTTTTCACTCAGCTAAGCCATTATGCTGAGGTGTGTAAGGGCATGACACATATTTTAAAATACCAAAAGAAGCCAAAATTGGTGTGAGAGCTTCATATTCACCTCATCCATTACATTGCACCATTTTAATCTTTTTATTTACTTGTCACTCAGCTTGAGCTTT
This sequence comes from Elaeagnus macrophylla, assembly GCA_029378325.1. Lineage (NCBI taxonomy): Eukaryota > Viridiplantae > Streptophyta > Magnoliopsida > Rosales > Elaeagnaceae > Elaeagnus > Elaeagnus macrophylla. Next base: position 108,350,384 of record CM055640.1, on the reverse strand, counting down.
AAACAATAGAAAAACATTAGCAACAACACTCTTATCCTTAAAAAAAAATCCATGTATGTCTAGAGAACTGATCTATAAAGCTCACATACTAACGATAACCATTGGTGGAAGTAACAAGGGCTAGTCCCTATACATCAGTATAAATCACCATTAAAGGCTCTGTAACTTTAACAGAAGCTCTAATAAAAGGCAGTGAATGACTCTTGGACATTTGACAAATAGCTCACACATTTGGCAAAATTTGTTCATCAATAGAAATAATGTAGTTACATTAATTAAGAACTATATTAACAATCTTAGGGGTTGGATGACCAAACCTCTTATGCCATAACAGAATATCAGACTACTTAGTAAACTTTTCATGATTTTTGCTTAACAGTTGTATCTGCACTATTTACAAAACATAGTGGCTTATTATTCATATCAGTACTATCATGCATACTACAAGTAGAAGCTATAGTACATTTGAACATGTAGCTCTATTGTCATTCTATAAATCCAAGTGAAATTGATATAAGCCTTTGTTACACTCCCATTTGAGTAACTTTTGACTTCTATCCTTGTCCTTCACAAGACAGTATTGAGGGTGAAATTCAAAGTATACATGATTATCCTTAGCAAATTTTGATACTCTTAACAAAACATTAGCTATATATGAAACAATTTGTTTTATATGGAACATGCAACATATCTTATAGAAGAAATAATTTGTTTGAATCAATCTGTGATGCACAAACATTAGCTCCAACATGATGAATAAAAAGACATGATCCATTACCTATGTGAAGTTTCTCAAACCCTATGTATTTTGACTTTGCAGCCAGATTAAAAGGATCTAATGTCACATGGTGAGTAGCTCTTGAATTAGGATACCAAGAGGACTCAACAATAGTTTCTAGTGTGGCCAAATGAGCAGAGGTTGGATGATGTTGTTGTTAGAAACGTGTCTCTAATTGAGTCAAGATTGTTGAACAAATTAATAGCATACCATGAAAGTCAAGAGTTGGTAGATGTAAGGAATTCAAAAGTTGGTGCAACTAATTGAGAAATTGTGCAACCAACCCTTGACAATTTGCACACAAACTTTCATATAAATAGAGAAGGAAACTAAGCCATAAAATCATCCCTAGCAATTCATTTCAAGAGTTGCATTTGAGAGAAAGAAATAGAAAAATTAGGAAGCTCATTTTGGTAGCTTCAAAGTGTTGGAATTAACACATTTGGTAGTTGTTCTTCTCTTGTTTGTTAGAGAAAAATCTCTAAATTTGGTAAATTTGGGATCTTATTTGAGAGTTGTACCCACTTTGTAAACACCATTTAAATAGTGAATTATTCTCCTTGTCTTTGCCAGTGGATTAGGCCTTACGCTGAACCATGTAAAATTTGTGTGACCACTTTGTTATTTATTTTCTCTACGTTTGGTTACCGCAGTTGTTCGTTACTCAATTGAGTGCTTACTATTTAAGAAAGTTCTGTCTAAGAAGATTGAAATTTAAGTGGCTCCGGTGGGACCCTCCAATCTTTCCTGGGAGCTTTCTTATAATAGTGGTATTTAAGTGGGTCTTGCACAACAAGTGGTATCAGAGCCAATTCGATCCATATTCGACAAAATTGTGTTGTTGCGGATTTGTGAGTAAAAGGGAGCATGTTGGAGTCTTCAGATATTATGGCACCAACATCTGCACCTTCTTTGTCAGCACCAGTTAGAACTACGGTGACAAATGCAAAATTTGAGGTGGAGAAATTTGATGGTACCAATAATTTTGGTATGTGGCAATGTGAGGTACTAGATGTATTGTGTCAACAAGAGTTGGACCATGCTCTTGAGGACAAACCTGAAGACATGGATGAGAAAGATTGGGCAAAACTCAATCGTCAAACATGTGGTACTATTTGGTTGTGTCTTGCCAAAGATCAAAAATATTTTTTCATGAAGGAGACATTAGCAAAGAAGTTGTGGAAGACATTGGAGGATAAGTATATATCAAAAAGACCTCTTAATCGTCTTTTTTTAAAGAAAAAACTCTATAAGTTCACGTACACACCTGGTACGTCATTGAACAATCATGTTAACTCGTTTAATAAGTTGTTGGCAGATTTGTTCAAGTTAGATGAGCAATTTGGCGATGAAGATAAAGCCTTAATGCTGTTAAATTCACTTCCTGATGATTATGAGTAACTCAGCATCACGTTGCTGCATGGGAAGGATAAAGTTTCTTTTGATGAAATTTGTACAGCTTTGCATAGCTATGAAATCATGAAAAATGACAAAGTTATTCATAGAGATGCAAAAGCATAAGTATTGACAGCAAGAGGTAGCTCTGTGAGTCGTAAACCTAGAAGAAGAGGCAAGTCATAGTCAAAAGCAAGACTTGCTAAAGATGAATGTGCCTTTTGTCAAGAGAAAGGGCATTGGAAAAATAATTGTCCTAAGTTGCAAAAGAAAAATAGGGGTAAGGAAATTTCTAATGCTTGTGCAATTGATCAAGGAGATAATGAGTCAGATTATTCCTTGGTTAACATGTCTATGATATGTCATGTTGATGAGTCGATAATGGATTCAGGTTGCACCTATCATATGTGTCCAAACAGGGAATGATTTTCAAGTTACAAAGAGCTTGATGGTGGAGTTGTTTATATGGGTAATGATAATACCTGTAAAACAACAGGGATAATACAGTCCATTTGAAAACTTATGATGGATCAAGCAAAGTACTGAAAGATGTTCGGTATGTACCGAGCTTGAAAAATAATCTCATATCACTTGGAGCCTTAGAATCAAAAAGTCTCACAGTGACTATGAAAGGTGGAGTCCTGAAGGTTGTATCTGGTGCACTTGTGTTGATGAAAGGCATAAGAAGAAACAACTTGTACTATTTACAAGGAAGTACACTTGTTGGAGCAGCTGCTACTGTTTCTACAAAAGATGCAAATTCAAAAGCAACCAGATTATGGCATATGCGTCTGGGGCACGCTGGTGAGAAAACTTTGTACAATTTGATAAAGCAAGGCTTGTTGAACATTGTGTTTTTGGAAAACAAACTAAGGTAAAATTTGGTTTAGCAATCCACTGTACTAAAGGAATTTTGGATTATGTTCACACTGATGTCTGGGCCCCTACCAAAACAGCTTGATTTGGAGGGATGCACTATTTTGTCTCTTTCATTGATGATTTCTCTATAAGAGTTTGATTGAAACTCAAATTAGCAAGAAGATCAAATGACTCAGATCGGATAATGGTGGAGAATACAAAAGTGATCCATTCTTGAAAGTTTGTCAGGATGAGAGAATTGTACAACACTTTATAGTCAGACATACTCCACAATAAAATGATGTAGCAGAACGCATGAACCGAACAATACTGGAGAAAGTTTGGTGTATGTTGTCTAATGTTGGGTTGGGCAAGATCTTTTGGGCTGAGGTAGTGACTTATGCATACCATCTCATCAATCGTTTGTCATCAAATGCACTTGATAGCAAAACTCCTATGGAGGTATGGTTTGGAAAACCTGCTACAGATTATGATTCCTTACATGTCTTTGGTTCCGTTGCTTATTATCATGTAAGGGAGTCTAAGTTAGACCCAAGAGCTAAAAAGGCTTTGTTCATGGGTATAACATCTGGAGTAAAAGAATATCGTCTTTGGTGTCTAGAGTCAAAAAAGATAGTTTTCAGCAGGGATGTAACTTTTGATGAGTCTTCTATGTTGTTACAAGAAGAAAAGAAAGAGTTTTCAAAGGAGAATCAGATCAATGGTACTCCACAGCAGGTGGAGTTAAAGAAAGTGTCAGTTGATCCAGTTGAAGTCATGGAGGAAGACAATAATTCTCTAATGACAGAAGATGATGAAGAGGTGGGACTAATGACAGAAGATGATGAAGAGGTTCCCACCCAAGAACCTACACAACGGCAAGATCCAATTGCAACTAGAAAGGAGAAGAGACAAACTCGCCTACTTGCTCGACTTGCTGATTATCACTTGGGAGCATATGCACTTTCAATAGTGAATGACGGTGTTTCGACCACTTACAAAGAGGTCATTAACAATGTTGAACACCAACAATGGAAACGTGCAATGGAGGAAGAGATGCAATCTCTTCATAAGAATGAAACTTGGAAGTTAGCTCGACTTCCTAAATGCAAGAAGGCAATTGGATGCAAATGGATATTTGCAAAGAAAGAAGGATTTCCTAATAAGAACAATGTGCGCTTCAAGGCAAGGTTAGTAGCAAAGGGTTATTCTCAGAAAGAGGGCATTGACTACAATAAAGTATTTTCTTCAATTGTGAGACATGCTACTATTCGAATTTTGTTAGCCTTGGTTGCACAATATGATTTGGAACTAGTTCAACTTGATGTCAAAACTGCATTTTTACACAGTAATTTGGAAGAGGAAATCTATATAACTCAGCTTTATGGGTTTAAAGTTGTTGAAAAAGAAAATTGGGTTTGCAAGCTGAACAAATCGCTATATGGTTTGAAGCAATCACCTAGACAGTGGTATAAGCGATTTGATCAGTTCATGATGGAGCATAAGTACACAAGAAGTAAATTTGACCATTGTGCATACTTTCGCAAGCTGAATGATGGATCTTTCATTTATTTGCTTTTATATGTTGATGATATGCTGATAGCTTCTACAAATAAAGATGAGATTATATTGCTGAAGCTACAGCTAAATCAAGAATTTGAAATGAAAGATTTTGGTGAAGCTAGCAAGATTTTGGGTATGGAGATTCATAGAGACAGAAGAAGAGGTAGAATTTGTTTATCTCAAAAACAATATTTGAAGAAGGTACTACAACGTTTTGGCTTGAATGAACAATCAAAACCTATTAGTACACCACTTGCCTCTCATTTCAAGCTTAGCTCATCTTTGTCTCCTACCACAGATGAAGAACAAAAGTATATCTTGCATGTTCCTTATTCAAATGCAATTGGCAACTTGATGTATGCTATGGTATGTACTAGGCCCGATATTTCACAAGCTGATAGTATTGTGAGCAGATATATGCACAATCTTGAAAAAGGGCATTGGCAAGCTATGAAATGGATTCTTCGGTACATTCTAGGTACTATAGATATTGGTTTGGTGTTCCAACAGGATGAAAAGTTGGTGGTCAGTTATGTTGATTCCGACTATGCTAGTGATATGGATAAGCGTCAGTCAACTACTGGCTATGTGTTCACTTTTGGTGGAGGACTTGTAAGTTGGAAGTCTACAATACAACCCACGGTAGCTTTGTCAACTACAGAGGCAGAGTATATGGCAGTCGCTGAGGCAGTTAAAGAAGCTATATAGATACAAGGGTTGATTGAAGAACTTGGAATTGCACAGGAACATCTCAATGTTTACTGTGACAGTCAAAATACTATTCATTTAGCAAAGAATCAGGCCTATCATGCAAGAACAAAACACATAGACGTTCATTTTCATTTTGTGTGGAAAATTATCAATGATGGAAAGATACATCTTTCAAAGATTGGAACAGCTGATAATCTTGCAGATATGTTGACCAAGGTAGTGACATCAGTCAAGTTCAAACATTGTTTGAACTTGATAAACACCCTGCAAGTTTGAGCAACTACGGGTGTGTGGCAAAGATTGAGATAATGTTCTTGGCTAAATTTGATCCAAGGTGGAGATTATTAGAAATGTGTCTCTAATTGAGCCAAGATTGTAAAACAAATTAATAGCACATCATGAAAGTCAAGAGTTGGTGGAGAGTTGGTGGCAAGAGTTGGTGGATGTAAGGAATTCAAAAGTTAGTGCAACTAATTAAGAAATTGGGCAACCAACCCTTAACAATTTGCATACAAACTTTCCTATAAATAGAGAAGGAAACCAAGCCATAAAATCATCCCTAGCAATTCATTTCAAGAGTTGCATTTGAGAGAAAGAAAGAGCAAAATTAAGAAGCTCATTTTGGTAGCTTCAAAGTGTTGGAATTAACACATTTGGTAGTTGCTCTTCTCTTGTTTGTTAGAGAAAAATCTCTAAATTTGGTATATTGGGATCTTGGGGTATTTGAGAGTTTGTACCCATTTTGTAAATACCATTTGAATAGTGAAATTCTCCTCATCTTTACCTGTGGATTAGGCCTTACGCTGAACCACGTAAAATTTGTGTGACCACTTTGTTATTTATTTTCTCTACGTTTGGTTACTGTAGTTATTTGTTATTCAATTGAGTGCTTACTATTTAAGAAAGTTCTGTTTAAGAAGATTAGAATTTAAGTGGTTCCTGAGAGCTTTCTTATAATAGTGATATTCAAATGGATCTCGCACAATAATTGTTGGCCTGATCTATTCTGAGAAGTAGAACCTTGTTGATTTTGAGATGAGTTGGTAGGAGGTGGTTGAAAATCTCTATCAAACCAAAACCAACATCTATTCACCAAATGGCCAAACTTTCCACACAATTGACACCGAAAACGTCCCCTACCTCCACCATCATTATTTCTACCTCTATCTCTTTGACCATAATTTTGTCCTCTACCACCAGTATTTTGTGCATTATAATTTTGATTATCATTAAAGCTTCTTTCTCCGGTAATCTCACAACTAAAATTCTTAGACTAATTTTGCTCTAAATTTGTAGAAGGTAAAAGAGTCTCAACAGATGTGCTAGTGTGCTTCTCAAGCCATTTTTCATGTGTTAGTAACATAGCTTGAACTTCTCGCGCTGAAACAGGCTCAACCTTACTAGAAATAGTTGTATGAATAAAATCATAGTCTTTATCCACTCCATTTAACAAAGCATGTACCTGATCTACCTCAGAAACTTTGTAGCCATAAGTCGATAACTGCATCACAATGTCTTTGACTTTCATAACATAGTCAGTGACGGACATTGTTCCTTTCCTGATATCACTGAACTCTGATTTATATTAAAAAAAAATTGCTATGGAATGAGAGGCAAAATAGTTCTCTAGTGTTCTCCACATTTCAACACTGGCTTCACAATCAAAAACTTCCATAATCAAGTCACCTTCCATACACGTAATGAGCCAAGACCCAATCATTGGGTCCTATCTCATCCAATACCAGAACTCAACATTGACCCATCCTTTGCTATCTTTCCTTGAAGGACATTGAAAATTTCCTAACACAAAGTCATCAAGCTCATAGCTACGCAAGAGCCTTAGGATCTGTTTCTTCCAAATGGCAAAATTTGTGCGATCTAGCTTGGTCGCATTTATTTGATTCTGAAAAGAAATAAGATCTAGTTTCTCAGCTTGCACTTCTTCCTTTTTCGTTTTTGCAGAATCTATACACTTTAACCTTGAATCCTCCATTCCTATAGACTTCGACTCATAACCTATTGCTCTGATACCATGAAAAGTTTCAGATAATCTTGTTTAATAAGCAAGAAAGAAAAGAGAAGAACAATGTAGAAGAAGAGAAAGATGAACACGAGAGAGAAATTGAATAATACTTCTTTGATTATTTTCTATACGTTCACATTTCTATAGTCACTTAGGCTCTATACACTACACTAGTACACTAGTCTGACTATTTGCACAATTCACACTAACAACTTCAGGACCACAAGAAATTGCACTGCACTTGTCTAACAAACTTGTTGAGGTGGCATCTCTTTTTCCTTCACATCTTTTAAGTTTTCTCAGAAGTAGTATATTTGGAATATATAATCTGATTGAGGATTATCAGATGTATAGATGATGCCCCTAAAATGATCAAATAGAACATTGTACTTTGTTTAATGCTCTATATTTTTCTACTTGGAACCAAAAGTATCAGAATGGAGACAAAGTTTTGATCAAAATTTGGTCCCTAGTTTCCAGCAGTTTTTCAATGTTGATTGCATTTGTCACCTTGTTTGATAGTTTCAGCATGGAAATAGTTAATGTTGATCGCTTGTTACTCTGGTACTTTTAACATTTTTGGCTTTGCTGTTTTTCTACTTAGTTGCTGCAGAGAAATCTAAGTGATCAAATCCAGATATGGTGTCAATTACACAACTTTAATTTCATGTGGTGGTCTCTTCATGTTCCATATATCATGTGATTAATGTAAACAATGGCAACTGCAATGGATCTTTATGGGAAAGTTTCTTTTTCTTTTTCTTCTTTTCGAGATCTAACAATATATTAAAAAATAAGTGTTATTTTTATGGCTATAAGTTACACGAGTGTTGTTTTTGTTTTTTTTTTTTTAGCTAACTCTGTTGGGCAATCCATTAAAAGGACTAATATTGTTGCATAAATTATAATCAGAGATGTAATTGCTAACTTGGTTAGGTCAGGATAAGGCTTTTGTGTATTTTTCGCCTGGGGGCTATATCAAAAAGTTCTAAATTACAAAGCGAAAATTTAGGCCTAAAATGTATGGTTATGATTCAGTTTAATTGAATTTTTAATTTAAGTCAAATTAGAATTTTAGTTATTTTAAATTTTTTTAATCTAAAACAATAGAATATACCTAGAGTTAAATGATCAAATATTTTAAGCCTAAATTTTGTTATTGAAGGGAAAAAGAAGAGTTTATTGGACTAAATATCAAATGTTTATGGTATTAGAGCTAATATAACTGTAATTTTTTTTTTTTTGAAAAACTACGGAACTAACTCCTAAAATATATAATAACAAGAATAATACTTCTAACACTATTTTATATCATTATTAATTAATTATATTTTTATTGTTACAAATTTTAGAGAGTATTTTTATTTTTTCGGTAATCTCAGTAAATTCTTTTGGTTTTTTCAATGTTAACCGGCTATAATACACTAAGAAGGGCATAGTCCCTTTTTTTAAAAAAATTGACACAAAATTTTAGTAATTATTGGATCAGTACTAATATTCATATTATTATGAAAAATAATTGTATTTAATTTTATAATTATTAAAAATTAGCAGCTAAAATTTTATAATTATTAAAACTTATTAATTTTTATAAATAATAAGATTAGAAGTGCATCCCATAATTGCAAGACTATAGTATTCAATCTCACATAATAATAGGATTAAAAATGTAAAATAATGTACCAAATGAAAAAGAAAAGAAAGAAAAATACATTTGTTATGGTACTTTAAATTCATTCCTTCTTAATATAGCACTATTTAATATTTTAGAATCATGAGCTGAACCTTCCTGCTCACTAAGTACATACAAGAATTTTAAATCAAAGTTACATGTAGCTAAAAGAATTTATAATATTTTTTCTTGACAATTACCATAATTACTTTTATCAAATTATGTTATCATAGTTGGTATGTGTGTACCATTAATGGCTTCCATGCAATCCTAAACATTTAATTAAATAAAGCAAAAATCAATAATTGGTCCAATACTTTGTACATGTAGTGGTATCCACTTCTAGAAATCGGACGTCGAACTGGACGTTCAACATATTCAAGATATAAGATAGCTATTAAATTATTTAATACTTAAACAACCAATCGAATTGTTATAAATAAAATTTTAATAATCTCATAAAATTATTTATCTGATTGTTTATTCTCTATTCCTTTTGATAACAAAGTTCATTATCTTCAGAAATACTTGAATAAGACACCTAATAAAATAATAATAACATAGTTATACTTTTTTATTAAATAATTAAATATATCTTATGAAAAAAAATCAAATATATAACAAAAATAATATTATGATAAATTATATCTGAAAAAATAAATTAAATTAAATCATAATATGCTATAATAAATTATGGTAAAATGTCAAATGTAATTAAAATTAAAGATCAAAACTAGTTCAAAACGTCCTCTAAAATGTTATAAATTCTTTTATTCAAACAAATTAATACATTATATATTATCAAGTATCCACTCTAAGCATTGTTCAAGTGACATTTCTACAAATACATCTTTAATTTCCATCTTATGAATTAGAGCAAAAGACCTGTGAAGGGCATGATTATCTAAATTTGAGGTCTCCTTGTTAGCATTCCAAATATTTTTTCTTTTCTTCTTCTTTCTATATTTCTTTTTTCTCTTTATCTTTTTCTCTTTTTTGTATGAGTTTATATATTCTTGAATCTCGTTTGTAATCTTAGTAATTGAATTCATACCAAAGGATATTTTTTCTAATATATCAGCTCATTTGATGGTTTTATATGAGTTATTACTCCCTTCAATTGAATTGTATCTTGGATTATAGCATCCATATCCAAGCTTATAGGTGACGATGAAGTTTGATGTACAGGTGATAGAGCTTTGTATGAGACATCATTATGGCTTGGCATATATGCCTCATTGTTTTGTCATACACAAAATCTTCTATCCTTTAACCCTTTTTATTTTTCTTAGTCTCATATATTATTGCATTAATAGTTTCACTCAATTCAACTACATTTGTTCCAATAGCAATTTCATTCTCAATTGTAAGTCTTAAATCTTTATAATCTGCAAATATATCTGTACTTGTATATTGTTTGGATATGACTGCAACATAAATAAATAATAAATTATTTAGAAACAAAAACGTGTACATTTGTGGTAATTTTTTATAAATAATAATTAATAAAAATTTAAATTTTATCTTTAAGTAATCTTCATACTTCATCACCAGCAATAAACTTTTTTGATATAGAATCACATCTAAAGCTAGAACTATAATCATAGGCAGAGCTTCTTGGGAGCTGGGCAGAGCAGTAGTCTTAGTCAATTTTTTTACAAAAAAATTATTACATGTATATTTTTAGCATTAAATAAATATTTTATTTGTAGTAATATATTGTGTCTAATTTTTATGTGCATATTTTGCTATATATTAATAATATTTAATAAATACGTAGATAAAAAGACATAAATTGTAAATAAAATGAGTAAACATATACTTTTTTCATGTATTTGGTAACTATTAATTACAGAAATAAAATTATAGCCATATATTATGTAAAAGTTCTTCTTAAATATAATAATACAAAAAAAATTTAAATATTTAACTTCAAACTCAATATTATAAAAATAAAATTAAAATATATATATATGATAAGCTTTATATTAAAGCTTTTAAATATGGATATTTATCATATTTTATTTCAACCTAATTTTAAATTTATTTAATATTATATTATATAACATTTTATTTTAATAATATTTTAAAATTTGTTTGAAATTTTTTCTATAAAAATTTTATTATTTTTATTATTATTAGTCAGTCTTATATTGTTTATTAACATATATTTTTAAATATAGTCTCAACCTTACAATTTTAAATCATATTTTATTTTTTTACATTTTTATATTTACTTTAGTTTTAGTTTTAATTTTAATTTTAACAATTATAAATTTTAATGTATTTGATTGAGCGTTCTATTTGCTTATATTTTTTAGTTAATAAATTTATTTTATACATGAATAATATTAATACTTATTAACTTGTTATATTATTGTTTAATTTTAGCTATAAGTTAATTATAATGTGTTAACTCTATCTTTTTTAATGCTAAATTTATGTCTATTATAATATGACATGAAAAATTCAGTGTTGAATTGAGTATAGTCTATTGTAACTGTTAGTAATTTTCTATTTTGTATATAAAAAAAAAAAATTTAACCTTTCATAAAAATTTTTTTTTAACTCTACCTCTGACTTTAGTGTATAAATTCACAAAAAGTAACACATCGCTTGTTAATCTATTTAACACAACCTTGATAATTAATATATGTTTTTATATGCACAATTTAGAGCATTGAGTATTTTTCTTTCAATAGTTGCCTTGCTTAAAACACCGTTATTATTATACCATCTATGATTGACAGTATCAACTATCAACTTTAATAATACATTATTCTTGTTCAAATTCCACATTTTGTAGCTAGTTTTACTTTCTTCTTTTTTGTGAATCTCTCAATTGCTACTTTAATAATTTTTGTGTTTTCAAATTTATGTAAAAAAAATATTTTTAAATATATGTTAAAAAATAATGAGAAAGTAAAATATAAAAGTATACTTAAAAGGTGTTATCTCATATAAAACATTAAAGTAGAAATGTGACAAATGACCCCTACATTAATTTTATCCCATCCCTCCTTGCCACCGACTCTCAGCAATCTTTTTCAGTTTTTTCTTTCTTTCTTAAAATAAACTTAAAAAATTATCATAAAAAATATATTTAAAATTTATAATAATAAATTTAACACTTTAATAATATTAAAAATTTAATTTAAATATATAATATTGAATATTTAATATTAAATAAGTTTACATTATCGTATTTTAATTCTAATTGAATGAATGCATAAAGAAAAAAGATAATATTAATTATTTTTTTAATTATAAAAATATAAATTTAAGTAAAATATATTATTTTTATTATTATAAATTTTAAAAAATATTATTTTTTTAACTTTCCAATAAAACTTACTCATTGGATATCAATATCATATTTAGTCTTGTTATTGAAGATGAATGGCTTGACTTAAATTAAAATATCACTTGTCAGCTAACAATAGTCTACAGTCGAGTTTAACTTATGGATAAGCGGCTACTAAACTTTGAACAAGTACTTAAAGGCAACAATATCATTTACATTATCGAGTTTGACTTCACAACTCGTCTATATTCATATTTTGTAAATCTTTCTTTTTTGCAAGACCTTTTTCATATTTTTTTTACGATAAATATTTACTATTTCATTTTTTTGGGGGAAATTAATTAACTAATTTTTAATTAATTGCCAACGCTTTCTCTCATTTTCGTCTTTACAGTTCAGAGTTTGTTGAGCAAAAGGTGGAGTGGAATCTCAGGCAATCTAACCTCCTATTCAAGCGATTTCTGTGTTTTTTTTTTTTTATAGATCTATTTCTTCTAATTCAAATCCCACAACAATACCACTTCCATAGATCTTCCTCTTTTCGACGTCTCCGATTTTTTTCTGATCCATCTCCGTTTCGTTCTCTTGGTCCGATCGATTCCTTTTTAGTAAGATATGCTGAAGATTTCTCGGAATAATTTCAATTTCTTTCTTTTTTTCTCGAATTCACCTCCGATCCTTGGTTTTCTTCTTTGATGTACAATTTCTAGGTTTTCTCTGTTAATTTTGTAAATTTCATCAACAAATAAAGGGAAAGAAACGGTTATTTTATTGGTTTGTACGTATTTTGGAATTAGGGTTCTAATTTTTGTAATCGTTTGTAAGTATATTTTTGTGGTTCTGGTCGAGTAAAAGCTATGTATATTGAGGAATTGAAAGGAGGCGGGGACATTGAAAGTGGGGAAGATGGGAATTTGTTGACTGGTGATGGTGATACCGTAGTTGGTAGGAAAATCGTTGCGGTTTCCGATGCTAAGAAGGTTCTGATTGGGGCTGGAGCTCGTGCTTTATTTTACCCGACTCTGCTTTACAATGTTGTCAGGAATAAGATTCAGGCGGAGTTTCGCTGGTGGGATAAGGTCGACGAGGTATGATTTCTTCTCCTTACCTTGCTGCTCATGTTTGTTTTGTTTATTGTATTGCTTGTGCATTTCGGTATTTATTGTTTGCTTTTAAATGGTTTGATTTTAAGTTTCTTTTTTCCATATATCATGTATCATCTTTTGCTCTGTTTCTCCTTGGATTTAATTTTTTAATGTGATAAGTACACAAACGTTAATAAAGATGAGACAAAAAAGGCTTCAGAGCTTCAATGGTAGTTTTATATAATGATACTTGCATGTATTAGAAATAAAAGTGATATTTTGTTTTATATTTTCATATAATGTTACTCTTTCTCCTCCTCTCTGATACATTTTCTGTGATTTTTCAGTTTTATGTTTTTAATGGATATTCTTTTATTCTTCTAACATTTTGTCTGCAGTTTGTACTGCTTGGTGCTGTCCCTTTTCCTGTTCACGTTCCATGCCTACAGCAGCTTGGTGTTCGAGGAGTGGTCACTCTCAATGAGCCATATGAGACTTTGGTTCCAACATCCTTATATCACGTATGTTTTTTCTGCTCAAATTTGAGTATATATTTCAATCTGTTTGTGATTTGTTTTTTTATTTACGTTTTTTCCCTTTGCAACTTTGCAGGATCACGGTATTGACCACTTGGTCATCCCAACGAGAGACTACTGCTTTGCACCATCATTAACTGATATATGCCATGCAGTAGACTTCATTCATGGTAAGCATTATTGGAAAATGAGCTGTTCTCACGGGCAATATCCATTTAATGAGCTAAGTTCCTGCAAGATTATTACCAATATGCCCATACATGCCTGCATATTAGTTTAACTTTGATCAGAATATGTCATAGGTTAATTTGAGTTGGAACATGTTAACATATGTTGCTGTCTAGTAGGATCAGATTTTTACCTTGGTGCTTTCCTTGCATTTCCAAGTTTTCTTCATTTTCTTGCTTGTGATGCTTTTTATTCTAAGTGTGTAATTTTATTTCCTTCGTGTACTATGCTTATAGAGACTTGACAATGATATTGTGTTGAGATGTATTTGATCGTTGTCAATTTGGAAATAATCTTCATTTTATGCTCTTAAAGTTAAAGATACAACTCCACCTCAAATTTTATTTTATATTTCTTTTTATTGCAGAAAATGCATCATATGCGCAAACTACTTATGTCCACTGCAAAGCTGGACGGGGACGCAGCACAACCATTGTTATATGTTACCTTGTAAGCTCCGTACTATACAAACCTTGTATATTTGACTAATTTGAAAGTTATTCAGCATCTTTGAGCATGTCATGTTGTATAGGTGCAACACAAGCAGATGACCCCTGATTCTGCTTACAATTATCTGAAGTCAATTAGGCCGAGGGTGCTTTTAGCCAGGGCCCAGTGGCAGGTTAGTTGACTTCCTTCCAGCAAATAAATAGCCTTTTCACCCACTACCTTTCAATTATATGATGATTGAAATTCTGATTTCAGTTATATTCCAAATGGATTTGATACTCTTTCAAATATCCTGGTTTTTTTTTTTTTTTTTACAACTACTTTATTTATTATTTGATTATTCCGTATAGTTCATTTACCCAACCATCTCAGTAGGATCTTGGTCACTTGGTGTAACTTGTGAAATAATTTTATGGTTATGATTATGACCCGTTCTTATATTAATTTGCCTGAGAATTCCAAATGTTTTTGGGACTACAGGCTGTCCTGGAATACTTTCATCTGATGGTGAAAAATGCTATCGTACATAGCCCAATGTCCAATCTTGTAAAGAGAGCTCTATTACCAGTAACTCGTCAAGATCTAGTTGCATTTGATGATGGCTCAGTGGTTGTGGTAACTAAATCAGATCTTGAAGGTTATGATCCGAGCTTTGATACTAATGCTGTGTCAAATAAGATATGGGCAGATCTAAGCGTTGTTTATCGGGTTCGAGTCACTGGCCAGGCAGCTCTTGCAAGAATCTCATATGTATTGCGGTGTAGCACACATCAAAAGATTCCGGGAGATAAGTTGAGCAGGGAGAGCAACTGCTCAATAAGTACTGCCCACCTCGGAGACATTAGTGTTGACATCCATGTTTATTGAGACAACTTTATGAAGCTGTAAATGAGATGCTCCAAGTTCCCTTCATTTTTTGTCTTTTCTCGTACAGAAAATTGCAAATAACGTTTCTTTAGATGTATATGATTTTGTTAGTTCCCCACTCTTGTATATCTGAGCTACAACTCCTCGTCCAAATGGAGTGGAATTAAACTATGTAAGGTGAATACAAATTTCATTTAACCTGCGCTCACAGTCGACATCAGAAGATTCTTCTTTTAAGCTCAAAACCTTGATGAGTTTCTATTAACAAATCTCGTGTTGCATAACTATCCATCGGTACTACCAGAACAATACAGATTTCGACTACATTACTAGGAAATATCAACCGACTGAATACTCAAATATTACAACTTAAGTTCCTTACATGGAATGTAGATTACAATTACAAACAATGGACGCCAACTAGGGTGAAAAAAAATTGTGGGAAGAAATCAAAGTAGATCTCTTGCAAGCCTCATGGGTTTTTCCTTTAAGAATGCAACGTTGCTATTTGGTAGAGTAAGCAGATGATGATCTGCTTGCTCTTCACTCCCAGGTGTTTCATACGATGCAAGAGATTCTGAGCCATCATCATTATCTGTAATGGCATCATAGCTATCTGTGTAAAAATGAGATCTTAATCAAGAAACATCAGAGCAATTTTCAACAATGTTTTCTAGGAAATGCTATTGTACTTGATGCACACTTCCAAATTAAACTGATTCTATCAACTAAACAAGAAGCTCTTTTTCATTAATTTTTTTTTTAATTAATCCTTCCGATTGTGCTCTTAAACCATGACTCTCATGGCTCACAGGTTCAATAATTCTAAATCCCCCCCAAGTTCTCCCATTTAAAATTTTTACTCTCACCACTTCATACCTAAAGCATTTCAATTTCCAGACTGACACTGCCATGTTTTCAATAGGTTTCAAATGTTCCGCAGAAGCAAGATATTGAATATAATTAAGATGCAGAGACACTTGACAGATGTTTCCAATCTTTCAAAAGTGCATGTAAAATACAATTATCTCGAAGAAGTACACAACAACATCTATAGATCCAAGAAATCCTAAAAAACACACACAAGCACACATAACCTACCAGAATGTGCTGGATTACCGTGAAGGTGTGACACTGCAGTGGCTTGAATACTTTCTGGCAGAAGACAATTGCAGAATGAACCTGAAACTTCAAACAATCATCAGATCAGCTGAACCAAAATCTCATTCATATATAATTCAATCCCACCCTACACTGAGCATTAGTATTGCAAATTTATATTATAGAATAGAAAAATGGCACCCAATTACAAGGCAAAGCAAAGCTGGAGCTAGGATTATCAACCAATATTAGCACAAACCAAGTATTTACAACAACATAGCAAGCTTGTGTAAGTTTCTCATGAGGTTTAGAACTGAAATAATAAACTTCAAGGGAACTTTACACATTGCATAACCTCATGATTTGTTCTCACCTACTTGAGCTAAGCGGTTTACCCATCCAGGAATAGGCTTTCCAGTTAGCTGTAAGCATACTTCTTCAGTGAAATGGTTGCAATTCTTGGCAATTAAATTATAAGCGTCCCCATGATATTTTGCAGAAAGTTGTTCCATGAATGATCGAAATTCTGAATGAGACATATTGGTGCTGCCCAACAACACTGAACGTCTAAAGATAAATCCAGGGCAACTTTTTGGTTCCACCTCAAACACTCCACTGGTAGGATACTCATGGGCTCCAAAACCATACTCCGAATCATAAACTGTTGGACAAAACATAGAACATTGTCATGCTTGTCAAGTAACTTAAGAAAAGGATGTCAGGGATATATGAAAGGTAACTCATTTTTTATTCAATTTACTACTTTTAACTTTTTATTCAATTTGGTACCCAAACTTCAAAATTTGATTCAATTTATTATTTTATTACTTTAATTATTTTTTATATAATTTTTTACTCAACATTCACCATTTAAGCCAGTTTACTACCTTGATCATATGTTAAGTTATGTTACTTTTTAACTTATGTTTACGAAAGTAGTAAATTGAATCAAATTTGAATAACCAATTTTTTTATTTTTTATTTTTAAGATAGAGTAGTAAATTGAAAATTTAAGTAGAAAATATTGTTAATACATGATAAAATTGGTAGAGTTAAAGAGCCATAAAAGATAGCCCAGCAATTGAAATAGAAGCATGGTTACTAGGATTTCATAATACTACGTCCCAAAAGATCTGAAATTAGCTAAAAATTATCAAATCAAAACAGTAGAAAAACCTAAACAGAAAAAGTAAAACAACCTAACGTTACTCAAAAGGAGCAGAAAATGTGAAGTGAGCATACCTTCGATTCCAGAGTGGTAGATCCCAAGACCAACCCAGTAAAGATAGTTATTTATAGGCGTGAGATCGTAGATGTTTAGATACAAAGGGGCTTGATTGCCTTTACCATTGCTCTGTTGATCCTTCACCGAGCTCGACGGAAACAAACGCATTATATCCAACCGCCAGATCTTCACTTTTGGGAAATCACTCCTCACAGGCTCAACTCCTGACCATACATGGGAATGGTTTTGGAGCCGAGCGTTTCAATTAGGCAACTGAAACATACAGATTTTTAATTTCATGTTATCGCCAGATATTTTATGTTTTCTTAAATGGAATTTTTTTTAATTATATTTTATATAATTAATCCCTTATTAATAATAATTAGTTATTTCAAAATCTCAAAAAAAAATTCCTTTTAAATTTAACATACCATAGAATACTTAAAATATACAATAATGATACTATTTTGAAAATGTATGGTGGGAAGAATTAAAATATAATCGACAAGAACTAGATTTTTTGGGGTGTGTGATACTATTTTGAAATTGTATGATGGGAAGACTTGAAATATAATCAACGAGAACTAGATTTTGGGTGGGAGGGGGGCATCGACCTAATGATTGTAACTTACCCTCATCATACCGACCTGTAGCTTGTTTAATGCAACTTCAACAAAGCACTACAGTCTGGTTCTGACAGGCGCGATTAACCTGGAGAATAGGCCGATCAAATCTCAGAAATCGACCTCATTGTTGTTCTTTTACGTTAAATATGTTTTTATGTATAGATTACAAATGTGCCTCCATCAAAAGTATAATACCTATAAATATCCAATAAAAGGTCATTGAACCACAAGCATTAATCACATCATTTATTGCCTTCTCTTTTCTCTCTCTACCCTTTTTCTTAAACTTGATCTATCTTCTATCATTTTGGCACCCACCGTGAGGCTCAAGACTAACAGATACACCAATTTGCTTTGATCTCCTCCAATACTAAGAACAGATCAGGTTCCTAGAACAACCTCACCGAAATAACAAATAAGACCGAATCTTAAAACCCCAATCAACTATGGCTGAAACTAGAGCCATAGATCGTAGTTGATCTGATGGTCGTGACGAACATATTGAACTGGTCGTGCCTGAGGGTATGGTCGAGGTAGAAGGCCGGTATTTCAATAACCCCCAGGAGTTGTTGTTGTAATAACTCTTAAACATGCAGAAATTGATGTTGGAGATGAAGGATGAGATTAAAAAAAAAAAAAAATCTCAAGCTGAGAAGACAGGTAGAAGCACTGTCAAGAGGATTCCAAAAACCTCAGGATGCTGAGGCTTTGAGAAATATGGGAGCTGGTGTCGACGAAGGAGATGATGACGTTGAACGAATCATCGCGGAACATAAGAGAGAATCCCGCAACCAAATGGCCTGCAATTGCGATTTGGACCCTAAGAGCACTTTGAAAGACAACGAGTTAATGACTCAGAAAGAGCAAGTTAGTTTAACCCTCGAAGAAAATTGATATGGCAAAATAAAGTAACAGCTTTGGAAGAGCAAGTCAAAAGGCAAAGTGCAGGAAGTGCCCAGTTGGATTTGGATAATGTTTGTAAGCAACTTATCGGGTTGCCTTTTTTGAAAGAAATTGAGTTGAGCAAACCTTCTGAAAAGTTTACTCCGCCCAAGTGCCCGAGTTACAAAGGAACCAAAGGCCCTATTGCTCATGTACTCCTCTTCAAAACAATCATGGCTCATATCAGCATGCCTCGTGATAAAAGTGAGGCAATGTTGCATAAATCCTTTGCGGCCACGTTGCATGATGCCACACAAAAATGATTTAGTGACCTGCAACCTGAGAGCATTCGATCATTTGTTGATTTGGTTAAACTGTTCATCATCAACTATACCAGCAACAAGCCCTTGAAAAAAGAGCCTCACCATTTGTTTTCGCTCACCCAAGGAATAAAAGAATATGTCGAGGCATACATGAAAAGATTCCGAGAAGAAAAAATAGAAATTTCTGATGGCCCCGACTCGATAATCGTGCAAGCATTTCGACAAGGTGTTCGGAGAAATTCCAATTTGTTTATTGAAATCACTAAAACAACGCCACGCTCCTTGGAGGAGGCTTATGAAGAAGTAAGAAAATTTGTCAATGTTGAAAGGGAATTGAGGTGTAACAAAAATGAGAATCTGCCATTCGGTCGTACTCTCAAATGGAAAGGGAAACATAAACTCAGTCCTGATCGAGGTAGGCTAAGTAGTAGTTCTATGCAAAAAAGGAACGGTGGGGTTATCGTTCAAGAAGAAAAATAGCTAGATAAGAAATCCATAACCTTAGGAAAGGTCTTTATCACTCTTCAGAGGACCTCCTCTACGAGTAAGCTTGGCCAAGGCTGTACTTGAAATGGAATGTGAGCAAAATGTTAGATGGCCACAACAAATGAGGGCACTAGGAAAAGATACTGCTAAATGGTGTGCCTTACACAAAGGCATTGATCACGAAACACACGACTGTAGACATTTGAAAAAATAATTAGAAGATTTACTTTCGAAGGGGTATTTAAGGCACTTGGTCAACGAAAATGATAAATGCGTCGTTCCTCGACAGCAAGGAAGTAAGTTTATTTTTCCAGCATCGCAACCGTGCAACAAAAATGCTCATGCTAACAGATCACACGATGCCAACAATATAATAACAATATACTCAATACATGGGAGACCTGGGTACAGCAGAGATTCAAACAATGCTTGAAAAAGGTATGCTAGAGGCATGGTTAATCACGATGGGCTCGAAATCTGCTGCATAAAAAGGAGGCTGAAGACTGAAGCAATTATGTTTAATGAAGAAGATGAAGTTTCTAGTACACATGAAGACCCACTGGTCATCACGTTGAAAGTAAGCTCGTGTATGTCTATCGCATACTTGTCGATACAGGTAGTTCAGTCGATCTAATTTTCCTGTTCACTTTACACACCTTGGGGTTGGGGGTTGAAGATATGATAAGCAGGGAGATGCCTTTGATAGGATTCAATAATAGCACTTCATACGCACTAGGCACTATCAAGTTGCCTGTTGATGCACTGGGATCAATGGTAATGTCCAATTTTGTAGTTGTCGATTCTCTTGCTCACTACAACATAATCTTGGGACGACCTTGGATACATAAAATGAGAGCAGTACCTTCAACATATAATCAGGTCGTGAAATACCTTGCAGATAGTGGTATCCTTGAAATTCGGGGAGATCAAGGTAAAGCTCGAAGTTGTTACAATGCAACCATAAAGGGAGTCCAGACAAAATAGCAACTACAGAATAATCTGGTTCGCAGGTCGCAGAAACATGGTGGTAACCAAGTAGGAGTCATCAATTCTAACAAAGTTGAATTAATCCCCCTAGAAGAAAAGCGTGATCGGATGTTAAGGATAAGCGTCGACTTACAAGAAGAATACAAATATGACATCGTCTCCTTTTGAAGAAGTAACATGGACATCTTTGCTTGGAAACTGGAAGATATGCTCGGAATAAATTGGGGATTCATCACCTATCGGTTAAATGTTGATCCCAAAAAGAGACCTGTCCAACAGAAGAAGAGAAAGTTTTCCAGAGAAAAGAACGAGGTCATTAAAGTACAAGTAGATACTTTGATTTGCACCAATGTCATAAGAGAAGTGCGTTACCCCACTTGGCTCTCGAATGTCGTCCTTGTCAAGAAGTCGAATGAAGAACCAAGAATGTGTGTTGCTTTCGCTGACCTGAATGATGCTTGTCCGAAGGATTGTTATTCGTTGCCAAGTATAGAACAACTGGTTGATGCCACATTGGGCTTTAGTTTGATGAGCTTCTTGGATGCATACTTTGGCTATCATCAAATCCATATGGACAAAGAGGATGAATAATAGAATGCCTTTTGCTATAACAGAATGCAGATACAACGTACCAACGCATGGTAAATTCTATGTTCAAGCCTATGCTCGGAAGGAACATAGAAGTATATGTTGATGATATGGTGATCAAAATGACAAATAGGAACGAAACAAAAATGCACTTATTTTGGGTGAGGAAGTAATTGAATGTGGACGTGCGACACAACCAACTCAAGTAGAAGATCTTGAGAGAATTCAACTTCCTGACACTTACACTCTTCCCTCTATAGCAGAAGAAGGTAAAAAAGTTTCCTCAAAATCCCATAGTAAAGCATGGACACATTTTATTATACAAGGGTTTGGGCAAAATCGCAAAGCTATATGCAAATACTGTAATAATCAATATAAATATGTATCAAGCAAATCTAGCACATCAAATTTGCTTGCCCATATTTCCATTGAATGTGATAAGTTTCATGGCAGAGTGCTTAAGAAGCAAAAAACTTTAGTTTTTTCTAAGAAAGGAGGAAATGGCATAGGAAGTAAAGATGAATTGTCATTTATTAAGGTGAAGGATTTAAGGAGTTTCTCGATGAATTGCAACCTTTGTTTAAAATTTCTTCTAGATGAACTATTGTAAGAGATTGTTTGACTTTGTATATTAAAGAAAGAGAAAATTTAAAAGAATTGTTAAATAGGACTGGTCAAAGAATTTTCCTTACCACTGATACTTGGACATCTTGTTAGTTTATGTTATATATGTTTAACTGCTAATTTTGTTGATAGTGGTTGGAATTTGCAAAAAAAAATCTTTAATTTTTTGTCAAGTTTCAAGTCATAAAGGTGATACACTTGGTAGAGCTATTGAAGCATATTTGTTAGATTGGGGCATTGATAAAATATTTTGCATTACAGTTGATAATGCTAGTTTTAATGATACATCCCTTAATTATGTAAAGAAATGTGTTAATGGTTGGGGTAGTTGAATTTTGGACTCTAAACACTTGCACATGAGATGTGGTGCACACATTTTGAATTTAATTGTTGAGCAAGACTTGACAGAATATAGCATATCAATAAATATGATTCATGCTGTTGTAAGATATACAAGAGGATCACCAATTAGACATCAAAAATTTAATAATGCTGGTGAGATGGAAAAACTCCCTACTCATAAACTTGTTTTCTTAGATGTGTCGACAAGGTAGAATTCAACTTATTTGATGTTGGATTCTGCAATATATTTTCAAAAGATATTTGAGAGGTTAGAGATTACTGATTTGAGGTACTATCAAGAGTTTTGTCAAGGTGGAAATAAACAAGGTTTTACTACAATTGATTGGAATAGTGCAAGACATTTTGTCAACTTTTTGAAAGTTTTTTATGAGGCAACTTTAATGTTTTCTGGGTCTTTGTATGTGACTTCTAATTTCTTCTTGGATCGTATTTGTTTTATTCATGATCAACTTGACATGTGGAGTAAATGTGAAGATTACATTATGATGAAGATGGCTAATAAGATGAAGGTAAAGTTTCATAAATATTGGGAAAGATTAGTTAAAATGAATATGATGTTATTTGTGTATGTTTTACTTGATCCTAGGTACAAAGAATACTCTTTAAATCTAAGTTTGCTAGAATTGTGTAATGGGGATGAGATTGAGGCATCAATGAGCTCAAAAAGGGTGAAAAAAACTTTGGAATATGTGAATGAGGAATATCGTAAAACTTATTTTCCTTCAAGTACTGAAGAATCTTCTCAACCTTTAAAAATAAGTGTGGATGGTGAAAATTTAGAAGCAAATGCATTTTAACTTTGTACTTATCGTAAAAGAAAACATTTAAAAGAAGTTCATACTATGGAAAATAAATCTGAGGTGGAAAAATATTTGCAAGAAGCATTGGTTGATATGGATGATGAGAAATTTGATTTTCTAAGTTGGTGAAATGTTCACTCCTCAAGATTTAACATTTCGTATTTGATAGCTCGAGATGTATTAGCTATACCCATATCTACTGTAGCATTTAAATATGCATTCTCAACTAGTGGTCGTACAATTAGTCCATATAGGAGTTTTTTATCTTCTAAGACTGTACAAATCTTGATTTGCACTCAAAATTGAGTTGGTTCTTCTCCAATCATTGATATTCAAAAGTCGCTTGATGAAATTGAGACTTTAGAGTTAGGTATATTTACAAAACTTTCAACTAGCATTTAAAGTTTGAATGTATATAGGTTTATTGCTAGCTTATTTATATTTTTAACTTTTCAAATTTTCATCATGTAGATGTTTTGGATGGTATTGCTGATTTAAACCTTGAATAATTCATGTTACTAATAAATACTTTTTTCACTTATTTTATTTTATTTTATTTTATTTTATTTCATATAATGATTACAATGATTTTTTCTTATTTTTGAAAACTATAGGTGTTGTTATATGGTTGAAGATTGAGATATGGAAGCTTTGGAGAGAACAATTTATTTATAAGATTTTATTTTATTTTAATGTGTTAAAATTTTGGATATTTGGAGATAATATTTGTAATTCATATTAAACTTTTTTAATTATGATGGTTGTGCTGAATTTGTATGGATAATAAGTTTATTATAAAATTTTGTAATTTTTCATATTATATATTAAAATTACGAATTTGACCATATTTGATCCAATCAATCTTATCGGATTCAAATTATTTATTGGATTCGAATTTGGATTGTTAATTGGATTCGAATTGATTTTTACAACGGATCATATTTGGATTGAAAACTTTCAAATCAATTTCGAATCGGATCGGATTTGAATTGACTAAAAATAAGCAATTTTGATCCGATGCTCAGCCCTAATATACATATACGTTATAAATTAGTATTTAAATGTAATATGTTATCAAAGTAAATATATTTGGCCTACAACAATGAAGTTGTACTACCTATGAAGTCAAATGACAACCAAGTAAGCTTACTCGCTATGAGTTATTACATTTACTTCAATATTTGAGAGATTGTCATAATGATGTTAAAATGTGCTAATTAAAAAGATATTTCATGTTAAGTGATTGTCATCATCAGGAGAAGCACATTTATATACGTGTTGTACTCTTTTTCCTTTTCATGATTTTGCGCTACTGTGTTTTCCTAAAAAGATTTTAATGAAGTAACTTAAGCGTAATGCATGAGAATAATGTACTTTTCTTTCCTTGTTAGTTTTTGTCCCATTGAATTTTTCTTGCAAGATTTTTAACGAAGTATATTCTCAATGTATTTGACATTCAGGAAAAATGTTATAATTTAGATATCAAATCTTAAATATGATATATCTATATTATGATTAGATTTATTTCAAATAAAGATTTATCTAATTGTATCATAAATTTGTATTTAATTTTAAATAATTAAAGATTTAATCTTTATCATATGTTAGATTTAAAATTTATATTAGATCTTTAGCAATGTATTAAAAATATAAGAATTAATGAAAAAATTTTATTTATTTATTTATTTATTACTTTTTTATCATTTTTTTTAAATTTTATAATAATATGATAATTTTTATTAAAAAATATTAAATAATTATTCTCTTATAATAGGCTGATTATAGCTTGAAGGTGAGTGCAGAGAAAGAAAAAGTCTTATACGGTGATATAATGAATCAATTATAATTATTTATTTTAAAAAAAATTAATATTAAATATATTGATAATATTAACAGTTATAATTTATAATAAACATATACATATTATATTTAAAAATTTATCAGGTGAAAAACGGTATTACTGTATGGACCATGGATTCCTATAACATCAGTGTCACAAACGGACATCCAATTTGATGGCGTTAATGGATTATCCTTCAAAAAACAGTAAACATCCGGGCTTTCCGTCAACTTTTCCATCTTCGCCCGAATCGCCCCCACTTCCTCCGTTTTTTTTATCTCTTCTTCCTGACGTCGTCGTTTCTTGTCAACGATCGAGCCAGTTTCACGCTCTGACTTGCCAGCTTCTAAGGGAAAGTTGACGATGGCTTTTGAGCCACGTAGCTTGAAAGCGGCTCGATCATAAGCTTTGGCGGCTTCAATGGCGGTGTCGTATGTTCCGAGCCAGATCCGAGAACCTTTCCGGTTCGGGTCTCGGATTTCGGCTGCATATTTTCCCCATGGTCTCTGTCGAACACCTCGGTAGTGTCTTTCCTTTTCTTGGACTGAAGGTTTCTGTACCGTCATAGGTGGGTTCGGTGCAGCGAATTGTATCCACTCGGTTTTTGAAGGGAGCGAGATAGTCAAGGACGGTTTCCTGCTCGATTTAGGCTGTTTTGATGATATCTGGTTGAACTGTTGTGGTTTTGATTCGAATTCGAACGAATTGCAGCTCGATGGAGAGTTCGAGGAACTAGAAGTTAATGAACTGGAACAGAGGGATTTAGGAGTTGTGAGATCAATTAGTTGAGGTTTCAATTCGAATTCCATGAAATCGTTTTGGTTCTGCTCCAAAGGAATATAGCTGGAGCTAAATTCGAAGAATTCATTAGCATCCAAATAGTCAGAGATTTCAATTGTAGATTCAGAACTTGTTTTATTGGAGGAAATAGAATTTGATTGGGAGCATGAGAAATCTAAATTGGCTTCAGTTTTCCATTCATTTTGAGTAAAATCCGGTGCTAAAGTGGTTAAATCACTGGCAGAGCTCTTCACAGGAGAGAATTCACCAAGTAAGTGCTGCTTAATTAGTTGGAGAGTTGACACTAAGTCCAGGTTTGCCATTTTTGAGCTCAAAAAAGATTAAAATTTGCCAAAGTTTACAGATAAAAAAGAAACCTTTATGATGGAAGAGAGAAGAAATTGATAGATAGATAGAGTGGGGGGAAATCAGATGGGTTTGAATTGTTTTGCCAATTCTTTGAGAGTAGAAGCTGAGAGTGAAGAGGTACTTATAGAGGGAAAATAATTAAAAGCAGCAAAGACTTTGAAAATGGCGGTCCAAAGAGGTTAGGACTTAGGAGGAAGTATCGTCATGTTGCCTTATCCATTTTTTGTTTTTTTCTTTCAGACATCACGGGGCTTAGTCAATGTGTTACGTAATAAGAAGAGGTAAACTCTTCCTTCCAGTCTTCATATTTGTTGTCCTTTTCTGTGTGTGCACCTTTCTTCATTCAATTTTATGTTTTCTTTGTTTCCTGGTTGTTTCCCAAAAGTGTTTTGCTTTGGAGTAAAAAACGTATTGCGTAAAATGAAAACTGCTAACGGATGTGATTGTTATTGTTATTATTATCAAAGCTCATTAAATAAAGTTAGAGTCATTTTATTAATCATTTTAATTTATAATTAAATAATTAATTTTATAATTTTTAATTATTTTATAAAAATAATTATAAATATATTTGATAAAAATTTATATTTAATAATTTTAAAAAAAAAATTAAAAATTATTTCTAAGTTATTTGGTAAGAGTTTTTTTTTTTGTTTTTTTTAATTTTTTTAAATAACTTTAAAAATAAATAATTTTTATTTTATTTTTATTTATTTATTTACAAATTTTAGATTTTAATTATTTTCTTCTAATATTTATACATACAAAAATTATAAGAGTTGATTTACCTCATAGAAAAAATATTTAGTCAAAATGAAAAAAAAAATTAGAAATTAGAAATCTGATTCAAAAATATTCTTTTTAAAGATTTATGAATCACTCCAATTGATTCCTTAAAAATGTAAAAATCAAAATCAGAAATCGTTACAAAACATACCTGATTAAAAAATCACTTGAAAGAAATCAAAAATCAAAAATTAAAATCGTTATCAAACATGTTGGAACATTTTCTAAAATGAAAAGACATAGCATTTGGCTAAAAGGTTGCAATGGTTGGGTAAGTACCTTTTGGCAAAAAATACATTGAATAGTTGCAACTTTTAAAAATAAAATGCTATGTTAAAAGGTTGTAACTTAAGTAATAAGACATGACTTTTTGATAGATTGTAATATGTTCTAAAAGATATGACTTTTTGAAAAGTCACAACTTATCAAAGATTTGTAACCCAATTAAGGGGTGCATGAAATTCTATAAATAGGCCGTTCATTTAGGCCATGTGAAGAATATGGAGAGAATAAGAAAAGAAAGTTCAAGATGGATAATAAATATTCTATAATATTTTTCACCACAATTTATGTACAAATAAAATTAGTGTTCTAAATACTGCAGATTTAGAACATTAATTATCTTAAGTGTTCTTCAAAGTCAAATGTGTTCTTGGGTTGTCTTCGTGAATGTACACCGCAAACAACAAAAGGTTTCATTGTATCCTGAAGGCGTATTTGCTGAAGTGTCTCACTGAATTGGTGGGAGCAAATAGCGTCTTAAGGATAGTAACTTAAAGTCATGCTTAAAGCTAAGTTCAAATGCTGTATTATTTATAGTAATTTTGCAATATTATAATTAGAGCTTATGAAGATTTAACTTGAAGAATAAGTTTAAGAAATTTTTTCCAACAAAACATGCGCTAAATAATCATTGATTTAGATACAAATTTTTCTAATAAGATTTGGTCGTGGCTAAAATCTTCTTCTTATGGAACCTTTTTGTTATGATTGAACTTAGGCCACTATATGATTCTAGAAACAAAATTTGCCATTAACATGCTAACCAAGTTTAAGAATTTCTTCTTATTTTGCTGGTTCCTCTCTTTCATCGTTTTGTGATTTAGGAATATGTTCATAGTGACATTTTTATTAATTCATTCAAGTTATATCTTTCAAATATATAATATATATGGTGAATTAAATGATAAACCTTAAAGTAAGAATAACTTAAAAGATAAAATACTAAGAAGAGCTATCTCACTTTCTTGTAATTTACGTAGTCTTCTTTTAGTGGGTAATGGAAATAATCTGTTGTGATATGTTTGGTGATATACAGAAACTTTGTAGTTGAAGCTCTTGTGTCCCCCTTCCCACATGTATTGGTAATAAAATAATCAATGATGCTTATTTTCCACTCATAAACCAAGATTTTCTTTTTGTACTTCATGGTTGTTTTTTTCACTTAATTTACCCCATTAGACTAAGTTTGGAAGGATTTGAGATTATAAATACAGCCGCTTTTGTCTCTCTTGATCCCTCCTTTGATCCAGTCATGGGAAGGAGATACATAAACCAAAAACTAATATTTAATGGATGTTGTTGTCTGAAATCTGAATCATCCATGTAATGTAATTGTAAAATCAGAGGAACAGGAAATAATTGCGTTATTTTCTTCCTTACTCCGACTTGACCAAGCCTGAACCTGAATTTATGTGCAATTCGCATACATGAATAAGACACAAATTATTTTAATTAGAATTGACAATTAATTTTTTTTTTTTTAATGTTTGTAAAGATATTAAATTTTTTTACTATTATAAATAAATAATTTTGCTAAAAATTATGTGAATTTTGGGGGAAAAAAAATATGAAGGCTCCTAAATTATATGGAAAGTAGGCTTTCATGTCGATTATATTTGAAGAGTTATTATTATATCCTGAAATTGTCTACAATTATCTGTCATCATTATGCAGTATCAATAAACTATACTGGACTAGTTCAACGAACTCTATTTATTGATATGAGCTGAATTTTTTGCTGCTATTGATCGATGAAAGAAACTATCAAATAAAGTAAAAGGTCACAAAATATATACAAATTGAATTGATTATTGTTAAAGGTACATAATATGAAAAAAAAAAAAAAAATTCTTTAATAAATTTTAAAAATATTATATTAGTTAATAGTAAAAATAACATTAGCATAAAAAGTATTTATATTTTACCTAAAAATGATGTTACATTATTAAGTGGAAAGAAAAACTATCAAAGTAGAGTTCTGCGATGCTTCAAAGCATAGAATTTATCTATAACCCAATCTGAATCAATATATTCAGCAAACTCTCTCTTAATATAAAGAACCATACAATCAACTAAAAATTCCTCCTCCATTTTGTTTCGAATAGACGTTTTAATAAGCTTCATTGTTGAAAATGCACGTTTTGTAGTTGCAGTAGATACTGGAAGAGTCAATACTAAACGTATTAATCTATCAATTAAGAAATATATATATGACCTTCCATCTTTAACTAATTCCTATAACAAGATTAGAAAATATGTAATTTCTTGAAACTTTGAATCTTTGACGACATCAATCTTGTAATACATTAATTGTCTTCTCAAGTCTTCAAGTTCTTTCTGAGTGAAGTCTTCAGAATAAAACTTATTAGCAAGATTGCATATATGATCAATGTTGAAAAACTTAAAACGATGAATAGGATCTAAAGTAGAGCTACGATTGAGAAGCTACATTGCATTATTTGAAAATCTCTCACTTATCTCCTGTAATTGAAAATTAATTACAACATTGAATATATCAAATTAATAATGATGATTAACTGTGAGATGATTTTTTTCAAGGCATGCCCGACATGTGTCATCCAAATAAATATCACTCATAACAGGTGTATTAATATCATGTTTTTCACAAAATGATAACACGAGTTGTAAAAAGTCGTCCCAACCACGTAATCTTAAGTTCTCTAAAAGTTCTTTTGTAGATTTGACTAGTCTTGTAGCATTCAAAATATCTTAAAATTCAGATTGCAATGCTTGATATAAAAAGTCAGTAATTTCCATAACCTTGTTCATCAAAAGCAGAATGAAAACAAAATCAAAGCATCTAATTGTTTTTTGAATGCCCCTTTAGCTTTTCCTCTATATTATAATTACGTCCATCTTTAGCAATGCTTTCAAGAACAGTACATGTTGCACCAAGCATTTCAATTAACCTATCGACAGTAGCAAAATGAGAACTCCACCTTGTAACTCCAGATCGTTGTAAAGTGCGAATTTGATTAACTCTACTTCTAGTCTCAAATTCTCCACAATCTAACAACTCTGCCAATTCAAGGTCTCTTGCACATTTAAGTTCTGAGCAACGTTTGGCTGAAGCTCCAACAAGATTTACAACAAAGCTTAACTTTGAAAAAAATTCTCACACATAATGGACATTTTTAGATACTATAACCAATGCTAATTGGAGACGATGTGCAAAGCAATGAACATAGTGTGCACATGGAGAATGTTCCATAAATAAAGCTTGCAACCCATTCCATACACCACGCATATTACTAGCACCATCATAGCTTTGACCCCGAATGTCTTTAATTTGAAGATTATATTTAGAAAGAGCTAAACAAATTTTCTCCTTCAGATTCAAAGCTGTAATTTCTTGAATATGAATTATATCAAAAAAGCGTTCTCGAATTAAGCTATCAAAATCAACAAATCTTAAGAGAATTGCCATCTGCTCTTTAGTAGACTCATCAACAGCCTTAACAACAAGAATATAAAATTTTGTGTTACCAACTTCTTGGCGTATTTTCTTCCGAACATTGTTTGCAATAATATTTAATACCTCCTTTTGAATTATTAGAGAAGTATATTTTGCATTTGATGAAGCACAATTTAAGGTAACATTAGCAATATCTTTATCAATTATTTCAAACAATTTCACATTTTCAATAAAAATACCACGGTTAGATGATGTGCTAGATTCATCATGACCTCTAAAAGCACATACATGCTTTGCAAGCCACTTAACCATTTTTATTGAAGCTTTGAGTTGCAAACGATTTTGCATTGCTTGTTCTGAAGATTTTCTATGGATCATTTTGTCAACATGTATTGCAGAATTTTTCAAAGCTTGCCATTGTTGCATAGCACCATTATGTGATGAATTTGGCTCTCCTTCATGAGTAAAAAGACCACATCTACTTTTATCATTAATTCTCTTCCAATCTCCATATCCTTTAATAGTAAATGTTAGATGATTTGGAGGATTACTCTAAAAAAGAAAACATGAAAAGCAAAATACTGTATCATTTTCTGGAGAGTATCAAGCCAAGGAAATTTTATAAACCATGAATATTGAAATCGAAGTTGCTGCTTTTCATAAGAAGTTGACAGATACAAATCCAATTTGGGTTGATATGGTCTCATATTAATATGTTTCCTTCGAATATCATCTTGTTCATTAACATGATACGACTAAATTGGACAACGTAAACTTGGATCTCATTGAAGAGAAGTAGTATCATTTCTTTCAAGTTCACTTCTTTGAGATTTAGAACAATTAATTTCATCAACACTTGGAGAATCAATGGACATACTTGATTTTGTTGAATTTGTTTCCATTTTCTTAAAAAATGAATGAAGAGTTTTGGTTGACTTTGAGCTTTCACATTCATGTTCCATTATAACTTATCACCTAATAAAAATTTACAAATATTAAAATATTGTTTAATCTTTAGTTTATCAAAGTTTATTAAAATATATCTCTAAATATTAAAAAAATATTCACTCTTTCAAATATTAAATTATGTCATTATATTATTATAGTTATACTTACACTTATTTTTTATTTTATTAACCTAATTAATTGATTATTACCACAATATAATAACAAAAATTCAAAATTTAAAATTTTATAAATCAGTTCAACAATTATATCACAATATGTTATTATTGTTAACATGTAAATATATAATTAAATAAAAATTATTTCAGCCAATCAGCCCATATATAAAATGCATTATTTATCCAATAATATTATTAATATTATTATATTAAGCATATTAATCAAGGAAAAAAATATATTTCATAAATTATAAGTTATCGGCTCGTGGGCATCGTGTGGCTGACCTGACTAGAGTGGCTATTGGCTGTTGCTAGTGTACGGTGTCGCTGTGGTGAGTTGACGGTTGAAGCCTGGAGTGGAGGTCTGGAGGCGTTGAATGGAAAATGACTGGAGCTGGAGGCGTAAGGCTTTGAAAGCTAGAGGCTAGAGGAGGTTGCTGCTTCAGATCGACACACGTAAGGCGATGACCGCGTGGAAGTTGAGCTAAGCGAAAGACGCAAACTTGGCATTAGCGAGTGCGATTGGAAGCAGCATGAAAAGAGAACTGAAAACGCGAGGCTCAAGTCCGCCCCTGATCAGAGCTTTGTCAAAATCTGTAGATAATGATAGAAAATAGGCTAAACTATATTAGATCTTAAAAATTTTAAATCTTATAATTTAGTCCTCAAATTTTTAAAAATTCATATATTGTCCTAAAATTTTAATTCAAAAACATGTATTTTAGTATCCAATATAGAACCTATATGTGAATTTTTAAAAATTTAGGGACTAAATTATAGAATTTAAAAGTATAAGAACTTACATGTGAAATTTTAAAAGTTTGGAAACTAAATTGTAGAATTTAAAAGTTTGAGAACCTCAGTATAAATTTAATTAAAGTTTGGAACCAAATGAGCAATTAAGCCTAGAAAATAACTAGGTGCTCAAAACAAGTTCATATTTGAACCTGTCGCCAACTCCTTATCAAGTTTATTCACAACATTAAACACTTTCTCAACCTGTTCTTGTTCCACAGATAGATACGTTGAGATACATGCCATACTTGATACACCAAATATCTCTCCCTGATTTTAAGAACTAATTATTGTTTATTACTAAACTAGTATAATATGTAACAAGGTTTCATAAGCAATACAATTCAAGCTCATATTCAAAACCTTTTAATAGTATTAGAGCCCTACCAAGCCACTAAGCATTTTTTTTTCCCTTTTTCGAAACTAAACAAGAAAATATACTTGGAAGAAACCAAGGCTGAATCAAATGTCATGCAGTTAAAATAGCATATTCTATTTTTGGTTCTATGAAGATATATATCACCCGTTTTTAATGGCTTTCAAAATGAGTTTTTATGCCCTCTCATGAATTGTTCCTTGAAGATAACATCATATCCATGTTAAGTTGACTTCTTTGTTTAATGTTGTGTCTCCTGAGTCCTGATTACAGCAAAAGGTTTATAAACTGCAAAAGCCACCATGTCATCTTTGCTTGTTTGGAACAGCTAAGGTTGGATGTCTCAACTAATGGAGTGGTCGTTCCTAATAGAGTTTAATGCAACCCATCTTGTGGAACCACTGTTTTGTTCGAAGGATTCCACAGCAAAGAATTCTTCTTGTTTGTGAATTTTGAATACTGAAATGGAAAATTCAAAGTTTTTTGCTCATATGTTGAACAAATTCACTCAACTTCTTCACATATGCAGGTAACGATCTCACCACATAATTGCTTCCTATGTTTCTTTTCCCTTGTCCATGAGTTTCGTTAAGCTATGTGTATTCAATTTGAACTATGACACACTTTGATAGGGTCATTCTAGGTATATATGGATTGGAGTTCATTGTATTAATATCATGATTTAGGCATTTAGTACTGGAGATGCCCTAAACAACAATTAACATTCTAAAGTTTCAGGTTGCTCTTCCTATACTTGTATACATTTATTTAGTTCAAATTGCTTATCTGAATAGACCATAAGGTAACATTAAATTCCTGTTTCTCCTCCTATGTTAGTTGTGTTAGCGTGAGTCGAGTAATTAATGTGTGATATGTTATAATTAGTATTTAGCTATCCTATTGTGGTTGATACTTATATTTAGTAGAAACCTAAATTACATATGATTAGATTTTATACTTGTAATCTCCTATATATACCTCTACTATGAGGTGTGTAAATAATAAGACAATAATTTATTCTTATTATATTTAACTTGGTATCAGAACGAGTGAAAGTTAGATCTTTTCTTTTCATTGAAGAAAACCTCCTAGCGCTACCATTGGTTGTTTGTAGTTGTCGTTTCCGTCACCATCTGACCCAAGGTTGCCGATGTTGTCAGCATCATTGACAGTCCTTATAGTCCCTTGCGCCATCAATGAAGACAATTCGATCACGCGAATCCACCAATGCCACTGCTTCTTCTCTCAGCCAGCACACGAATTGCACCAACTTTCAGGTCACTGCTGGTTAGTTAGATGTAGTAGTTTCCTTCAGGCCCAGTTTGCTTCACCATTGGTATTCAAGCCCAGTTTGCAGCAGTTTCCTTCAGGCCTAGTATGTAGCAGTTTCCTTCAGGCCCAGTTCGCCTTCCTCTCAGTTTCCAATTCAGACCCAATTTCGTTCCTTGCCATCTCATAGTGGTTTACTAGCACAACAAGTCCATTCTAAGGCCCAGTCAAAAAAAAAAAAATCTGTTGTATATTATTATTGTCTATTTTAATGGAAGATTCGAAAGAAAATTAAGATTTTAAGACTAATGAATTATCTAGCCTAGCCATTCACGCAAAGTCACCAGTACCATATTTCTATGGAGCAGTTGGATAGAAACATCATGCAACATATGGAAGTATCCCTACAGCTTCTATAGTTGGTCGTGGTAAGATTGGTATGTTGTCAAACGTTTCTCACTTTGTTGGATCTAATACTTGGATTATTGATTCTGGTGCATCTGATCATATGATTTATGATAAATCTTATTTTACTAACTTGTCTTTCCCACCAGTGTCTTATGTTACAAATTCTAATGGTGAAGCTTTTCCTATGTTAGAGATAGGGTTAGTTCGTATTACCACGACCTTACAACTCTATAATTTTTTATATGTACTGGATTTATCCCATCACTTAATATTTGTCACATAGTTGAATACTGAGTCTAAATATTCTGTAACCTTTTATCTTATATATGTAATTTTTCAAGATTTTCTTACTAGGAAAATAATTGGTCGGGGGTATTTGAGGGGTAGATTGTTTCTTCTGGATCAGACCTACGAAGGGGAGAAATTAGGAGCATAGTCTCGCACCGCTTTGACTTCGAGTTCTGACCAACTAAGTGAAATTTGGTTATGACATCACCGCTTAGGGCATCCATCTTTTAGTCTTATGAAAAAATCTATGCCTACTCTGTTTATTGGTATAAGTGAGTCTGCTTTATGTTGCGAGACATGTGTCTTGGCCAAGAGTCATCATACTACTTATTCTCCTAGTATTTCTAATAAAAGTATTATTCATTTCGAATTAATTCATTCTGATGTTTAAGGACCGTCTAGAGAGCCTACTATATCAAGTATAAGGTATTTTGTGTTGTTTATTTATGATTGTATAACATTGTCATGGGTTGCTCTTCTTAAAACCAAAAATGAAGTTTTTCTAATTTTTCAAACTTTTCGTACTCTTGTTAGAAACATAATACAATAGCACCATTAGAGTCCTACGTTTTGACAATGGGGGAGAATATATTAATCATATTTTTCAAGATTTTTTTCAAATACATGAGATTGTTCACCAAACTACTTGCTTACAAACACCATAACAAAATGGGGTATCTGAAAGAAAAAACCGTCACTTACTTGATATGGCTCGTGCACTCCTATTTAGTGCTCATATGCCAAAATATCTTTGGGGAGATGCTGTACAAACTTCCGTCCATCTCGTCAATCATCTTCCATCTAGTGTCATTCACAGACAAATCTCATTCGAGGTTCTCGCATCTCATGTATCCTTGCCATCATTTCATAATCTTCCTACCCGCGTATTTGGTTGTGTTGCTTTTGTACATGTTCCTAAAAATCAAAGGTCTAAGTTAGATGCCCGGGCAATTAATTATATGTTTGTTGGTCATGGAGGTTATCAGAAAGGGTACAAATGCTACCATCCACCTACCAAAAAGTATTATGTCACTATAGATGTCATTTTCTTTGAGGATATGAGCAATTTTTCCTCATATGATACTACTCTTAAGGGAGAAAATTCATTTTTTGAAGAACTATATCATAGTGAGGGGAAAGAATTGAAAGGAACTGAGGAAGTAACGCAATTAAGAGATATTTCGATAGGTCCAGTTGAGTTTCTTATCCCATTGAATCCAGTAGCCGAAAAAGTAGATGCTTCAAGTATCTAAGTACCAGTTTTGATCACTGAAAATGAAAATGAAGACACAATTGTTCCTTCAGGCATCACTCCTACCCTTGACCAATAACACCCTGGTATTGAAGGTCACTCATCTGAGGTATGTACACCTACTGATACTAGTAGCATTGAGTCTAGTGTTGGATAGTATGTGTTACCAAAGAGGTATACTCGGGGTCAACTAGCCAAAATGTATGGACCAAATATTCATGCAAAATCAAAATATCAAGTAGCCAACTACGTGTCCACTAAAAGATTGTCTAAGCCATATAAATCATTTGTAAATCAAATATTTGCTGTATCAGTACCTAACAAAGTGCATGATGCGTTGGGAGATCCAAAGTGGAGGAAGGCAATGGATGAAGAGATAGAGGCGTTATAGAAAAACAATACTAGGCAACTTGTGCCTCTACCACAAGGCAAGAAGGCAGTTGATTATCGTTGGGTGTTTACTGTGAAACATAATATTGATGGCTCCATGAATTGGTATAAAACCCGTCTTGTAGCAAAAGGGTTCACTCAGACGTATAGAGTAGACTATGGTAAGACTTTTACTCTGTTGCCAAAATGAATACTATTCGAGTTCTGCTTTCACTTGCCGCTAGCTTAAACTGACCACTTCGATAGTTTGATGTTAAGAATGCGTATCTTCATGGAGAGTTAGTCAAGGAGGTGTACATGAGTCTTCCACCTAGATATGTAGCTACTTCTCCTAGTAATTTTGTATGTGAATTGAGAAAGTCTTTGTATGGTCTCAAGCAATCCCATCGTGCCTAGTTTGGAAGGTTTTCACAGTTCATGCAGAAGGTTGGTTACAGATAGAGTAATTCAAACCATACATTGTTTCTCAAACATTAACAAGGGAAGGTAACTGCTCTAATTATTTATGTTGATGATATGGTAATTACTAGTAATGATACTGTTGAGATGGATAGATTACAGAGACAACTAGACTCTGAATTCGAGATGAAGGATTTGGGTGAACTGAAGTACTTCTTAGGGATTAAGGTAGCTAAAGAGAGAGAAGGAATTTTTCTGTGTCAAAGAAAGTACATTCTTAACCTGCTAATTGAGACAAGTATGTTGGATTGCAAACCTATTGACACTCCTACTGAGCATAGCCATTGTCTAACAGAGTATCTAGATCAGGTACCAAGTAATCAAGCTCGCTATCAGAGATTGGTTGAGCGCTTAATTTATTTGGCACATACTAGACTAGATATTGCATATGTAATAAGTGTGGTAAGTCAGTTCATGCATAACCCGAGTGAGAGTCACATGGATGCAGTTATGATAATTTTAAGATACTTGAAGTCAGCTCCAGGGAGAGGAGTAATGTTCTCTAAACACAACAACCTTCCTGAAGTTTGTGGCTTCACATATGCAAATTGGGCAGGAAATATTACAGATAGAAGGTCTAAATCAGGTTATTTCACCTTTGTAGGAGGAAATTTGGTTACATGAAAATGTAAGAAATAGAAAATTGTGGCGCGATTTAGTGCTGAGACCGAGTATAGAGGTATGGCTCACGGGATATGTGAATTGCTGTGGATAAGAAATTTACTATCTGATTTGGGTTTCGAACTCAAAAGTACTATGCAGTTGTATTACGACAACTGAGTAGCCATTGATATATCACAAAATTCAGTACAATATGATCGCACTAAGCATGTAGAGGTTGATCGTTACTTTAAAAAAGAGGAGCTAGATGCTAAACTTGTTAGCTTCCCTTTTGTTCTTACTGAAAAACAACTTGCAGATGTGCTCACCAAAGAAGTTTTCAAGAAGGTGTTTTATGACTC
The DNA here is from genome assembly GCA_029378325.1 of Elaeagnus macrophylla. Lineage (NCBI taxonomy): Eukaryota > Viridiplantae > Streptophyta > Magnoliopsida > Rosales > Elaeagnaceae > Elaeagnus > Elaeagnus macrophylla. Next base: position 108,312,093 of record CM055640.1, on the reverse strand, counting down.
ACTAAGTAAGTTGGACATGGTCGATATTTATGCTGCAACTTGAGGGGAGTGTTAGCGTGAGTCGTGTAATTAATATGTGATATGTTGTAATTAGTATTTACCTATCCTATTGTATTTGATATTTATCTTTAGTAGAGACCTAAATTACACAGGATTAAATTTTACACTTGTAATCTCTTATATATACATCTATCATGAGGTGTGTAAATAATAAGACAATAATTTATTCTCATTATATTTAACTAGTTGTTCTTTTTCCCTCTCGCATTGTGTTGCCGAATTACTCCTCATAGTTACCTTTACTTCTTCTGTTTTGCATTTAAACCATTGTAATTACAAACTTACAATTGATAAAAGCTTAAACTATTTTGTCTTTTGATGGGAAGAATACAAACCAGAACATATTGAAGTTAGACCATCTTAAAAAGGCTTAACTCTCTGAATATATTCCCAGCATTTAGGCCCATCTAGCATT